>JAVJIF010001883.1:0-83857 GCA_038442645.1 Agave tequilana
AACCTTACTTGATTATGGCATGACTCTCACAAATTCACTATTATGTGTGATAATACAAGTGCTATTAATCTATCTAAAAATCCAGTTCATCATTCACGTACCAAACATATTGATATTAGACATCATTTTTTACGTGATCATGCTTTAAAGGTGGACATTTCTTTAAATTTCATATCAACTGATAATCAAGTTGCTGATATATTAACTAAACCACTGAAAGAAGATACCTTTATAAAGTTTAGAAGAGATTTGGGTATTTGTAATTTTTCAGATCTTTAAAACAAATTTTTTCAAATTTTTCAAAGGCAGTTTTTACAACAATTAGTCGACTTACAACTATTATTAGTCGACTTATAAAAAGCCTTAGTCGACTTGAAAATTTCCCTAGTCGACTCCTGTGAGAAACAGAAACTTCAATTTCTGATTTGTCCATAATTAGTCGACTATAGAAAATTTACAGTCGACTAGTCCTATTATTAGTCGACTAGTCTTGTCCTGTAAGTCGACTAATACTGTGAAATTTCTGTTTTCTGTTTTCGGATTTCTGCTTCAAACCCGACCCATTTACTTTAAGTCACGGATCCGTTTACACAGTAGTTAATCCTATCCATTCATCTCTATCCAGGATACATCTTCACCCTTCATTCCTTTCATTACCTCACTCAAACCCTAGAAATTTCCTCATTCTCTTCTTCCAGCCGAACTCTCAGTCGACCAGAAGAAGCTAGGGCACCCAGGTTCTGCAGCAACTTCCAGCGAAATTTATTCAAATCTCTCCACAGTTCTTCATCTCTGGGTATAATCTCTCTAATTTCAGTCTATTACTTCCATATCTACTGTCTACTTGATTCAATTTAGTTTTCATCATGTCCCGTTCAAAGAAAACTAAATTTACTCCAGGTTCATCATCCTCCACTGTTGATTTTAGGAAATTTCTGAAAAATCCTGAACTAGAGGCTGATTATCTTAGACTGTCTAATTTAGATATCATTCCAGTGAGGTTTATCAAATATGATGACTTTTATCAATATGATATCATGTCATTTCTTAGAACTTGTGGCTTATATAACATGTTCTCTTCTGAACTTAAGGAGCTTATTATCCTTTTCTCATATATCTGTTCTACACAAATTTAGCATATGTAGATAATGAGAATGCTACCTCTCTTGATTCCTATGTTAAGGTGTCCACATTAAGCTTTCCATCAAGAATATTGGCAGTATCCTGTCCATTCCATATAGTGGCCTCTCACTTGATGATATTGTGATGGATGATGAGGATGTCTTAGGTCAAATCTTTCTACCCGGTCATCATTTGCCAATGTCCAACAATAAGCTCCAGCCTATTCCCCGTCTTATTGGTAGAATTCTTTCATATAATATCTGCCCCAAGACTGGTAGTTATAATTACTACTCAAGGGAATTATCGTCGTGTGTCTATGCTATTATGGCTGGACTTGATGTTAATTGGGCTAAGATCATTTTTGACACAATGGTCAAGTTCCATTCCTCTTTCCTTCCTTTGGCGCATTTCTAACTCCAATCTTTCGGAAGTACCATGTTGATCTCGCTTCTGAAAATACTGTTGTTAAGATCTTTGAGTTCTTTGATCGTGCCGCCATCAACCGAATGAAATTACCTGAGTTTCCTTCTCATGAACCACAACAACCATCTTCACCTCCACCTAGTCCACATGGTCCTTCTACCTCTTCACAACCTTTCACTGACCCACCTCCAACTCACCACCTCCATATGCCGATGCTTTCTATAACTCCATGTCTGCCCAGATTGCATCACTTCAATCTCAACAACAAGCTTTGTTGGATTCTCAGTCTCAAATTATTGAGAATCAATCCTTGATGATGACTAGGCTGCATTCCATTGAATCTACTCAAACAGCCATTATCAGTCTTCTCAAGATCCATATCCCACCCCTCCTCCTCCCGATCCGAGGATTGAAGATATTGGCGTTGGAGTTTCTTTATGTTTTTTGCTTTTGCACCACTTATGTATTTTCTGTTTTTGTTAAAAACTATGTCCGTTTATGTTTCAAGACTTTGTCTCTTCTCTTTTTGTTAATGACAAAGGGGGAGAAAAGTATTAAGTGTTATATGTATCTGTGTAACTTTGTGTTATGTTAAACTCTGTTATGTGTTATGTGAGAATTTTATGATATGTGTTGGATATGTTGTGATATGTGTATCTGTGTTTATGTATCTATGTGTTTCTGTGTATCTATGTGTTTATGTTACATATTCTGAAAATTCTGCATGTTGTGCAACTTTGTGACAAAATCAAGGATTTTTGACATATATATGTTATGGATACTAACATATGACCATGCAGGTGCAACCTAACATTTTCTGCAGGGACAAAATATTTTTTATAACTTAGTTACTGCAGGGGAGTTTTGTTGCAGGGGAGTCATCATAGACATGTTTGTCATCATCAAAGGGGGAGAATGTTGAACCTGACAAGTTCAAGATGTTGAAGCCTCTCAAATTACAAGATTTTGATGATAGACGAACACTACTACTACATGATGATTGCTCTATCTCAGATAAAGATTATTGAAGCTTATGGGTGCATTTGGGAAGTTATTGTGTAACTTAGAAATATTTGTGAAAGCCTTGATATCTTACACAAAAAAACAACTCCTAGTCGACTTGCCCTATTGATATAGTCGACTACCCAAATGTAGTCGACTTGACAAAAAGCCCTAGTCGACTAGTCCACTACAAAACCAAAATCCTAACTCTCTGTTTGGACTCTGTAAGCCAATTAGTCGACTTGACTTTCCTACCTAGTCGACTAACAGATACTCTAGTCGACTAACCCTATTTCCAAGTCGACTAATATTTGACACAAAAATTATCCAACTCTCTGTTTCTTTTCTGAAACAAAATTGTCGACTACCCTTTTTATCCAGTCGACTAATACAGTTATAAGTCGACTACAAGTTAGTTACAGTCGACTATATTCAGTTTTTCAGAAACCTGTTTCTTCCAACAAACACTTCCCTAGTCGACTAATAGTCATACCTAGTCGACTAATAGTTGAAGTTTTGCCTACTAGTCGACTAATCCAGTATCCTAGTCGACTACAGGCAGTTTCTGACTGTTGGACAGTTTCTCTTATCTGATTCATTTGGCAACGTTTTCCAACGTTTAAAATGTCTGAATTGGTCCCATAACTACCCTAACTGACCCTAGTGTTCATCTATAATAGGAAGTTATTCCTAAGGCCAATTACCAATTCATTCCATCAGATTTCCAAAGCCAAATTTCCAGAAACCTGAAAACTGAAATTTGCAACTTCTTTCTTCACCAAAAGCCATTTCCCTTAGTGAAGAATTCTGAAGTTAAACCTTCCTATACTGAACCTTGTCCACTACACATTCTGTATCAAGGCTATAGGAAGTTATTGTATTCATTTCAAAGAAAGTTGTACAAGGAGTCTTCTTGGGTGTAGAAGATTGTACAAGGCGTGTTCTCTTGGTGGAAGAGAAGTTGTGCACGTTGGCAAAGGGTGTTTGTCAAGTGGTGCACAAGGCACTTGTTGTAGGGTGTACACAGGAAAGAAGGGAAAATCTCAAGCATTTGCTTGGGACTGGATGTAGGTCACAAGGACCGAACCAGGATAACTCTCCGCTGTTTGCGTTTGTATTTTCTGTGGTTATCTCTTTTGATTGCTTTAATTTCTGCAAGTAAATTGTTTAATTTTTAATTAACACTATTCACCCCCCTCTAGTGTTGTTTTGCTTGGTATATAGATCCTACAGTAAAGCATGATGAGATAAAGAATCATTTTTCTTATTCTTTTTAGAACATTTTCTTTTTCTTTTTCAAAAATTTTTCTTTTCAAAGAGTTGTTTTCTTGAAAAGCAATTTCCTTTTGTTTCTCTACCAAGACAATTTCATTTTTCAAAGACATATTCCCTTCACATAAATCATTCATTTAGACATTAAGGAAATATTCTCATTTTTCAAATCTTCATTTTCTTTTTCAATGCATGCAACCTTATTTTCTAATGAATCTTTTTCATTAAGCATGCAATCAAAATTCTATTTCAATTTTTATTTTCTTTCTTAATCATGTCATATTTCTCAAGAAGTAATTGACAAAATGAAGTAAGCTCATCATATGACATGTCTACATCTTCATCTACCTTAGATTCGGTAGTTATCTCAAGAGGGTTATCCCCTTGGACCATAAAGCATGCGTTGGAGGTGTTGCTTCCAACGTCCGAATCGCTCCCGACATAATATAGATCCTTTTCGCCAAGGGAGGTGATGATGTTCCATGCTATAAAAGCCGAATCAATGTTAACAACCCTAGATAAATAATCATCATTTAGGGTACTCTTTAAAGCATTTAGGGCTTTAGCATTAGCCTCAAGATTCTTACCATTTAAACAATATGCATTATTAGTGATGGCAAGATAAACATGAAAACCTAGGGCTTTGAGGTACAAAGACATCTTAACCTTCCAAATTTGGATGTTCAGAATGTCAAAAGTGGGTGGTGACATGAAATTCATAGTGTATGTACAGATAATGTGATTAGCCTAAAATGAGGATCTTTAACTCTAGGTTGTTAGACCCAAATCAAGAGCACTAGCTCTAATACCAATTGAAATCACCTAGAGGGGGGTGAATAGGTGATGGCTAATCTAATGGTCACTTAATGATAAATAATGCGAAATTAAAAAACTATTATGACCTAAATAAACTATTTAAACTAAACACCAAGTTTAACACAAGAGTGTAGCCGAATTTCTCGTGAAGGGCTCTGGACTAACTCCTCTAGATTCCCCTTAAATGGTTGAGGTGCCGCATTGGCTCTCTTGGTTGAAAACTAGTGTTAGCAAACAATCCCCAAGCATATACAATTTAGCACACAAGTATATCATGCTTATAAAGATAAACACAATAATTGAATGTAAGATATAAACAAGAGACAAAGAGAGAGAGAGAGAGATAGAGCAATTGCAAACACAAGGGATTTGTTTCGAGGTTCGAGCACACTTGCTCTACATCCCCGCCTTCGACACACGAAGAATTTCCACTATGTTCGATCCCAATGGATCACTCCTCAGTGCCATAACACCTACAATCCCTCGGACTCTCTAGTTCCGTACACACCGCAAGCCCCACAAGCTTGCCGAGGTCGCACCTCAAACCAAGAGTTCACAACCGAACTCTAAACAACCGCGAACACACTTGTCCGCCTCCTCAAAGTACAAAAAAGATTTCTTGGTGATCTAAACACTTTGATCACCAAATAAAAACTCTCACAACACTATCCTATGAATAGATAAGGCAATGGATAGCTCAAGTGATTGTGAGAAAACAAGGAAAGAAATGATGGAAGAAACTCAAGAAAATCTCTTTTAACACTCTTGATAAAAACTCCCCTTTTGATTGGAAGTATTAGCTCTCAATTTTGTGGAGAAAAACCTCTGAAAAGAGTAGGAAAACTGGCTCAAAGTCTCCAAAAATCTTAGTGAAAACAATGCCCAAACCCCCAAATTTATAGGCTCAGAAAATTAGCTGTTGAGGTCTGTCAGACCTGTCGGTCGACCGCCCGGTCAACCGGCCAACGGTCATATTTCAGACCGTTGTGCCCTCGGTCGACCGGTCGGTCGATCGAGCCAGGATACAGAGAGCAAGCCTCTCTTCCGATCGACCGGGGCCTTTCCAGAGAGCAGAGCTCTCTGGATGGTCGACCGGCCTCCTGCCAGGTCAAGGTGTGCACGTCTGTGCACGTCGGTCGACCGCTCGGTCGACCAACTTCATAACTCGGTTGACCGGTCGGTCGACCGCTGAAGCCTGAAAAACTATTTTCTAGGATTTAAAGTTTATCTTTTTGGCTCAAATAAAATCCCATAAAATACAGAAAAATCTACAAAAATAGTTTTGATGTTATACTTGATAATTGCACAAAATCAAGGCATGTTACAAATGATTTGAACTATTTTTGTAACTTTAGAAAATATGACTCAAACTAAAAACAGTATTTTTCAAAACTTGTTTTTCCAAAACTTCACCAAATACAAAAACAAGATATTTGAAAACTTATTTGAAGCATAAAGTGTATGGATTTGATCAACTGCACAAACATGGTGAATATCTATGTTTTTGACATTAAGTTCTAAACATGATTTTGGTTAAAGATATGTATATGAGAAATACCAAAACCAAATAATATTTTATCAAAATGGAAGTCTTTTCTAAACTGAAATTCTTTTATGAAAACATATCTATCAAGAGTGTGTGTGTATATGTACTTGAGCAATCCACCACTATTCTATCCTTTACATTTTAACTAAAAATAAATCTTTTAAAACAAACCTAGACACAAGTCTTGATCATGAGGGTCTTCACTTGAAGTCTTCTCATCTTCTTGACTTGGTCTAAACACGATCCAACGAGCTCAACTCCTCTTGAGTACTTGATGTGATCTTGATGCATTAGCTCATGAATCAAACGGTGCTAGCTCCAAAACATGACTTTAAATCCTTTGTTGAAGCTCCATACCTACTAAGATCTTGATCATAAATCTGTCACTAATTAAACAAAAGATCATTAGTACTATAACTACATGAGTTGATCATCATCAAAACTAGAGTGATGGGCCTTTGGGCCAACAATTATAAGAATAAAATGTTATGATCAGAAATCTAAAAGGGTGTCGAGCAGATCAGCAGAACTAAAACTGATTAAAATCCAAACCATACTTTTGAAAAACGTGTATTTTTGTATGTGTGCGTGTATTTTTGAGCTTCAAAAATATATTCTACTTTACAACTAAACTAAAAACAAGCCGAAGTCTTCTTGTCGATCCTCATCTTCAAGACGGCCCGATCCAAATACGATCCAACGAGCTTGACTCCATATATAAGTGTTAGATGCGATCTTGATGCGCAAGCTCTTGAATCTACATGAGTTAGCTCCCAAAACTTCTTTGTTGAAGGTAAACACCTACTAATATCTTGATCAATAACTGAAATTGTGTGAACACAAGATTATTAGTAAACTAACCTTCAAAAATTAGTCATCATCAAAACTAAGGTGAAAGGCCTTTGGGCCAACAATCTCCCCCTTTTTGATGATGACAAAACTTATAAGGTTATATATATGTATCTATTAAGGATAGGCTTCTTGGAAGCTCCCCCTTAACATATGCATACTCAGTATATATATAGATATGCAATGAAGCTCAGAATACCAATAAAATAATATATGCATAACACATAGTAAAGCATGTATATATAAACCTGAATTCTTCTCCCCTTTTGTCATTTATCAACAAAGGGGCGAAGCCAAATAAACAATAAACATAAACAAAAATTTTGATATCAATAAACACAGTCAATTGAAAGAACCAATTGAAAATAAGAAACTTAATCAATGGAACAACCCATTGAAAGAAAATCCTTTTTTTTTGAATTGATACCAATAAAAGAACATGATATCAATTGAAAATGAGCACCAAATTTTATGTAAACACTATATTCATTTAGCAATAAGGATACCAAATTGAAAAAATACCAATTTAAACTTATTGTTACCAATATTGAAAATGTAAGCTTATACGAAGGCAAAATATTTTCATCATAAAGATTTGAAGTAAGATACCAATTGAAAAGTAAAACCAATTGAAAGACAATATAAGAATTTTTTTTATGAAATAACAATAAAAACCATGCATAAGCTTGTATAATATACAAATTGAAAAATAATTAACATTAAGGACTAAATCAAGCTTAGCAAGAGAAATCATGAGTATACAAAATGAATTTTTCATATTAAAAATCATGTATATCTCATACTTAAGAACTATTTGATAACAATTGAAATATATTTTAAATTTTTGATACCAATTGAATGGTAAAATATGAAATATATTTAAAACAATTACCAATTGAAATACCAATTGAAAACAATACACAAACTAGTATATGAAACCAATTAACATTTGAAATTAAGTTAAGCTTTAGCATAAACATAATTTGTGCTTTAAAATGTAAAGATATTGTAAGCACAACCAAATCATATACATGTATGAGAATGAATATACCAATTGAAATTGATACTATTGAAGTTTAAAGCATACATATATAGGAACACATATGAGTATACAAAAATAGAATTTTCATTAAAATCATGTATATCTCATAGCTACCTCCCTTTCATACATATGTTTTAATAGATTTTCAATTTTGAGCATACAATGTATGGTCGCCCATCCAACCGCCCTTTGAAGGTAGGGTTTTCAAAATAAGAGTTTGAAATTAGTTTAACAAGTTTGAAAATCAGTACCAATTGAAAAATAAATACTAGTTTAAAGATAATTTTTGAAAACTAGTACGAAATCTTTCAAGTAAGGAATAAAATATGAATATATCCATGAAAACATGTAAGTCACATGATCATCGACACTCAATAGTAATAAAGCTCATATGACCTCATGAAACAAATAATCATGAGTAACATAGAGTGTAAAAAGTCATGTAATCAACAAAATCATGAAAATAAGACATTTAAGCTCATATAAAATCCTTTATAAACATGAAAAACATAAGAATTTAATTTTCATCAAAAGAATATCAACTTCAAGGCATATGTATGTTTTGTCTAAACTAGAAGTATATATATATATTCCAAACACAAATGAGTCCATAAAATTTGCATGAAAAGCAAGTGACTCTAGGATAGACATGTATATCTAAAGTTTCAGTAAAATTGACATATACATGAGGCTAAATACATTATTATGAAAACATATGCAAAAATAGGGAATACAAGTTAAAATGCAAGAATCATCAAAACTAGGCTATATAAGTACATCTAATGGGTACAAATGAGCAACATAGCACAAACATATAATAATCAAATGTGGCTCACTAGTTGTATAAGTATTGACACAAGTTTTAATGAAAACCATATCTAAACAGGTAATCAAAAGCATGAAGTGCAAAAATATAAAGAAACATGATCATTAGGATAAATGCACATGCTTTAGAGTTAAGATATACACAATAGTTAAACTAAAGTGAGAATACAAAATAATGGTTCATATAAACATAGGTGTATCTCAAATACTACATATGTATATCACAAGTCTAATTATCATGGCATTTAACAAAGTAATCATGAAAAATCAAAACATACTAAGTGTCAATCAATAAGAGCATGTAAATAATAAATAAGGAATTAGAGATAGTTACCAAAACTATTATGGCTAATCTCTATATCTCCAAGCCATGATGATCCTCCCACTAAACATCCTTGGAGGTGATGCATCCAATGTGGTGTCCATCAAGCTCATACGCGTCCATCAAGCTCATACGCATCCATCATCAAGGTATCAATACCCTCACGTCGTGTGAGAGCCCACACCTACATCAAATACAATAGGGATAGATTTTGGTACCCATACCTTTTTGGGTCCATGAGAGTTAGCACCTTTCCTAACCCAAATATGATTATTAGAAGCATTTATATGATCAAAACAAAATTTAGCTAAGTGACCCTTTCGGTCATAATAAGTACATGTATAAATTCTACCATACATGAATGCATGATGTGTATGATGAGCATGTAGTTCATGAGTATGCTTAGTGTGTGATTTAGAAGTGTGAGCATGTGTAGTATGAACTTATCTTTTCGAAGAATTTTTCTTGAAAAACATGTCTTCTAATTTAGCTTTATTAAACTCACATTTCTTTAAAACATTTCCCAAATTGTTAGTTTTGGTTTTTAAGATAGAAATTTAATTTTCATCAATTTTGAAAATTTAATCATATGAGATCTTATGCATCCAAATCTTTGTTGATAAAAGAGTGGATGGCAAATGGCAAATCTTTAGAAAGAGTAATAACTTGTTTTGAAGAACTTCATTTTCTTTTTCATATTTAGAAAATTTTCTTTAAAGAATCATAATTATCTGAAAAGTTCGAAAAATGTATTTCTATAACATCTTTAGTTAATTCACAATCATCAATAGATGGTTCAGAATTTACCTTGGGTGTGTTTGCCATAAAACACATGTTTGCTGTGTCCACCTCTTCTTCGGATTCACTTTCTGAATCTCATGTGGATTTGAGATCTTTCTTCATGAATGACTTCTTTTGATTGACTGAAGAAGATAGCTTGTTTCTGAAATCTGGACATTCGGCCATGATGTGTCTGGGTTTCTGACAGTTGAACAGATGATTTTCTTATCCTCCTTTCATTGTCATTGTCTTCTATGGTTGTACTTTGCTTTGTTGTATATTCTTCTTACATTTCTTACAAGGAGAGATAGTTCTTCATCATCTTCTTCTTCTTCTTCATCGTCGGAGATGACGAGAGCAGACTTGAAAGTGATAGTCTTCTTCTTTTGTGGCGAAATTTTTTCTTGCCTTTCTCTCCATCTCATGAGTCTTAAGGTTTTTGATAAGACCAATGAGCTCCATCTCATCTTTGTCATTCAACTCCTTCAATGTAGTGGCTTTGACTTTCCAAGATGGTGGAAGTGCACAAATGACTTTCCGGACCTTTTGATCATTGTTGATTTCATCATCTAAAGAGGAAAGACCATTAGTTATTTTAGTAAACTTCGTAATCATATCATCAATAGATTCATTTCATGTATTTTGAAGTTTTCATATTGAGAACGCAAGAGATCAATTTTAGCTCTCTTGACTTGTGATGTTCACTCATGAGTGACCAATAAGTGTTGCTAAATCTCATAGGCGATTTGCAATGAATGCCCATTGTAGTGTCATCCTAATTCAAGGCAAGGAACAAGGCATTTTGAGCCTTTGAATTAGCCTCATATTCCTTGGCGGCAATATCAGACCAAGTGTCATCATCACTAGTAGGTGCACTGATAGGTAGTAAAAATTACATACTTATCACTACATTTACTATCATGTTTCCTATTTATTCTTTTAATTATGCACTATTACTAAAGTTTTATTATTTAACGTGTGCATGCCTTGAGTATTTATTTAAATAAAGAATAAAAGCCTAAATGAAGCCCAAAGCCCATGTCCAGGCCCAAGTGCAAAATTACAATTACCAAATGCAAAAGTTGCAATTACAAAGTGCAAAAGTTGCAATTACTAAAAGAAGAGGGAGGGATAGACTTCTATTCACCCTAAATGTTTGCAGGATGAGGATAAAGATAAAAGAAGGAGAGTGCAAAGATAAAATTCATTTTGAAGAGATTTGGATTTAGGGTAACTTGCTTCCCAAGTTATCCCGAATTTTTAAATAAAGAGTCGAGATGCCATATCTAAACGGATGCACCCAGATGGACGGACCAGAGGAGGCCACGCGTGAAAGCGCGTGGCCAGGGACAAGGCTATGGCTGCGGAAACGCGGCAAAGCCGCGTTTCTGCGGCCAGATGGATGAGAGGGATGAAATCACCTAGAGGGGGGTGAATAGGTGATAATGCTAATCTAATGAACTCAATGCGAAATTTAACAACTAATTGCAATTATACAAGATGCTAGCAACAAGTGATGCACACAACCAAGCCAAGCATACAAATATGTATGTTCAATATGAAATGATGCAAGGCACAAAGTAAAGAGAGAGAGAGAGAGATAGAATAAGAGTCAAGGGATCAAGCACAAACACACAAGATATGTTTCGAAGTTCGAGCACCCAGCTCTACATCCCCGCCTTCACACAGAAGGATTTCAACTCCACTAGCTTGTCCACAAAGGACTCCCACAAAGGGAACCTCCACCGAGGATTTGGGGCAATAACAATTACAAGGAGTACCCAACTCCTCTCCTTACAAACACAACCTCCTCCTTGAGGCACAACTCCAAGCCAATAAACAATCACCTCACAACTTGAGGGATTAGCACAAGGCAACACAAGGATCACCTCACAACTTGAGGGATACAACCCAAATGCACAACCTCCTCAACACAATGAGGAAAAGGCACAAAGCCAAGCAAATGCAGGGTTTACAACTTGGTGGTCTAAACAACAACCACAAACAATTGTTTCCCACACAAAGATCCTATAGAATGAGATAGTAGATGTAGCTCAAGTGTGGAAAAAAACAATGGAATGGAAATCAACAACACAAAGAAAATCCTTGGGAAAAACTAGAAATCAAGATGAAGAAGTTGAATCAAACACTTTTCCCAAAAACCCTTTTCTTTGATTTTCCAAACCCTAGCAAAACACCAAATAGATTGTTCAATTTAAAGCCCAAAAACTTCTTTTGATTGCTGTGAAAACACTAGAGAGTCAGAAAAAATTCGCACAAAAAATCTTATCGAAAACCTCTTTCCAATGGGGTATTTATAGACCCCAGAAAAATATAGCCGTTGGCAGCAGAAACTGCCAAAAATAAACTACCGGTCGACCGCTCGTCGATCTTCCAACGGTCATATTTTGACTGCTGGCAGCAACCGGTCGACTGGGCGGTCGGCCGTCCCAGATACAGAGAGCAACGCTCTCTGTCCGGTCAACCGCTCGGTCGACCGGGGGCAACCCGAGAGCAAACTGCTCTCAGTCGGTCGACCGTGCGGTTGACCGGCTCATGGGGCAGCCAGCGTGCACGTATCCGTTCACGTCGGTCGAAAGCTTCAATCGACCGGCTACATGGTACGGTCGACCGTCCTGTCGACCGACCTAGACTGGCAGCTGCAGTTCTGGGCCAGAAAACAAGGTATTTATTATCCAATAAATTCCCATAAAATCTCTAAAATTACACAAAAATAGTTTTATCATTTTATATTGAAATATAAACTTGTGTTAAAAATTTCAACACAAATTTCAAATATTTTGAAACATTTTTGTGTCTTATAATTTTTACCAAAATTCAAAAACTGTATTTTCTAAAACTTGGATTTTTGAATAGAAAATACATTTTGTCTAAAACTCATCCAAATACAAAAACATGATATTAACAGCATTTAGGTATGATGTATATGGATAGAAATCCAATATACATGAATCATATATATATCCATGTTTTTGTCATTAATTCAAAAATATGTTTTGTTAAAAATACAAAACCTAAGGCACATGACTAGGTATATCAAACTAAGTTTGTCTAAGTAGTTGAAGCATGCATGTATATAGAACAAATCTAATATACATTAAACCTTGTAACTTGTTTTGAATCTATCTATTCATGAAAACCAAAATCGGTTAAACTAAAAACCGAAAACCAATATTTAAAACATGAAACGTGTGTGTTGTGAACTTGAGCATATCATACTATTCTAATCTTTATAATTGGATCTAAACACAAAACTAAACTAGGTACTAATGTCTTCTTGTAGAGCGCAATCTCTAAGCCGACTCGACCTAAATCGTGATTCACCGAGCTTGACTCCAATGAGTGCTATATATGATCTTTGACGCTCGGGCTCTTGAATCACCATGTGAAAGCTTCCAAAACATCTTGTTGAAGCTAATCACCAACTAATATCTTGATTAAAGATCTAAAACTAAATATCACAAGATAATTAGTACACATAACTACATGAGTTAATCATCATCAAAACTAGAGTAGAAGGCCTTTGGGCCAACAATCTCCCTTTTTGATGATGACAAAACTCATGGAGTTATATATGCATGGATTAAAGTTAAGCTTCAAAGAAGCTCCCCCTTAACTTATGCATAACAAATAAACATAAAGATATGCAATGAATGTTCATAAACAAGTATGCATCAATATGCATAAAACACATATATTTCTAAAATATGCTCTTGATACCAATTTAAATAAAACCAATATATCTTCAAAACATGCTTTTGATATCAATTTGCAAAACAAAACTAATGAGGCTCTTGATACCAAAAATAAACATGTTCTTTAAATAAAACTCTTGATAAAACCATAAACACATGTATACAAAATCATAAACACATGTATACAAAACATGCATATAAACTCAAATTCTTCTCCCCTTTTTGTCAATCATCAACAAAGGGTTAAAAACACAAAAACAAATTTTCTCCTCCTTTTTGTTAAAAACAAAAAGACCAAGAAGGGGTAAACATGTAAAACAAAAAATTTTTCTCCCCCTATTTGTCAAAAACAAGGAAAACAATATCAATAAAGGGGTCACAACAAACATGATACCAATAAAAGTGAAACTATACCAAATAAAAATCTTGATACAATAAATACCAATTGAAATTAAACATTACATAATTTTGATACCAATTGAAATTGAAACAAAAATCTTGATATCGATTATTATTCTTTAAAACATGTAAAACAAAACGATACCAATTGAAATTTTCAATCATAAAGCAATTAAAATATTATTTTCTATCATAAAGTAAGGGAGTGGAAAACAAAACACCAATTGAAAGATAGACTACAAGATTTTCTCCCCCTTTATGAAATACCAACTAAAACATGCAAAAGCTTGTGTATGGATACCAATTGAAAACTAAATCAATTGAAACAAAGTTGAAGCTCAAGCTTAGCATAATCAAAAATTTGTGCTCAAGAATATAGGGATATAATAAGCACAAATAAAACATATATATGTATGAAAAAGAAATACCAATTGAAATTGATATATTCAATAGAAGCATACATACATAAAAATATGAGTATAAAGAAATGTCAATTATTGATACCAATTGAAAGGATTCAATGATACTAATTGAATCAACAATATAATCAAGTGTATATCTCATATAATCTAACCTCCCAATCATGTTCAAGTTTAAGATGATTTTCACTATAAAGCATACAAGAGCATGATCTCCCATCCATCCGCCCTTAGAAGGTAGGGGTTTTCAAAAATGAATTTGAAAATATAGTATGTTTGAAAACTACTGCCAAAGCGAAGAATATCACAACTAGTTAAATGAAAAACTTGTTGACTAGTATGAAATCCTTCAAGCAAGGAAATACAAAAATATTTTTCATGAAACATGAAAATCACATGATCACTAAACACTCAAAGTCCATCAAGTCCATATCATAGTCTCATGAAAGCAAATCATGAGTAAACTAATAAAGTGAGTGTACAAGTATAATGTGAAACACATAATCATAAAAATAGCAATTAAGCTCAATTGAAATTCCTTTAAATCAAGAAAACTAAATTTTCATTACCAATTGAAATTACCTAAAAACATGAAAATCATCAAAACGATTTAAACTTCAAGGCATATGTATGTCATATACAAACTAAAATATACATACATATCCTAAACATAATGAGTCCACAAAATATATGCATGAAGGCACGTGGCTCAAGGATGTATATGTATAATCAATAGTATGAACAAGATAGACATATACATGAAGTTAAAAACATATGATCATAGAAACATATCCAAAATGAGAAATACAAGTTAGAATGCATGAATCATCAAAACTAGACTATACTAGCACATCTAATGGGTACAAATAAGCGTTCAAGTCCAAACATATAATAATTTACTTGTGGTCCATTCTATGTACAAGTATATATCCTAGTTTTAATGAAAACAAACACCTAAACAAGTAATCAAACCATGAAGCATAAACGGAACATAAACCAACATGATAAACATAAAACAATCATTATGTGAATCCACATGCTATTAGAATCATGATATACATAATAGCTAAACAAATGATGAGAACACAATAAATGGGTCCATTTAACATGGGTGATCTTAAAAGCTACACATGTATGACAATGGTCTAATAATCATGGCATTTAACATACTAACATAAATCATTAAAACAAAAATCATAAACATCCATATGATCATTATGTATATGCATGTGTATTAGATCTAGGGCATACATATTAGTTTAAACAAGGTGAGAACACTAAATATAGATCAATATAAAACATGGGTGTCTCAAGTAACTAAACATGTATAACACTAATCTAATCAACATGACATAAGCATAATGAACAATAAAACATAACATGCTATAAATAGATGAACATGAAAAGCATGTAAATATAAAATGGGAGTTAGAGATAGATACCAAACCAATGAGGGCACTTCTCTAGTTCTCCAAACCAAGGTGGTCCTCCCACCAAACCTTCCTTGAAGGTGATGCATCCAAAAATGGTTCTCTTTAAGCTTAGAACGCATCCACCTCAAGGCACCAATACTCTCACATGATGCGAGAACCCACACCTACATCAAAAATCAAAGGAGTGGTCTTTGGTACCCATTTTCTTTTGGGTCCACGGGGGTTAGTATCTTTTCTAACCCAAATAAAATTAGTAGCTAAATTTTCATCATGTAAGCGATCATAGCAAAATCTAGCATGGTAGCCTTTTCGACCACAATGTGTACAAGTGTACACATGAGCATACATGTGATGGTGGTGACCATGGGAAGCATGTGTATGCCGTGATGGGTGTACATGCAAAGATAGAACTTGTTTCTTACGAACCAAGGTTTCCAAGCATGTATGATCCGAAGCACATTGGCTCAAAGTGGAGCCCAAACAATCAACACTTTTCTTCAAAATATTTATATCATTTTCAATATTAGAAGATAAAGTAGAGCATGCAATAGGAGTGCAAGAAGAAGAAGCTACACTAGCATGACAAACATGAGAATCTAAATCATTTTACAAAGATTTATTTTTATTTAAAACTAAATCCAATTCTTTTGTAATGAAATCAATTTCATTTTTCAAAACAAGGTTATCTTTAAAACAAAATTTAATTTTGAAGATAAAACCTCATTGTTTTTCACAACATCATCACAATCATTTTTGCTTTTCAAAACATCAATCTCTTTTAGGGCAAGGTCTAGTTGAGATCTAAGTGAGTCACGTTCACTAGTAATCTCTTCCTTCTCTTGCAAAACCAATTCAAAAGTAGAACACAAATCCTTCATTTCTTCTTTTAAATCAAAGTTTTTCTTTTTCAAAAGTTCATGTTTTTCCAAGAATTTTTCAAGCTTTGTGGCAAGTTCTACATTTAAATTTTAAACTTCTAAACATCCATAGCAATATGAACTAGAGCTATCATCTAGTTGAGATTCCGATTGTACCTCAAGGGAGTCCTTCCCTTGGACTATGAGGCAATGCTCGTCGGACATGTCTCTCCTAGATCTCCTCAACTTGTTGATAATCCTTAGAAGCTCGGGAGAAGTCAAAATGCTCCAAACTGCAAAAGCCGAATCATAATAAGCAAACACTTGTAGAAGATCTTCATTAAGAGATGCTCAAGTGTCTTAAGTGCTAATGCATTTGCCTTTTTATGCTTGCTACTATTTGGGTAGGATTCTATAGTAGTGGCTTGATAACTAGATGTCCTAATGCTTTTAAATGACTACTCATCTTGGCCATCCAAATATCATGTCTAGAAAAATCAAACATAGGAGGGCTATCCATGAGTGCAACTATATGTGTGCAAATGAAAAAATGCAAATGAAGATTAGCAAACTAAGATCTCACTCCTAGGTGGTTAAACCTAAATATCAGGAGCGTAGGCTCTGATACCAATTGAAATCACCTAGAGGGGGGTGAATAGGTGATAATGCTAATCTAATGAACTCAATGCGGAATTTAATAACTAATTGCAATTATGCAAAATGCTAGCAACAAGTGATGCACACAACCAAGCCAAGCATACAAATATGTATGTTCAATATGAAATGATGCAAGGCACAAAGTAAAGAGAGAGAGAGAGAGATAGAGTAAGAGTCAAGGGATCAAGTGCAAACAACAAGATATGTTTCGAGGTTCGAGCACCTAGCTCTACATCCCCGCCTTCACACAGAAGGATTTCAACTCTACTAGCTTGTCCACAAAGGACTCCCACAAAGGGAACCTCCACCGAGGGTTTGGGCAATAAAATTACAAGGAGTACCCAACTTCTCTCCTTACAAACACAACCTCCTCCTTGAGGCACAACTCCAAGCCAACAAACAATCACCTAACAACTTGAGGGATTAGCACAAGATAACACAAGGATCACCTCACAACTTAAGGGATACAACCCAAATGCACAACCTCCTCAACACAATGAGGGAGAGGCACAAAGCCAAGCAAATGAAGGGTTTACAACTTGGTGGTCTAAACAACAACCATAAACAATTTCTTTCCCACACAAAGATCCTATAGAATGAGATAGTAGATGTAGCTCAAGTGTGGAAAAAAATAATGGAATGGAAATCAACAACACAAAGAAAATCCTTAGAAAAAACTAGAAATCAAGATGAAGAAGTTGAATCAAACACTTCCCAAAAACCCTTTTCTTTGATTTTTCAAACCCTAGCAAAAACACCAAATAGATTGTTCAATTTAAAGCCCAAAAACTTCTTTTTATTGCTGTGAAAACACTAGAGAGTCAGAAAAAATTCGCACAAAAACTCTTATCAAAAACCTCTTTCTAATGGGGTATTTATAGACCCCAGATAAATATAGCCGTTGGTAGCAAAAACTGCCAAAAATGAACTACCGGTCGACCGCTCGGTCGACCGGCCAACGGTCATATTTTGACCGCTGGCAGCTGTACGCGCCGGAAAAAAAGAAAGAGATTCAACATAAAATTCCTTGAATCAAATGAAAAATTACAACAAAACTGTTTTTCCAGTTACAAGGGAGGGAGGATGTTGAATCTTGAATCCTCCCTTTGTTTAAGGCTAGGTTCTTCAAGTGGCGGTGGAGAGTGAATCTTTTTCTCCGTTGACCGGGTGACCGTCAAGACCTTCGGGGATCTTCTCTTTGGCTGGTAGAAGGAGTAGCACAGCTCTGTCTACCAAAACTCTCAAAGAGAAGGTAGGCGAAGAGCAACTTGTACGCGCAAACTTGCTGAAGAGTTGATCTCTCTCCTGTCTCTGTCTGTCTCTTTGGATGTCTATCTCCTTGTTCGTGTCTCGATGCCTCCCCTTCACAGCGATGGGGCTATTTATAGAAGCTTCAGGGTGAACGTGCCCCCTGAAAATGCTCCACAACGACGGGCTAACTTCCCCGCTACATGGGCGGTGATGGGCCCCATAACCAGGGTGGTTATAACCGAGGCGCGGGTGTTGAGCCCATGCGCCTTGATACTGAGACGCGGGCTTTGGGTCATCGCGTTTTGATGTTGAGACGCGGGCTTTGGACCCTCGCGCCTTGGTGTTGAGACGCGGGCTTTGGACCCTCGCGCCTTGAAGTTAAGACGCGGGCTTTGGACCCTACGTGCTTTGATACTGAGACGCGGGCGTCTAGAACTCAAAACTCTGCTTTTTTAATGGCTTGTCTTTCAGTGATTTTTAGACAGCCTACAGAACCCCCTCCAAAGTTTTCGACATTCCGCAGTTAACTGGGACGAATTTCGAAATACTTTGGACTCTAGCTGAGTTTACCTTTATGACTGGACTGTTAATGCTCCGGGTTTGATCTTATCTGGAGTATGGTCTTCGTGAGTGTACTGTGGAACTCTTTGAAGCCACCAGAGTTGATCGTGTTGAGTGTCTAGATACACAGTCTAAACCTCCCCGATTGCTTTTAGTCTGTCATGGGTGCGCTTTTAAGCCAGGAGTGGACGATCGTCTGCTTGTTCCAGTGTACTGTTGAACTGATTTGCAGAAGCAAGGACTGAACGCCAGTTCTTTTTGAAAAACAGAGATGGTACTATTTTAAAGACGCGACTTTCATGGGGTGCGTCTAATGGAAACGCCACTGATATTTCCTCAGGCAGACGCGATGCTAGGCCAGATTGGAAGGACGCGAACTTCTTGGAGAGACGCGCCTCTTTGGAATAAAGACGCGATTTTCTAGACGCCACTATGGTTGTGCTAACGGGGCACGTCCATCAAAGAGGCGCGGCCGTTGGGTGCGAATCCGTGCCATGTCATGAGTGCACTACCAGTTGTCCTGGGGAACCGACGAGACATCTCTTTTTGACGCGCGAACTTCCCGGTACATTAAATGAGCTGTTCCACGCATCAAGCTATGACTCGATGCAGAGCCATGGCGCGCGAACTTCCCGGTACATTAAACGAGCTGTTCCACGCGTCAAGCGATGACTCGATGCAGAACTAATCGAGCCACGCGCTGCGTATCTTCGCGAATCTTTGTGCCTATAAATGGCAACAATCAGAGAGACATCCTCTTCTTCTCCGAGCGCATTTGTTAGGGTTTTTAAGAAAAGGATCCTTCTCTGTTCATCTCTTTTCATTTCTCCCTCATCAAATTCTCTTGATCACCAATGGCACCCAAGACCAAGCCAACCACATCATCTTTAAGAGCGGCCGTCGCCGAGGCCCAGAGGGGCGGTTCCTCCGCGCAGGAAGCCCTTATCTCAGGTATAATGCCATTAGGCTTAGAACTTCGCCATTAATGGAAGTTCATGGAACCCTAAAAGAAAATCCCTCTTTTAAAGGAGAACTGTTAACACAGAACATAAGCCATGTTTAATTCTCAGACGTGGTTTCAGACGCGGTCTTTGAGTTGGTAAACAAGGCGCGGGTTTGATGACCCGGCGCCATTGAGCCCTGCATTTCAGATTTCTCACTTAGAATATTTCTAATTATGAAGGGTTTGGACGCGGACTTGATCCTTGCGTTGTGTGACATCAGGTGCTGGTTTTTTATGAATCTCGCACCTGATCCCAAGTACTTAGAAATTTTTCATAAGTCTTGGATTTCAAAACGCGGGCTTCCTGCAGGCTTTACAGTCTTGCGTCTGGATGCGCGATTTTCAGGTCTGGACGCGGATTTTGATAATTTCTTTGCGTCTAGTATCTCTTCTGCGTCTGGACTCGGATTTTCAAGTCTGGACGCGGATTTCGACAATTTCTGCGTCCAGTATCTCTTCTGCGTCTGGACTATACACACTTAGCATTTTTTTCTTGTTTCTGATCAGATGTCTGATTAAGTGTTCTTTTCTTCTGCAGTGCAACACTCTTCCGCCCCACTCTCCAAGAGACGCCACTTCGGGCACGTAGGTGGTGCTGACCGTGATCTGACCTTTGTACTGCAAAGGACTGTACCTGTGACTGCTGACAGGTCGCAGGAGCGCAAGAAAAGGCTCTTCAATGTTGACATGGCAACCTTTCGGGTGCTTATGACTGACGCAGCATTCACAACGGATGCTCGCGTTCCGCTGGAGAAGCCTGCCTTCTTCTTTGGAGATCATATCGGCGATGGCGGCTATTTCATATATGACGGAGATTATAAATGGCTCCGCCAGATAGGGGATAGAAGATTCTTTCTTCCAGACATGGAGAGGATGTACCCGCTGTCTTATCTTCAACACATGTCCGTCCCTCGGAAGATGAAATGGGAACTTTCCCGATATGTCCCTGAGGTTACTCTCAGCGACCTAGGCTCCAAAAGGTATATCGTCATGATAGTCATGACAGGGATGTTCTCGGCCTGTTTCCCGGGCTGCTCAGGACTGAGTACCCAGTTGGAGAGACACCAAAACTTGGCACCACTTTCCTCAACGCATTCATGAAAGTGGATGGTGACTTTTCGGTTGAGTTCCGTTCGCCCGGGTGGGTCCATTCCACTGAGAAGTATTGTGGGGCAGGATGGTGAGCTTCGTCTTTGCCGACCTTAGGGGCTTGTTGGAGCAAATGGAATTATACCAAGCCATCAGGGCTGTACAGTACGGTATCCCACCGAGTTCTCAGAACCTCTTTGGGATCCTAGAGCGTTACAATCCTCTGACGGGGACATTCTTCACCCCGGTCGGAGAGATGGGCCTTGCCCTGCACGAGTTGTACGAGGTCTCGGGGCTGGCAATGGGGGACTCTCCTTATGAGGAATACGTCCCAACCACTGAGGAGCTTCACCTTATGAAGAAAGGATCTCCTCAAGTGTATGATACTTATTGGGAGGTGTTATGTCACTTCCATATTTGCGGCCAGATAACCTCTTGGAGGGCGGGAGGAGTCAAGCAGCTGTCGTGGGCAAGCTACTTGTTCAATGGTGTCAACCAGAAAGACCGTCCGGTGACCCGACTGGCTCCCAGCTCCGACAAGGAGATTGCCGACAGGATCAAAGATTCTGTAGACTCCTATACCACGGAGTCGAACGAGGATGTTTTCGAACCTGACATGGTTTTCGAAAGCTTCCATCATCAAGCCCGGATCCCTATCTCCGATCGAGCACTGTTGGCGGGCTTCTTAATGCTGTGGCTGAAGCGCTGTGTAGTACCCACGCTGCCACATGAAGTCATTGTTACCGACATGGTGTACCCGGCGGTGCTCCTGGCTTATGGTAGGCCCATAGCCCTTCTCTCAGCCATGGCGCTAGCATTCAAAGCGGGTTGCGGACGTTAACCCAGAGTTTCTGTGAGGCAGGAAGGCTGACTCGGCAGGAAGGCCGACGACAAAGTGCCCCAACCCTAGGGTTGAACTTCCCTATACGTACCTGATGGCTTGGTACATTATGCATTGTCCCTCTCTGATGACGCCAGTGTCTTGGAGTGAGGTTTTATCCCTTTCGTGCAACGGTTGGAGGGTTCGAACTAGTGTAATGCTTACGTGTATTACGTTCGCAAGTGCATTATGTCTGCTTCGAACTACCAGCTTAATCGCTGCTTCCCCGAGATTCCTGGTGTATCTTTCGGGGAATAATTTACGGACTCCGCAGGCCAAGATGATTTCATGAAGCTGTCCACGGGAGTCTTCTGGTGGTTGGTCAACATTCGGCCCAGGTATGTGCTTTTCCGACAAGGGACTTCATGCACGATCGAGCCGTATATGCCGAATCGCTTCGCCCGACAGTTCGGCTATGATCACTCTATGTCGGCAACCCCAATGGCTCGGCTCGCTTTCAGTGGGAATTTGTTCGAAGGTGCTCGGGCGTGGTACTATAGCGTGGCCGGAGGGACGGAAGCAACTTTCCGTCTGCCTATCAAAGAGCCAAAGGGCCGTATGAGCTTCAGCTTCTGTACCTGGTACTTCCAGGCCAACCAGACCCTAGATTTTGCTCTGGAGTATTTATGCATTGAGAGTATCAATGCAGCTTACGAAGCAAAATCGGGGTCCTCAAAACGCTCGCGAGGCGTTGAGCAGTATCTGAGGGCTCTGAAGGAGGTCAGAAGGAGGCCAAGGGAGGAGCCGCGAGCGGCAAAGGCTCGACAGGTGGTGAGTAAGCGTCCTCAAGGCTCTACTTCCACTGCTGAGCCTGCCCCAAAGAAAGTCCGGAGTGACTTGACGGCTGCAGTTTCTCTATCCGAGGACATCCCTTCTGGTGTTAGGGAACCTAGGGAGAGGAAGCGGATAAGGATGATACCCCCTTAGTCCATGCCCGCAGGTTACGCCGCAGGGGCCTCAGGATTGCAGAGGAAGGGGAGCCTGCTGACAAAACCACCGCCGCTGACGAAGCCGAGCAGTTCGAAGTCGACATAATGAGCGGAGGTGATGATGAGATTCCGGGGGTCTCAGCTCAGCCCGGGTCTTCCTCAGCCCACGAGAGGAGAGATGAGGCACAGCAGCCAGAGGTCGACATAATGGGTGATGTTGAGATTCTCGGGGTCTCAACTCAGCCCGGTCTTCCCTAGCTCACGAAAGGAGGGATGAGACACAGCAGCCTGGGTCTCCCAGTGTATTCATCTCCAGTTCTCGGACAGTTGACCCCAGCCCTACCACTGGGGTAATTGGTGGCAAAGCCCCGCTTGTCGAGGTCTCCCACGTCAAATCGTCGTCTTCCTTATCTGACACGGAAAGCGATTTTGAGGAAGAGGTCGACTTTGGCGACGAACCCGCTCCTCCTGATTCGAGCAAATTTTCACACATCTCGGAGGAGGAAATACATGGGTGCGAGCAGTTGACGGCGCCATCACCAGCGGCAGTTACTCCCGCTTAAGGTACTTTTTTTTTTTACCTTCTGACCTGATTTCCCTTTTCATTTTGAAGAGGAGGCTTTAACATTCTCCTTTTGTGCCGCAGGGTTGGCTGAGGATATCGAGGCTGCAACCTCCTCGCATATCGAGGAGATGGTGCAAGAGTTGATCCAGCCGGAAGGAGTTGAGACTCCAGTTGCCGAGATGCCTCAAGAGAAGGCAACTACTGAAATCGGGGAGACTTCCGCTCTGCAGGAAGAGGAGGCAACCACTGAAGTCAGGGAGACTTCCCCTCTGTAGGGTTCGCCCAAGAATTCGTCATCTCTGGACCTCCAACTTGGTAAGGAAGTATTGATGTCTCGAATGTTTCCTTTTTCACCATTGTGGCTAATGTTAAGGTAATTTGCAGAGAGAACTGAGGGGGCTCAGGTGGAGGGTCTGGCGGTCAGTGCCCCTCCGAAGGCCACACAGATCAAGCCTCGGCCGAGGGTTCTGAGGAGGTCGAGCTTGCCGTTATTTCATCTGCCATGGAGGTTTCTATGGAGGTAGCACCCCCAGAAGCGCTAGTGGCTACTCTTGCTCCTGTCGTACTCGCGGTCAGCCCGACTCTTGCACTAGAAGAGCCGACCTACATCCCCCACCCTGTGATAGAAAGGGGATCGGGGAGCACCTCGGGTGATGATACCATGGAGTTTCTGACACGCCAGACGGTGCAGCAATTCTTCACCTCGATGCGATCGTGCATCGATTTCATCTTGTCTGGGGGTAGCTCCTTTAAATTCGCCCAGACGTATCTTGGGAACCTGGTTGAGAACATCAAGTTGGTCGGAGGTCCTTCACCAGCCAAAGCGTGTCTGCTGCTGGTGGAGCAGCTAGGACAACACCTGAGCGAGCTTCGATCGCTGGAGAATGCCGGCTCATTCCACGAAGCCCAGGAAACTCTGAATAGGCTCCTTGCTGCTCAAGAGCGGGAGCGAAGAGAGGTGGAGGAGAAGATAACCAATAACACCCGTCTTCTCGAAGGTTTCCAGGCTGATCATCAAAGGCTAGCAGTTGAGTCCAAGGAATCCGAGATGATCATACAGGCTGCAAAGCAGGCTATCCTTGACTCTCGGGCTGCTATAGCCAGGGCTGAGGCCGTGATTGTACTTAACGAACAGAGGCTTGCCACTTCTGAAAAGAAGCTGGCAGAGTTGGAGGCTGCAAAGGCGCAAGTTGAAGCAAACCTCTCTGTTCGTTCATCCGAGTTGGAATCCCTCCGATTACAAGCGCAGGGATTTTTATCTGAGGCGGATCTGTGGGCCCAAGCTCTCATGGAGGCTGAGAAGGCACGTCAACATGAGATGCATCGCCTTAGAGAGCAAATCCGTTCCTTGGCGAACCAGGATTTTTAGCCTTCTCTTTTTATTTTTTTGTAAAGAAAAGGACACTCTGTTTACTAAGAGTGTTTGTATACCATTTTTGATATAATAAAAGTTTTTTTTGAAGTTCTTGTTCCACCTCCATTGCCTTGCTGTAGATGAATTCAACTTCTTAATCACAGTCTTTGATTGATTGACTATGAATACTGAACTTAGGTAAGACTAAGTTCTTTTAATGAAACGCGGCGTCGACTCATAGGAACTTAGGCAGAACTAAGTCTTCTTGATGAGACGCGACATTGATTCATAGAGAGACGCGGTCATCGGTTCATAGAAACTAAGTCCTTTTAATGAGACGCGTCATTAATTCAATAGGAACTAAGTCCTTTTGATGAGACGCGGCATCAATTCATAGAAAAAAGACGGGGTCATCCGTTCTAGGAACTTAGGCAGAACTAAGTCCTTTTGATGAAACGCGGTGTCAATTCATGGAGAGAAACGCGGCTCTGAGTAACGCGAACCTATCCTGCTAATGAAGACGCGGTTCAAGTGGACGCGAAGGACGCAGTTTTGAGCGTGACTCACTGGTCGCAGTCCTTAAGGATGCAGCGCTGGGTTTTTTGACTCGGTGGCAAACCCATCATTACTCATGCAGACGCAGTTCCTCTGATGAAGACGCAGTTTGAGCGGACGCGAGGGACGCAGCCTTGCGTATTTTCCCACTCATCTCACAATGGACTATGTCTTTTGCTGAGCTAAGTGCTTTCCCTTATAATGGGCCTCGTTCGCCGAAGGGACGCAACTTTGAGTCACGCGGATAGTCCTCTGGAACGCAGGTGGACGCCATTCAATCTGAAAAAAAAGGGACGCGGGGTTCCTGGGCGCGGCTTTCCCATCTGCGTCTTGGTGTAACTTCCCAGACGTTACATGCAGCCTGACATAAAGATTTTATGAGATCTTTGAACGTCAAGTCTTCACTGACGATTGGGAAACCGGGTCATCCGTTGTTTCCCGAAGCAGTTGTCCACGCGTCGGTTCTTCATTGTACTTGGGCGTTAATGCCCTTTAATGCAAAACTGGCGCTGGCGGTTGGAGACTAGCGTCTTCGACGTTTCCCGAAGTGACGCTCCACGCGTCGGTCTCCCATTGGGCTTTGACAGACGTGCGGTCATTAAGGCCGACGGTTCTGATTAATGAACCATTAATGATGGTTATCAGGGGCTGCCTATAAATGGGGCTCGCCCCTCTCTTTTAACAGTCCATACTTAGACTGTTTTGTTCTGAGAACCTCCGCCTTCTTCGAGTTTCTAATAGGGGTTCTGTCTCCATGGATGAAGACGACTCCGTGGATGAAGATGACCCAGAGCTTTCATGCTTCTGTTTGGTCTCTTCAGGAGAAAGCGTCTCTTTGATCATCTTTCATGTCCACGTTCTGATGCAGAGAGTTCAACTCTTGATAGAGGCCTCTGCGGGTATGCCGTCCCAATTTGCCATGATATTTTTAGTCCAAATAAGTTTGCACTTTGGCATCTCTTAAAGAGATATCATCTGGACTTTCTTGCGAAGTCTTGGTTGGTGCATCTCTTCTGGAATTTGCGCCATCGACTTGAACTTCTCTGGGCGCGAGTATAGAAGTCTTTGGCACTTGGCGCTGGCTTTGCTCATGAAGCTCGCGTTTTAAGGCCACTGACTTGGATGAATATCCATCTGGGCAGAAAGTTTCAGGACTGAATCTTTCACTCCTGTTCATTCAACAGGGAGATGGCAATTTTCGGCGTCTGAGTCTTTTCGCGTCTTGCAGATGCAAAATTAGACTGCGTTTGAATCCTGTGTGTATCACAGTTTTAAAACCGCGTCTGTTTCTGTCACCGCGGAAGTTTCGACTCACTGCGCGGGTCATTCCCGCGTCTGCAGTTTTTGGTAATAGCTGCGTCTGTCACTTAGTTTTCTCTGTTGAAGTATACTAAGTTGCAGATTTTTCTGATTCCTTTGTTTATTCCTTGCAGGTAGGCTTGATCGTCCTTTTTTAGGTTCGCTGGGCCCCTGGAAGAATATTTCGGCCGGCGGACTTGTTCAATGTTCGTCCACAAGGGAAGACATCATGGTCCCCGTCGTCTACAAGGGAAGACATCATAATCCCTGACGGGGACTTAAACCTCGCCAAGGTCTCTTCAGATCCACTGCACCAGTCATGCCTGCTGGCATGGGATGGTCAGAGTGAGTATGGCGGCGAGGGGGTTACGGTGGATATAGTGGCGGATAGCATCCCCTTCCTCTCTCACCCCAGAAGTGACATCAAGGACACTCCATGTTTGTTGGATGGCCTTCTGGCGGAAGAGATGCTCATGAACGAAGGGTTGCATGGCTTTCTGCTGCCACTGGACCTCAAGATCACCATTGCTCTTGGTCAGCAAGGGCTCTTTCGATGTTTACGTCATGTACCATAATGCAATCAGCTCCAACCGTTGTCACCATATCCAATCCTGGTTTGGCGTCCTTCAAAATATCCTGTACTTGGACTGCAGCTTTGAGGAGTGAGTGCGACCTCTGAGAGAGAGAGGGACTTCTTTGTACTCCTTAATTGTAGCACTCAATCTTATTGTATAAGAGAGTGTTTTGTATCACTTTCATATGCCTGGATATAAATAAAAGTGACACTTTTCTTTTTGCTTCTTTCATTGTCTTGAACTTTTTGTCTTCAGTTAGACGCATAGAAGCAAAGATTCTTTGACTTTGTCAAGATTATGATGGTAATCTTAATAAGTCAAATTTTGTAGGGAAAGATCCTATTTCAGGAGCTTTCACAATACTGTCAGATGTGTAATATTAACTTGACAGGGATGAAGTAATTTTTGGTGGACCTGCCACTTTATAAAAGAAAGTGACAAGTGGAACTCGTACCCCCAGGGAAGGTAAACTCTTATCAGCGGTTTGGGATTAACTTGATTGAGCTCAGTTGGGGATTTGATGGAAACACTATTAATGGTGTAGTATTAACCTAACAATGTTTTTAGGTAGACTTGTTATTCTGTTGAAGAGAATAGCAAGTGAGACTAGACTCGTGGGGAATCTAGGAAAGTCTTTCCCGTTAGAGGTGTGATATTAACTTAACGGTTTGAAAGTAATCTTGTCAGAAGTGTGATGTTAACTTGACAAGGATGTGAGTCAGAGGTGTGATATTAACTTGACTCAGAAGTATTTCAGTTTTATTTGGGAAAACTGAAAGTGTCACTGTCATAGGTGTAATGTTTAACTTGACAGTGAGGGTAATGCTAGAGGTATAATGTTGAACTTGGCATTAGTCGTCTCGGCTTGGATAAGGAAGTCGATGAAAGGTCATGGCCATAGGTGTATTATTGAACCTAGCAATGACTTTGATGCTAGAGGTGTGGTGTTAACTTAGCATCATTCGTTTCAGCTTCAATACGGAAGTCTGAAGGAAAGTGACTGTCAGAAGTGTGATGTTAACTTGACAGAAGCTTGATGTACTGTTTATAGGTATGATGTTAACTTAAACAGTAGTTTTGTCAGAGGTGTGATGTTAACTTGACAAGAATTAGCTCGTGATAAGAGCAATTTGAGGTCCTGTCATTCTATTGATGAGAATTGACAAGTGGAATTTGAAGTGCCAGAGGTATAGTGTTAACTTGGCAAATTTGAAAGTTTGCTACTCCCTGTAGAGTTGACAAGCAAAGTTTGTACTCGATAAGGAGTATTAAAAATTTTCATTACCAGAGGTATAGTGTTAACTTGGAAATGATTGCATTTTGTAGACCTACCATTCTATGGGTGAGAATTGGTAAGGAATTTTGGAGGAAGGAGTGAACCAAGTCCACTTAGGATTTTTAGCAAACCCTCAGCTATCAACGGATTTGAGGTGCCTTTACCAACTACCGTTTGAGTTAGGCTAGCCATGCTATTCCCCTCAGCATGATGAGTTGTCGAAGATTTGTGTTGGGCTTAGAAGCCAATATTTTCCTCTACCCTTAGCCGTTGAAGGCGTCGGATGTTAATGAAGAAGCTTTTCTTGCTTTTATCAGAGGTGTACTTTTAACTTGATCAGCGGAGGAATACCACTAAGGGTAATATTTCTTCAGGAATCTGCCATTGATTGGCATCATTAGTGTATCGCCATTTGAGGTTATGAGGCGATATGATCCATTTAAGTAGACTGACTCTACTACAAATGGTCCTTCCCATTTGGGCTGAAATTTTCCTTTTGTCTTGTGCGTCATTACCATGGGTCTTCTGACGGCTAAGACAAGATCTCCTTTCTTGAAAGTTCGCATTTTAACTTTCTTGTTGAAGGCTCTGGTGATACGAGCTTGGTAAAGCTCGATTTGTTGTTGGGCCTGTAAACGCTTATCGTCTAAGGCTTCCAATTCTTGGAGTCGCTGTCGATGCTTCTCCTCTGTTGTCATCTCTGCTGTCAAGGCGACGCGTAGAGATGGAATTTGGATTTCCAGTGGAAGCACGGCTTCACACCCGTATACCAAAGAAAATGGCGTAGCTTTAGTTGGGGTTCGCACAGTTGTGCGATAGGCCCATAAGCATTCACCTAGCTTATCGTCCCAGTCACGCTGACTTTTCGAGATGAATTTCTTGAGAAGCTTGCCAATGGTCTTGTTGAAAGCTTCTGCGAGGCCATTAGCAGCAGGATAGTATGCCGTTGAGGACACACTCTGGATTCTGAATTTAGCGCAGAATCTCTGAAAAGCCTGGCTGATGAACTGGGGTCCATTATCATGGACAATTCGCCGAGGTACACCGAAACGGTAAATAACGTGATGTTTCACGAACTTGATCACGTTAGATGATTTTACCTCCTTCAAAGGAATGGCTTCGGCCCACTTAGAGAAATAATCGGTTATTGCCAAAATGAACCGATGTCCTTTTGATGATGGTGGGCTGATAGGGCCAACCACATCCATCCCCCACATTTCAAATGGCCAAGTAGAGGTCGTAGAGTGGAGGTAGCCTGGTGCTTGATGGATGAAATCGCCATGTACTTGGCAGGCGTGACATCTCTTGGCATAGGTGACGGCATCGGCAATCATCTTGGGCCAATAGTAACCCAATCTTTGGAGTCGATATGCCAGTTTTGGGCCAGGTTGATGGGCTCCACACATACCGTCATGGGCTTCTTTCAATACCCTTTGGGCTTCTTTTTGTGAGAGGCATCGGAGCAAGATCCCGTCATGCGATCGACGATACAATGTTCGCGTAATCGCATTATAGTAAATTTTGGGGGCTTTCCTTTGAATGGCAGCCGCCTCTTTGGTGTCCTCCGACAGGATGCCGTATAAGACATAATCAATGTAGGGGAATCGCCAGTCTCTAGGCTCTGGACCGGTCGATGATTCAAGCGCTTCTTTGCCTTGACGACCTCTCGTTGACTCCTGGTAGTCTTCGAGGGCGACTCTCGGGCAATATAGGTCGTGGCTGTAGACAAATACTTTCTCCATTGCTCCAGCTGGAAGAGCTAAGGAGGCAGCAAGGGATGCGAGTGCATCTGCATGCGCATTTTGCCTGCGCGGTACATGGTCGATGTAGAAGTTTGTGAACCTCTCGGCCATGCGGATAGTTGCGTTGTGATAGGGTACTAGGTTTTCATGTCTGACTTCGTACTCCCCGCGAACTTGGCTAACGATGAGTTTAGAGTCACCGTATGCCTCGAGATTTTTAACGCCAATCTCATCGGCGAATTGCATCCCAATCAAGAGAGCGTTGTACTCCGCCACATTGTTGGAGCGAGGTTCAGTTAGTGAGACAGCTCGGGGAATCACATAATTCTGTGGGAAGACGAGTACCACTCCTACCCTCGCTACTATGTGTCCTTTTGGACTTGTTCTCGATGCACCGTCGAAGAAAAGTTGCCATACTTGACTTTCGAACGATGTCTGAGTCAGGCAGACTTCGGCGACTTCATCTGGGAGATCCTCGTAGAGTTTGGCTGCCCTCGGATCTGGGTGCTCAGCTAGGAAATCTGCCACCGCTTGTCCTTTAATGACCTTTTGTGGTAAAAAGTGCATCTCATATTGGGATAGCAACATGGCCCATTTTGCCAGCCGGCCGTTCAATGATGAAGGCTTAGTCATAAGTAACCTCAAGGGGTTAACTTTTGATATGACGTTTATAGTTTGGCCTACCAGATAGTGTCGCATTTTCTGAATGGTGAACACTAATGCCAAACATTCCTTCTCGATCGGGTTATACCGATGTTCGGCTCTGATCATTGTTCTACTCAAATAGTAGATTGCTTGTTCTCGTCCTTGATCATCATTCTGAGCTAGTAGAGCTCCCAAAGAATGATCCATTGCCCGGACGTACACCAGGAAAGGCTTTCCGGATACCGGAGCTGCGAGGACTGGTGGTTGGGTGAGGTATTGCTTGATTTCCTCAAACGCTTGTTGGCAAGCGTTATCCCAAATGAACGAGACACCCTTCTTCATTAATTTAGCGAAGGGTTGGCATCTTCCGGAGAGGTTTGAGATAAACCTGCGGATATACGCCAATCGTCCTTGCAATCCCCTGAGCTCCTTGAGGCTTCTCGGGGTTGCATCTCCTGGATAGCGCGGATCTTTTCCGGGTCCAAATGAATTCCGATGGAGGTTACAACAAATCCTAAGAATTTGCCACTGGCCACCCCCAGGAAGGACTTTGTGGGATTCATCTTCAATTGATGAGTCCGCATGATGTCGAAGACCATCTTCAGGTCAGCTATGTGATCACCTTTAGCGCGACTTTTTACCGCGATGTCATCAACATAACATTCCACTGTTTTGCGCATTTGCTGGTGGAAAATTGCATTCATAGCCCTTTGATATGTTGCCCCGGCATTCTTTAGTTCGAAGGGCATGACGGTATAACAATATACCCCTAGAGGTGTCCTGAAGGAGGTGTGCTTTTCGTCATCAGGATACATCTTGATTTGATTGTATCCTGAGAATCTGTCCATGAAGGACATTCGTTCGAATCCACAAGTATTGTCAATCATGACATCTGTGATTGGCAGTGGGAATTCGTCTTTGGGACAAGCCTCGTTTAGATCACGAAAGTCGATGCAGATCCGGATCTTTCCGTTCTTCTTGGCAACGGGGACGATGTTGGCTACCCAGTCGGGATGTTGTTCTTCCCTGATGAAGCCAGAATCAATAAGTTTTCTGACTTCTGATTGAATTGCCTCCATTATTTCTGGACGGAACCGTCGCTGTTGTTGTTTGACAGGCTTTACGTCCGAATTGATGTTGAGGCGGTGCATGGCCACTTGAGGATCCAGTCCGGGCATATCCTCGTAATTCCAGGTGAAGACGTCTATATACTCTTGTACAAGAGATATTAGATCCTTCTTCTCCGAAGGTGACAGGCCGTCACTTATGAAGATAGGCTTGGGATTAGCCTCATCTCCTAGGTTGATCTGAACAACCTTGTCTTCTGTGGGTGGCTCGCGCTGTTCAAAGCGGGTGTCCCAAAGAGTATTTAAATGTTTGATCCAAGGATCTGTATCAGATTGGATCATTTCTTCATCTCCGTCTTCCAGGTGGCTTGTTGAAGCCATGTTCACTGAAAGTTCCTTGAAGATGTTGCCGACACTGACATCTGATTCCCATGATGATGTACCTGAAGAGTAATCGCGGCTTGACGATTCTCGGGAATCAGAGGCTGATGGGACTGGAGTTGATACATAGCCTAACCCCCAGCGCGTCCGATGATAATAATCGGGGGCCTTCCCTTTCGACACAAAGGATCGAAGTAACGTTCTCCTTCCTTTACCGAAGTTCAACCCGGGTTTGTTGGTTAGATCGTACCCTATGCATTTCATCATTTTGAGCACTTTTGGTTCATAATGACTGAACTGAGGGGATTCTTCCTCGCTTTCTGATTCTTCGCGGGGTGTTGGTTCCGACGAGATTCGCCCAAAAAGAATTGGTTTTTGGCCTTTCCGTCTTGCTGGAACCATAAATATAGATTCTTGCGCATTACCATTATCTTGGTATGTCTCGAAGGACGACTTCACTGGTACATGAAACGATGTCAAAGCATCCATTGCCGACCAGAGATCATCGTCTACTTTGGTGCTAGTGTCTGACGGTACTGAATCAGAAGCAAACACAAAAAATACGCTAAATCTAATTCTTCATTAATGTACCAACCGCCTACATCATCGGTGGTATTATCAACATCGAGCTTATTAGTGCTCTTTACAAGTGGTTCCAACTCCCACATGCACTCTTCTTTTTCGGGCTCAGTATCAGCCTCATTACCAGAGTCTGGCTCCTCTGGTTGCAGGGTTTCATTTGTCTCCATAGGATCCTGATATAGGAGGGAGTCCGTGAAATAATTTTCGACCCCTTTAAACGGACACCTTTCGGCAATCAACATTTGAACCTTTCCACTCCCGTCAATGTATTTCATGACTTGGTGGAGAGTGGATGGAACGATGGAGTTGCGGTGAATCCATGGTCATCCCAACAGTAGGTTATAGGAAGTGTCAGCATCGATGACGTAGCATGTCACTTCCGACTTGAGGCTTCCAATCTGGCACTTGAGCTTGACCTTCCCCATCGGACGGGTGCCATTGGCATTAAACCGTAAATGGTCATCTGGGTAGGGCTCAGACGATGGGTAGGAATACCCAGATGTTGCATGACCCGGCGAGGCATGATGCTCAATGCGGACCCTGGATCTACCTGGATGTGATTCACCTCAGATGATCCAATATACCCTGTGAAGTACAGGGGTCGATCATGCTTCCCTTTGACCTGCATATCATCTGCCGTGAAGGTGATGCAGGGAGCATTTGGGGAGGTGTGGAGGCAGTTCTCTACATCTTCCTCCTTTGGTACATGGGTCATGAAGACCTCGGCATTTGCCAGAGCTTCTTGTAGAGCTTCTCTGGTCGACTTTGATAGCCTAAGAAGCTCATACAAGGTAATGCGTGCCGGGATGTTGGCTAGTTGAGCCAGGACATCAAAGCGGTAAGGTGTTGTGGATCCTTCCGCTACACCTTTCGAAAGAACTCGAGAAAATCGAGTTTCTTTCTGTTTCTCCATAGGTTGTTTTGTGGAAGGCTTGGTTAGCTCTGGAGTTGGTTGCGGAGGGATTGTCGCCGTTTCACCATATTGTTTCAAGTATGGCTGTCCTGAACGGGTTTCCGCCACCAGCCGACCGGGTTCTGTGGTCAGAACTATTGTCTCCTCCTCCGAGTCGGTTAACGAGGGGACATCAGTTTCCGCTTCTCGAGAAGATGCGCACACCACATTGCAGAATGACGCATTTGCCTTGCCTTTGGACTTCCTGTTGGTTACAGTAGTCCATTGCTGTTCATTGACAAGGTCAGGGTGGACCCACATGATTTCTCCTCGAGGTATGGGAACAGGTACCAAGCCTTTCTCCTGCTGCTGGTGAGGGTCTGTGTTGACCACTCTTAGTTCTCCTTTTGGAACAGGGATTACCCCCGACGGTGTCAGGGGTTGTCTTTCGAACTGGAGAACCGACGTCATGTTAGTCGTTACCTTCTTCTACTCTGGTCGGAGCTTTAACACCTCCGCGTCAATCAAGGCCTGAAGGATGTCCTTGAAGACGTAACAGCTTTTGGTGGGGTGTCGCAGCATCCTGTGATACAAGCAGTAGGTGGGATTGTCGGTTTTACTGACTTCCTCAGGGCGCCTGGCTTCAGGGAGCTTCAGTCTATTGCTCTTGTTGAGTAGCTTAAAGAGCGAATCGACATGTTCATCCTTGAAGGAATATTGCTTGTTGGCGCGTGGTTGGCTTGAAGAGCCACTCGCCTTGCCTGGTTGAGGTTTGGCGGGAGATTTGGCCTCCGTTGCCAAATTATCCTTCCGTTTTGTCTGGAGGGATGTGTCTGGCGCACGCCTAGTTGACCTCTCTGGCCTGGGCTTACCTTCTTCCGCTCTGACGCGGGCGACAATCTCCTCAACCTGTTCACCTTGTTGGACCAATTGTTTCCAGGTGCGGCTTTCAGCAACTCCTATTTGAGCAAGGAGCGAGGTTTGGAGATTGTGGCGGCATGTTTCCACCAGGGTGACCTGGGTCATACCGCTCGGACACCGGAGTGCCACATCCGAAACCTTTCTACGAAAGATTTGACGGACTCCCCCTTTCGCTGTTTAGTAGCCAAAAGGGTGGGCATTGTGACTTTCGAGTCATCTTCGAAGAAGCGCGTTAAAAAGAGCTTCTCCAAATCACCCCAGTTCTTGATGGAGCCTTCTGGGAGCTTCATGAACCATTCAAAGGCAAGTCCTTTTAGGGTGCCAATGAATAAACGCGCCAGGATAGCATCGTTATCTACTACATTCCCAGTTTGGGATTTAAAGTAGTAGATATGTTGATTGGGTGACCCTTTCCCATCGAAGGCTTGTAGGGTTGGAGCCTTGAATTTGGACGGGTATGGAACCAGGTCCCATTCAGCAGGATAGGGCCGGACTACTCCTGCTTCTTGGAGGTCTTTGCGACTGGCAAGGGCCTCGAGTCGTTGCTCCAGTTGACTCATTCTTTTGGCATGAGCCTTTCCCTGATCTCGGTCGCCTTTTCCTTGTGACGAGGATTTAGACGAGCTAGAAGTGGGTTGCCGCTTCTCCTCAGAAGGTTCAGAAGACGAGCTTTCTCCCTCTTTTCGTTTGCCCTTCGACTTTTTAGAGGGAGATTTCCTCCTGTCTTCGAGCAATTGTGCAAGCATCTGCTTGAGGGAGTCGATAGATTCCTGCTGAGAAAGAATCATATCCATTTGTGCCTTCTGGATCTGGGCTTGATGTTCCAAATGTCTAGCCGTCTCCTCAGGAGTGCCTACCATGTAGGCGGAAGCCTCCTTCTCAACGGAAGAGTTTGAAGCCCGCGATTCCGCTACGGCGGAGTGAGAATCATTCACTTTAATGCCATGGGCTAAGGCATTATAGTCAATTGGGGGAATGGCCCCAGTCCGGGTGCGAGTGTGTTGATACACCCCTTCCGGTTCAGAGTCAGACTCATCCGAGCTGACTGCAGGTTGCTTTCCCTTGCTCCTGCTCGTCATATTCGCAGTGAGCTCCGGGTACTCAACGTCAGAGAAGGTTCTCCTACTGTGGGAGCGCCTTCTTTTAGCTGACGGGGGAATCAGGGTCAGCTGTCTAACTAAAAACTGCTGGTGCACACCTGAACCACAACGGCACTCAGAGAGCATAGAGATGAGCCGTTGGCAGCAACATGATGAAGTGACCTGATTGGCACTTCTTTTCTTCGTTAAGTAATCCCTCAGATCCGTGGGAGGGGGATCGAAGAGATTAGCCTCGCAACGTCGAAGACGGGAGGCATCCATGTGCTGTATAGCCTGGACGCAGGCTTCAGGGACGCGGTTCTCGCGTCGCAGCTGTACAACGCGCGTCTGGCGTCTCTTTTGAGATGAGACGCGATTCTCGCGTTGCTGCTTGGTGCGTCGAGGCAGAGACACTTGAGAGAGAATGGGCTGCTGGGCCCCACGCCTATGGGCGCGTGCCTCTTGTACTTGACGAGGCGCAGAGGCTTCACCTTGGCGTTTGGTGAGTTGGTCTTCAGAGGACCTAACTTGAGGAATCTCGCGTTTGGGCCGCCAAACGCGGATTTCACGTACGGGACGTGGCGCGGGCAAGGCGCCAGATTATACGTTGCATCCAGCCTCAGTTGGACAACCAGAGGTTCCAACTTGTAGCTGACGCGCACGCCTTCTTTATCGACGCTCAACGTTTCGGTTGCGTGGTAGAGGTGGAGAGAGACCAACGATGACCTGATGCTGGACACCAGAGATTTTGACCACGCGGGTCTCCTGAGAGACGCTGACGCGGGTGTTTCGAGCGGCGCGGTTGGTCGCAATGGAGGTTGTGCCTGAGATCACGCGGGCCTTCTGAGAGGCGTTGGCGCGTGTGTCTTGCTTTGCACAGTTGGCAGCAGCAGCGCCCGAGAGAGCCTCAGATCGGGCTTCGGGGCGATTCCCCGTCGACACCCTGCGGCAGACGCGGGTCCTTGGGCTCTTGGAGCCGGAAGAGAGAAACTCTTCGTACTTTGCCTGGTCGAACTCGACAACGAGCGATTCGACCATCTTCCCCTTACGAAGGACGTCATCTTGCGCCACGATTTGCTCATCAGTGACAAATGTAGTCCCCAGCGGAGTCGCCATCTCTTGTACGCGCCGGAAAAAAAGAAAGAGATTCGCCGTAAAATTTCCTTGAATCAAATGAAAAATTACAACAAAACTGTTTTTTCAGTTACAAGGGAGGGAGGATGTTGAATCTTGAATCCTCCCTTTGTTTAAGGCTGGGTTCTTCAAGTGGCGGTGGAGAGTGAATCTTGTTCTCCGTTGACCGGGTGACCGTCAAGACCTTCGGGGATCTTCTCTTTGGCTGGTAGAAGGAGTAGTACAGCTCTGTCTACCAAAACTCTCAAAGAGAAGGTAGGCGAAGAGCAACTTGTACGCGGCAAGCTTGCAGAAGAGTTGATCTCTCTCCTGTCTCTGTCTGTCTCTTTGGATGTCTATCTCCTTGTTCGTGTCTCGATGCCTCCCCTTCACAGCGACGGGGCTATTTATAGAAGCTTCAGGGGTGAACGTGCCCCCTAAAAATGCTCCACAACGAGGGGCTAACTTCCTCGCTACATGGGCGGTGATGGGCCCCATAACCAGGGTGGTTATAATCGAGGCGCGGGTGTTGAGCCCACGCGCCTTGATACTGAGACGCGGGCTTTGGGTCCTCGCGTTTTGATGTTGAGATGCGGGCTTTGGACCCTCGCGCCTTGGTGTTGAGACGCGGGCTTTGGACCCTCGCGCCTTGAAGTTAAGACGCGGGCTTTGGACCCTACGCGCCTTGATACTGAGACGCGGGCGTCTAGAACTCAAAACTCTGCTTTTTTAATGGCTTGTCTTTCAGTGATTTTTAGACAGCCTACAGCAGCAACTGGTCGACCGGGCGGTCGACCGTCCCAGATACAGAGAGCAACGCTCTCTGTCCGGTCGACCACTCGGTCGACCGGGGGCAACCCGAGAGCAAACTGCTCTCAGTCGGTCGACCGTGCGGTCGACCGGCTCATGGGGAAGCCAGCGTGCATGTATCCGTGCACGTCGGTCGACAGCTTTAGTCGACCGGCTACATGGTACGGTCGACCGTCCTGTCGACCGACCTAGCCTGGTAACTGCAGTTCTGGGCCAGAAAAACAAGGTATTTATTATCCAATAAATTTTCATAAAATCTCTAAAATTACACAAAAATAGTTTTATCATTTTATATTGAAATATAAACTTGTGTTAAAAATGTCATCACAAAATTTCAAATATTTGAAACATTTTTGTGTCTTATAATTTTTACCAAAATCCAAAAACTGTATTTTCTAAAACTTGGATTTTTGAATAGAAAATACATTTTGTCCAAAACTCATCAAAATACAAAAACATGATATTAAACAACATTTAGGCATGATGTATATGGATAGAAATCCAATATATATGAATCATATATATATATCCATGTTTTTGTCATTAATTCAAAACTATGTTTTGTTAAAAATACAAAACCTAAAGCACATGAATAGGTATATCAAACTAAGTTTGTCTAAGTAGTTGAAGCATGCATGTATATAGAACAAATCCAATATACATTAAACCATGTAAACTTGTTTTGAATCTATCTATTCATGAAAACCAAGATCGGTTAAACCAAAAACCGAAAACCAATATTTAAAACATGAAACGTGTGTGTTGTGAACTTGAGCATATCATACTATTCTAATCTTTACAATTGGATCTAAACACAAAAGTAAACTAGGTACCGATGTCTTCTTGTAGAGCACAATCTCCAAGCCGACTCGACCCAAACCGTGATTCACCGAGCTTGACTCCAATGAGTGCTATATATGATCTTTGACGCTCGGGCTCTTGAATCACCATGTGAAAGCTTCCAAAACATCTTGTTGAAGCTAATCACCAACTAATATCTTGATTAAAGATCTGAAACTAAATATCACAAGATTATTAGTACACATAACTACATGAGTTAATCATCATCAAAACTAGAGTAGAAGGCCTTTGGGCCAACAAGGGAATACCTATTTTTGCACGAGAGTTTTATCGGGACTCTACATCTTCCAGCTCCTATAAATACCCCTGCAGAGCAACCGAGTGGGGGCATCCAGAGACGAAAAATTAGGGTTTCTTTAGTTTTTCTCTTTTTAAATTCTGTAATCTTCATTTCGCTTTTGGCATATTGTGGAGAAGGAGCATTATATTTGGACGAGATTTCAAATAAAGGTTACCTTTTTTGCCATTTAAATTCTTGTCATTTAATTTCATTTTACTCTGTGATCTTTCTATTTGTTTTGTTCTTCTTTCTTTTACAATTCTTAACATTAAACAATATAAAAAAATTTAAAATATAAAAAAAAAGAAGAAGAAGATGATTAACTAATTCTAAAGTGTGGTTTGCTGATCTCATAAACAACCCTAGAGCAGTTTAGGAATTGAATGGATTGATAATAATTTTTAGAAACCCTACGTTTAAGACAGATTGCTTGAAGATTAAATTAATGATTAGTTTTTCTAATCTAGGTCACAGCTCTAAACAATTCTTCACAACTTCATGCTTAAGTACTTTGATAGCATAACCTTAAGGTAACACTTTTCTTATGTTGTACTTAGAAGTTAGGATGAATATTTATTGAATTTTTAGTAGTACAAACTAGTTAGATTCTAAGATTATTTTTTCTTGCTTGAATCTTTTCTGATAAACCTAGGATAGATTTTATGTATTTCAAGATGACATTCAATATTCAATACTTGCACTATGGGTTGTGGTAGAAGATCAGTAAAACTACATATCTCCAATCATATATTTCAAATCTAATCTCTCTTTTATTTTGTTCTAAGGATACAGAGAAGTCGTCCGAAAAGCTTGCATCGCATCCTTCCCTGTGGATCGCCCGCTTTGGCCCTTGCTGCGGCGGATAGAATTGAGACTGAGAATTCATAACTTTAACTTTTTTGCAATCTCAGTTTTCAATCAAAATTTTGGCGCTGTTGCCGGGGAAGGAATGGCACGATTTTCTCAAAACTAATTCTTTTATTCTTTCTGTTTGCAAGTTCGGAGAACAGGAAAACTCATAACAGCAAAGGACATATAGCAACTCAGTGCCTCTGCCCTCGAAGGCAGAGCAGCAGAGCCTACTACAGAGCTGCGCAAACGCGGAAATAGCCGCGTTTTCGCGACTAGAGTAGTTAACTACTCACTCTGTTTTCTGCAGGTTGCTGAAAATTGCAAATTTGGTTTACTTCTTTGATATATTTTCTCTGTGATCACCTTGCATACTACTAATTAATTAACAGTAACTTATTTGTTGAAAAATAAAAAAAATTAGACTCTTGCATCGTAGGCACGTGTCTATTTAATTTTTTTAATTTTGTTGAAGAGTGCTGGCGGCAAGGTACGTTTGCATTGCATATAGATTAGGAAACACTCTTGGCTAATTTACTGCTTTTTGAGTGATTACTTATCTATTGGTTTACACGTACACAAAAAAATTCTAAGGGCAAAACCCATTAACAAGATAAGGTGGGGATTTCATTACCGTTCCTTGGCCCACAAATCATCTCCATCACACTCACAACCCTAACCTTAAAGTAAAAATTGACTAGACGTTGGCCCTAGGTTAACTCGGACTCACTAGGAGATTGGCCAAAGGAGGAAGTTGTTCGAAATTAACTCTTGCCAAATCGGTGTCTAGGAAGGGGATTAAGGGCCGAAAGCCCGAAGATCGGTGGATATTTAATTAAGGAATGTCTTTGACGGAAAACCTCCCACCGGTCTTGCCACCTACCTGGTCGATTAACTTGTGGTTAAGGTTGGCAATATACCTCCTAAGGACAGTCTAAAGTTAGGAGTCGTCTAGGTCAAGGCTTACCCTAGATTAGGATTTTTGATTTTTTCTTTTTCATTGATTTATTGGGTGAACTTGTTTGCTAATTGTGCGTGTCCGCTTGGTCGAGAGACCCACTTACATCTAGACTAACTAGAACTAGTTCACCACCCGAGCAAAAGCCCGACTCATACATGGCACAACCACCGTCGCTACAAGATAGGTTCTATCCTATTAGGACCTCTCTTCCTTCTTGCATCCAGTTATCCGATGAAGGTGTTGACCAATTTGAGCTCAAGCCACAATACATCAACACTCTTCCCAAATTTCATGGACTTGAATCCGAGGATGCGTACTTCTTCATAAGGGAATTTGAAGACGTATGTCTCATGATGAAGATACCCAAGTTAGGAGAAGATGCCATCAAACTATAGTTTGTCCCATTTGCTTTGAAAGACTTAGTAAAGAAATGGCTCTACAGTCTAGAGGCCGGTTCAATATCTTTGTGGGATAATTTCGTTAAGGCCTTCTTAAAAAAGTTTTATCCTGTCCACAAGACTGCACTAATTAGGAAGAGCATCTTACAGTTTAATCAAATAGCCAATGAACCTTTTTGGAAATATTTCGAACGTTTTAAGGACCTCATTGCCCAATGCCCTCACCATGGGATAGAAAAATGGCGACTTTGCCAAGTTCTATATGATGGATTAGAATATCAAACTAAAACACTATTAGAATCCATGTGCCAAGGAGGATTTTTGAAAAAGAACAAAAATGAAGGATGGTTATTATATGAAGAATTAGCTGATAATACCATCCAATGGGAACCAACTTCGGAAAAATTTAGGACTAATGACCCTACTTCTTCTAAAGGAGGTATCCATTCTATTGAGGCCAACATAGCTACCGATGCTAAGTTAGCTGCTGTGATGCGAAGACGAGAGGCTCTTGAAACTAAAGAACCAGTCTCTGTGAACCAAGTCAGCCCAACACCTTCGGCGGGCTGTACTTATTGTCAAGACATGAACCATGTGTTCGAGGAATGTCCCGTCTTTATCGTGCGTCAATCCTTGCCCGAACATATGAGTGCAACCTTCACAAGGCCCGCCAACAATCCATATTCTCCCACCTACAATCCAGGTTGGAGAAATCATCCCAATTTTTCATAGGGCCCAAGCAACAATGATTAAACTAGGCCCAAATTCTCCAACAATTTCCAAAATCTGCGCGCTATCAACAAAATTTCCCTAGTTAAAATCCTCCACACTCTTTCCAATATTCACAAATGGAAACAAGGCTCTCCAACATGGAAAGAAAGGTGGATATTCTAGTTAAAAGGCACGACACGCTGGCTCAAGTCTTGACTAGGATAGAGATCCAACTGAATCAACAAGAAAGACAAAGGGGAACTCTACCAAGTCAACCATTACCAAACCCTAGGAATCCTAGGCAGGCCAATGAGGCTCAAGACCAAAACCAGTGTAACTTGGTTCATACACTAAGATCGGGGAAACAAGTTGATAATCATGTATCCATGCCACCGGGCCCATCCCAGTTATCCATTCCATCTAGTTCCACTCCATCTCCACAAAGCTCCAATGAAACTGAATTTGAGAAGTCAGCAGGACAGATGCACCAGCCTATAGCCCCATTTTCGAATATGCTTAGGAGTAATAATAATGCACATATGGAGAAATTACTCGAGGTATTCAATCAGGTTAGACTCATTATACCACTTCTTGATACAATCCAACAAGTCCCTAGTTATGCCAAATTCCTTAAGGACATGTGTACTAAGAAAAGAAAGACTAATGTGCCTAAGAAGGCTTTTTTAGCCACTAACATTAGTGAGCTATTGTCCAACCAGATCCTAGTCAAGTACAAGGACCCTGGTTGCCCTACCATTTCTTGCACAATAGGTCGAGCTGAAATTAATCGAGCACTCCTCGATTTAGGAGCTAGCATTAATTTGCTGCCTTTCTCCGTATATCAACAACTTGGATTAGGAGAACTCAACCCAACCCAAATTACAATCCAGTTGGCTGATCGCTCAATCAAAGTTCCTAAGGGAGAGATCAATGATGTTCTCATATGGGTGGGAGAATTTATTTACCCAGTCGATTTTATTGTTTTAGAGACACAACCTGTGTCTAATCCTAGGTCCCAAACTCCCGTCATCTTAGGACGCCCGTTCCTAGCAAACGCGAATGCAATCGTAAATTATAGAAACGGATCCATGAGATTGACTTTTGGGGATATGACCATGGAAGTCAATGTTTTCAACTTAGGTAAGCATCCCTACGACATGACCGACCAACCCTTTGAGGTTAACTTCATTGAAAACATGACGAGTGAGCACAATGAGGAGATCACACTAGAGTCAAAGGAAGAGGAAGAGTTAGAATCAAGTGATCTCAACCTTAATGAGATTGAATGGGCAGCAAATCCAAGTTCTATAGTGAGGGAAAACTCGAGCTTAGCACCTCCACCCATCGAGCCAACTCCTTCGTTGGAGTTAAAAACCTTGCCTAAATATCTTAAGTATGCCTACCTTGGTGAACAAGAGACGTTACCAGTCATAGTTGCCTCCAATTTGACTAATAGGCAAGAAGAAGACCTTTTGGCAACCCTTAGGAGACATAGGGAAGCCATTGGTTGGACCATGGCAGATATCAAGGGACTGAGCCATACGATAGTCCAGCATCGAATCCATCTAGAGGAAGGGGTTAAACCGAAGAGGGATCCACAGCATAGGCTAAACCCGCTCATGCAAGAGGTTGTACAAGCTGAAATAGTAAAACTGTTAGATAATGGGATCATTTATCCCATTTCCGATAGCGAATGGGTTAGCCCAATGCATGTGGTCCCTAAGAAGTCCAGCTTTACTGTGGTAGAAAACGACAAGCATGAGTTAGTGCAAACACGATTGCCTACCAAAGTTCGAGTATGCATAGACTATCGCAAGTTGAACGCCGCCACTAGGAAAGATCATTTTCCCCTCCCATTTATCGACCAAATGCTGGAACGATTAGCCGGTCATGAGTATTACTGTTCCTTGGACAGTTACCCAGGGTATAACCAAATCCCAATAGCCCCAGAGGACCAAGAAAAGACAACGTTCACGTGCCCATTTGGGACATTTGCCTATCGTCGAATGCCTTTCAGCCTATGTAATGCCCCCGCCACATTCCAACGTTGTATGCTAAGCCTTTTTTCTGATATGGTCGAGCGCTTCTTTAGAGATTTTCATGGACGACTTCTCCGTCTATGGAAATTCATTTGACCAATGTCTCCATTACTTGGAGCTAGTACTGAATAGATGCACCGAAAAGAACTTGACCCTCAATTGGGAAAAGTACCACTTCATGGTGTAGCATGGGATTGTCCTAGGTCATGAGATATCTAGGGAAGGGATCAAAGTAGACAAGGCTAAGGTGGAGATCATAGCCAAACTTCCAATTCCACGATGCGTGAAGGACATTCGTTCTTTCTTAGGACACGCCGGGTTTTACCGTAGGTTCATTAAGGATTTTAGCAAAATTGCTAGACCCCTTACAAACCTCCTAGCTAAAGACGTGCCCTTCATCTTTGACGATATGTGTAATAGCGCGTAGGAGAAGTTGAAATTGGAACCCATCTTTGCACCTATCATCTCACCTCCGGACTGGTCCAACCCTTTTGAGATTATATGCGATGCCTCCGATTTTGCGATAGGCGCTGTCTTAAGACAGCGCAAGGATAACAAGCAACACGTGATCTATTATTCGAGTAGGACACTCAATGACGCCCAAATGAATTATACTACAACTGAGAAGGAATTCTTGGCAATAGTGTTCGCTTTGGAGAAATTCCACCCATACCTACTTGGGACCAAGACCACGATTTTCATCGACCATTCTGCACTTCGATACCTAATGCTAAAAAAAGATGCGAAGGCCCGACTCATTCGTTGGATCCTCCTCCTTTAAGAATTTGATCTCAAAATTCGAGATAAAAAAGGTGTTAAAAATGTTATCGCAGACCATCTCTCTCGTGTGCCAAACGCACCTTCCGACGAACTGCCCATCAATGACAATTTTCCCGATGAATAACTTCTAGCCATCTCTAAGGAATCATGGTTTGCCGACATAGTAAATTACTTAGTCACAAACCAAACACCACCTAATTGGTCAAAACAGGATAGATATCGATTCTTGTCTCAAGTTCGGTATTACATATGGGAAGATCCATACCTTTTCAAATATTGTAGCGACCAAATTATTAGGAGATGTGTCCCCGATGAGGAAACTAGAAGCGTTCTAGCCTTTTGTCATGAATTTGCTTGCGGTGGACACTTTGGTCCCCGTAAAACTGCTGAAAAGATCCTACAAAGTGGCTTTTATTGGCCAACTTTGTTTAAAGACGCATTCGAATTTTGCAAAACGTGCACAAGATGTCAAATGATAGGAAGGATTTCTAAATGAAATATGATGCCCCTAAATCCAATTCTAGAAGTAGAACTTTTTGATGTTTGGGGCATTAATTTTATGGGACCCTTCTCTAACTCGTTTGGGCACCAATACATCTTGTTGGCCGTAGATTACGTATCGAAATGTGTTGAAGCCGTCCCTTGCAAGACAAATGACAACAAAGTTGTTGTCAAATTCTTGAAAGAAAACATCTTCTCGCGCTTTGGAACCCTTCGTGCCATAATTAGTGACAATGGTACACATTTTTGCAATAGAACTTTTGAAGCTCTTATGCGAAAATATGCCATAACTCACAAGTTATCTACGCCATACCATCCTCAAACCAGTGGATAGGTAGAAGTTTTTAATAGGCAAGTCAAGCTTATCTTGGAGAAAACTATGAATAAGAATAGGAAGGACTGGTCCATCAAATTGGTGGATGCCCTATGGGCATATAGGACTGTCTTTAAGACGATTCTAGGAATGTCTCCCTACAAACTAGTCTTTGGAAAGGTTTGCCACCTTCCTGTTGAGTTAGAGCACTGGGCCTTATAGGCAATTAAGCAGCTGAATTTCGATCTAGATAAGGCCGGTGATCTTCGGAAATTGCAAATTTCTGAACTGGAAGAATTGAGGAATGAGGCATATGACAATGCGAAAATTGCGAAGGATAGGGTTAAGTTTTTTCACAATAAGTTCATCACGAGAAAAACTTTTGTCCAAGGATAAAAAGTGTTACTCTATAACTCTAGACTTCATCTCTTTCAGGGTAAGTTAAAATCAAGATGGACAGGGCCCTTCATTGTTAAGACTGTGTTTCCACACGGAGCCATAGAGATCTACGACCCAAAAAATGGCAGTACATTCAAGGTAAATGGTCAACGTCTTAAAATCTTTTTGGAATCAGTTCCGGAAGTAAAAGCAGTCATGGGTCTTTTTGACCCAATGTATTGGTAACTCTATCTCTCTGCCAATTCATGCATTCATGCATTTCATTCATACATTAGGGACAATGCATGAGACAAGTGTGGGGGAAGGATAAAATGTAAAAAAAAAATTAAAATAAAAAAATTAAAATATATATATATATATATATATATATATATATATATATAATTTTAATTCTTTTTCTCTTTATTTGTTCTAACATAACAAAAAATATATATATATATTAAAAAAAATTTATAAAAAGGACAATATTTTGACTTATCTTTAGAAAGAAATCTAAGTTAGTCTTAAGAATTAGGAAAATCATGATTAGGATTTCTAAAAACTTGGTCAAAATAAATAAATTGTTGAATTTTTAGGTATAGGAGGAGAAATTGAATAAGTAATTAGTCTTGATTTTTACCTTAATGAAATGTGCATACCTAATGCATCTCTAGGGTTCTAAGACAAAGACTCGTGTGCCTCGTTAAAAAAAATAATAATAAAAAAAACAAAGAAATTCACTAATTAAGCTGGATACATGTGCCTTAAGAAGTATAAGTATTCACGCCTAAAGGTGATTTTATAAAATAAAGTCCTTAGTTTTGTGGCCTAGTTCACTCGAATTTAAGTCCGTAGAGTGTTTTCTTACCCGGTGCCCTAAAACCAACCAGTTTAGGAGTCACCGACTTTAAGTTCGCTACATGGGTGGATTAGAAAGCCTAAGAAAACTAAGAAATATTATATATATATTAACACATCTAATAGTCAATTAGTTAGGTATGAGGGCCTCAAGAAGCCTTGATACTTACACGAAAGAAAATTAGATGAGTTATACATATTAAAAAAAGAGAAAAAAAAGAAAAAAAATAATATAATCATAATAATAAAGAGGCATGAGAGTCCAAGTTAAGGAATTCCTAGTAAAGATTCACAAGGATGCATATGACTTTTGGTAACGAAAAAGACTATACAAAAATTCAATTTTGATCCTTACCTAAAATGGATAACAATTTATTATATAAAGACTAAGTTTAAGAATGAATAAAAATCATAACCCTAAAACTTATAGATTACTTAGTCTCTTCAAATATATTTCAAATATTTTCCTTTTTATGGATTTTGTGGGTGTAATCCGCTGAAAATCCTCACGAGACAACACTCGTCCTCTAGGGTAACCTAGAGGTTTAACGGCTTGTTGCACATGCTAAGTGTAACCGTGATTCCTACGAAAGTGAGTTAGCTAGATTAGTTTTTCTTTTTCTTTTTGATTTTTACTCGAGGACGAGCAAAAGATAAGTGTGGGGGTGTGATAGGTAGTAAAAATTGCATATTTTTCACTACATTTACTATCATATTTCCTATTTATTCTTTTAATTATGCACTATTACTAAAATTTTGTTATTTAATGTGTGCAGGCCTTGAGTATTTATTTAAATAAAGATTAAAAGCCTAAATGAAGCCTAAAAGTCCATGTCCAAGCCCAAGTGCAAAATTGCAATTACCAAATGCAAAAGTTACAATTACAAAGTGCAAAAGTTGCAATTACTAAAAGAAGAGGGAAGGGATAGACTTCTATTCAACCCTAAATGCTTGCAGGATGAGGATAAAGATAAAAGAAGGAGAGTGCAAAGATAAAATTCGTTTTGAAGAGATTTAGATTTAGGGTAACTTGCTTCCCAAGTTATCCTGAATTTTCAAAATAAAGAGTCGAGATGCCATATCTAAACGGATGCACCCAGATGGACGGACCAGAGGAGGCCACGCGCGAAAGCGCGTGGCTAGGTACAAGGCTATGGCCACGGAAACGCGGCCAAAGCCGCGTTTCCGCGGCCAGATTGATGAGAGGGAATACCTGTTTTTACACGAGAGTTTTATCGGGACTCTACATCTTCCAGCTCCTATAAATACCCCTGTAGAGCAACCGAGAGGGGGCATCCAGAGACGGGAAATTAGGGTTTCTTTAGTTTTTCTCTTTTTAAATTTCTGTAATCTTCATTTCGCTTTTGGCATATTGTGGAGAAGAAGGAGCATTGTATTTGGACGAGATTTCAAACAAAAGTTACCTTTTTTGCCTTTTAAATTCTTGTCATTTAATTTTGTTTTACTCTGTGATCTTTCTATTTGTTTTGTTCTTCTTTCTTTCACAATTCTTAACATTAAACAATATAAAAAAATTGAAAATATAAAAAAAAAAAGAAGAAGATGATTAACTAATTCTAAAGTGTGTTTTGCTGATCTCTTAAACAACCTAGAGCAGTTTAGGAATTGAATGGATTGATAATAATTTTTAGAAACCCTAGGTTTAAGACAGATTGCTTGAAGATTAAATTGATGATTAGTTTTTCTAATCTAAGTTACAACTCTATGCAATTCTTCACAACTTCATACTTAAGTACTTTGACAGCATAACCTTAAGGTAACACTTTTCTTATGCTGTACTTAGAAGTTAGGATGAATATTTGTTGAATTTTTAGTAGTACAAACTAGTTAGATTCTAAGATTATTTTTTCTTGCTTGAATCTTTTCTAATAAACCTAGGATATATTTTATGTATTTCAAGATGACATTCAATATTCAATACTTGCACTATGGGTTGTGGTAGAAGATCAGTAAAACTACATATCTCCAATCATATATTTCAAATCTAATCTCTCTTTTGTTTTGTTCAAGGATACAGAGAAGTCGTCCGAAAAGCTTGCATCGCATCCTTCCCTGTGGATCGACCCGCTTTGGCCCTTGCTGCAGCAGATAGAATTGAGACTGAAAATTCTTAACTTTAACTTTTACTTTTTAGCAATCTCAATTTTCAATCATGCACTATGGGGTTTGGTCACCGCCTTTGCCACCCAGCTTCTTAGGGATTACAAAAATACGGTCATCCTAACTTTCCATATAGGAAAGTTAAGGCCATCAAACTTGGGAGGGGTCCTAATACTGTCAGCCATTTTTACTAGTGGATGAATGAAGAAATTAATAGAATGATTAGCAAATTAGGATCTCACTGAGGATGTTAAGCCAAAACTAGAGATCTTGCTCTGATACCAATTGAAATTACACCTAGAGGGCGTGAATAGGTGTATTGCTAATCAATTAAATATTCAATGCAAAATAAAAATGAGATGATGCAAACGATCACTCTAAACTGAAAGTACACCTAGAGGGGGGTGAATAGGTGTAAGGCTAATCTAATGACAAATAATGCAGAATTAAAACAAATTGCAACACACTTAGTGTAACCAAAGAGTGTAGCCGAATTCCCAATGAAGAGCTCTGGACTATCTCCTCTAAATTCTTCAAAATAAGAGTTGAGGTGCTATGTAAAGCTCTCTTGGTTTAACACAAGTATGGCACACAATCAAACTCAAGCATATAAATAATATGAATAATATAATGCAACGTACAATGAGGGAGAAAGTTAAGAGATAGTGGATCAATCGCTAACAATAAGATATGTTTTGAGGTTCGAGCCACTGCTCTACGTCCCCGTCTTCACACAGAAGGATTTCCACTGTATCGTCCACACAAAACTTCCCATACAGGAACCTCCACTGAGGATTTGGGTAATACAAACTGGGAGTACACAACTCCCCTCTCCAACAATACAACCTCTACACAAGAGGCAAGGCACAACACAAATCACCTCTACACTTAGAGGGATGGGCACTTAGCCAAACAACTATCAGCCTCACACAAGAGGGATAAGGCTCAAAGCTACAACTCCACAATCACCTCTTCACTAAGAGGAATAACAACACAACCTCCACAATCACCTCTCACTAGAGGGATATCACAATGTAAATAAGGTTACAACACTTGGTGGTATTAACAGCCACAAACTAATTTTCTCACAAAATAGATTCTAATAGATAGGATAGATAGATAGCTCAAGTATGAGAAAATAAATTATTGTGAACAAAGAAATTCACTTGGGAAAATCTCAAAATAGATATTAAAATTTAGATCAAAAACCAATTCCCAAAAGACTCTATTTTCTTTGAAATTCTAACTCTTTAAAAACAAATATAAATAAAACTTTTAAACCCCAAAAACTCTTGCTGAGAAGCACTTGAAAAATAAGAAATTTTGCTCTTGAAAATCTTAGCTAAAACAGCCCAAAGAAGTGTGTATTTATAGCCCACAAACAAATCTGCTCGTTGGCAGTAGGTGTTGACTGAATTTTCCTGCACACAAAAATTAGAATATTAGATTAAGATAGATCGTGCGAGGAATCAGTTCTAATCCGCGGTAGCAGGGCTATGCGGGTCGTGATCCTCAAGGAGGGACTGCGATAGAAGCGTTAAGCAAGTTAATCTCTAAAATTTATCTTTTTTAGTTAATTGTCACGATGGTATTTACAAAGAAACGTGGTATTTACAATGAGTTGTGGGAAAGAATATTGGAGAGATGTGGATTTAATCTACGAAAAGAAAATAAAAGAAAAGAAAGGAAAACTTATCTCTTTATTTGCTTGCCGTTTGAACCGTTGCGATGATTTCCCTTTTCTTGGAAGGCGTACAAGCACGGCTTATGGGATCGTCCGCCTTCTTAATCTACTCTACGAAATAAAACAACAAGCTATGAAGACTTGTTCATCGCCATGGGCCGTCAAGGTTCCTTCTTCGGCTAGGTAGTCTCAAAGCGTCAAGTTCTCACGGTTTGCAAGACATCAGAGAAGGAACAATATAGAAAACAAGATCAAAGAGAACAAGAACACAACATAAAATAGAAGAGATGAACAAATAAACATAACAAAAACAAACCTTTGAATGGATTTCATTAACAATTGAAGAAGAGTTGGCTTACACCGCTGTCACCTCAGTACAAGCATGGACTCTTTCCTCCATGAAAGCTTCCTCCACTCTCAGAATTTACAAAAGATAAACAAAAAGAAAACCTAACCTAGAAGAAAGAGGAAAAACCCTAAAAATCTGAACTTTGGCCCTTTGCTGGACGCTGGACGCTCTCTACGTTGCACTGCAGGAGATATTTATAGATGCAGAAGGCTACAGAGTCCCGGAAGAATCTGCCCACGAAATTTGGGATCAGGATCTTATCAAAGTGCCGCGGATTTGCGGCGGTTCCGCGGCACTTTTGTGGCTTCTGGCCACGCGCTTTGGCGCGTGGCCTCTCCTGGTCCGTCCATGTGGGCGCCTGCTTCTAGAATTGTAATCCTGGCCTTTAAATCTGGATTTTCGAGGTAACTTGGTAATCAAGTTACCCTTAATCCAGATTTCTTCAAATCTTCCTCCCACGAATTTTCTTCTTATCTTGACCTTTATTCTCATCCTGCAGGTGTTTAGGGTTGGATAGAAGTCTATCCTTCCCTAATTTCTGATTTTTGCAACTTTTAGCCCTTGCATTTGCATTTTGACTCTTTGTATTTGCGCTTTTTCACCTGGGCTTCAAACATGGGCTTGGATCTGGGCTTTTGGGCTCTTTAGGCTTTATTTATTGCTAAAATAACAATTCGAGGCCTGCACACAATAAATAATAAAATATTAATAATTGTGCAGAATTAAATGAATAAATATGAAAATGTGATGGTAAATATGATGATAAAAATGCACTTTTGACTACCAATCACACCCCCACACTTATCTTTTTGCTCGTCCTCGAGTAAAAACAAAGAAAAAGTAAAAGTTAATCTAACCTAACTCACTTTCGTAGGAATCACGATTGCACTTAGCACGTGCAACAAGCCGTTAAACCTTTAGGTTACCCTAGAGGACGAGTGTTGTCTCGTGAGGGTTTTCAGCGGATTGCACCCACAAAATCCATAAAAAGGAAAATATTTGAATTATTATTGAAGAGACTAAGTAGTCTATAAGTTTTAGGATTATCATTTTTATTCATTCTTCAAACCTAGTCTTTATAAAGTAAATTGTTATCCATTTTAGGTAAGGATTAAAATTGAATTTCTAATATAGTCTTTTTCGTTACCAAAAGTCATACGCACCCTTGTGAATCTAGGAATTCCTTAACTTGGACTCTCATGCCTCATTATTATTTTTATAACATCATCTAATTTTCTTTCGTGTAAGTATCAAGGCTTCTTGAGGCCCTCATACCTAACTAATTGACTATTAGATGTGTTAATATATATATTTTATTTATTTTTTTTTTTATTATTTTTTTGGCATGTATAACTCATCTAATTTTCTTTCGTATAAGTATCAAGGCTTCTTGAGGCCCTCATACCTAACTAATTGATTATTAGATGTGTTAATACATATATTATATTTCTTAGTTTTCTTAGGCTTTCTAATCCACCCATGTAGCGAACTTGAAGTCGATGACTCCCAAACCGGTTGGCTTTAGGGCACCAGGTGAGAAAACACCCCGCGGACTCAAATTCAAGTGAACTAGGCCCCAAAACTAAGGACTTTATTTTATTTACTCACCTTTAGGCATGAATACTTATGCTTCTTGAGGCACATGTATCAGCTTAATTGGTGATTTTTTTTTTCTTTTTCTTTATGAGGCACAAGGTCTTTGTCTTAGAATCCTAGATATGCATTTGGTATGCACATTTCATTAAGGTAAAAATCAAGACTAATTATTTATTCAATTTCTCTCCTATACCTAAAAATTAAACAATTTATTTATTTTGACCAAGTTTTTAGAAATCCTAATCATGATTTTCCTAATCCTTAAAACTAACTTAGATTTCTTTCAAAAAAATAAGTCAAAATATTTCCTTTTTATAACATTTTTTTTTTTGTAAATTTTTTTTTTTTTGTAAATTTTTTTTTTTTTTTTAGTTTTTACCTATGTTAGTATGTTAGTAAAACCCACCCCCACACTTATCTCATGCATTGTCCTCAATGTATGAAATGAATGCATATATGCATGAAAAAGAACAAGGGAAGGCGGAAAATTACCTTAGGGGTGGTTCCGGTGGTGGTCTAATTGGGCCAAGCGTTGCTACCCAATCAAGATAACATAAAATTTCATGGAGGAACCCACCAAAAATTTTTCGTGTATAACCCACAAAAATGTATGTGTGATCATTTTTTAAAAATTTCCACCCCATCAAATTTCCAAATTTCATAATAAATTTCAGAGTCAATTGTGTCAACCTCCTTGTCCCAAAATGGAGTATGAAAAGATGGAATTATTGACTTGGACAATATAGGTGCGGGAACGAATACCGACTCAGGAAAAATGCTCAAATCAAGTAAGGGCTCATGAGTCGGGCTAGGTTCAAGAATTGGGTCCAAGTCAAGAAATTGAAACTCAAGTCCACAATCTTCTTCCCACAATGGAATGTGACCTAATATGGGTGATATCTCTTTACTTCCAATATTAAGGAATTCTAGCTCATCGCCATACAATTCTTCAAAACTAAGGTCAACATCTTCCGTCAGAATTGTACAATCAGTTTCAGAAGTAAAGAAATTGTGAGAATCTAGGTCATGTTCAAGTTCTAATTCGGGAAAGGGAAAACTTGCCAAGTTATCAGAATTTGAAATTTCGGGAAGTTCACATGATGGTACTGAATTAGAATCTTGTTGTCCAAAGCAACTTAGTTCGTCTGCTTTAAAAGAGTGGTCAGCGATATCAGAATCAGCCGGACGGTTAGAACGTAAGCATTGAACCATCAAATCAATATCATGATCACGGGCTAATTTAGCCTCGGTCATGGCAGCTAGCATCCCTTCATAGTCGATAGGTGCTTCTTGTTGAAAATAGGAAGGTAGTCGTGATAAAGTTGTGAGTCGGTGGACTCACGTATCATCATGTCTAAAATTGATGGTGATTTTTGCTTGGACTCATTTCTACTCATCATTTCCAAGATAGATGGATTTCTATTCTGAATGGGTGGATCTGAGTATGAATCTTGGGAAAAATGTGGACTAGATGGATATGGAGGACAATTTGGTTGAGAATTAGACTCGGGGGACTCGAAATCCCATGAACTCTGTGACGAGTTGAAATTATTATGGAAATTATAGTCATAAGATGGGGGTGTGGGTTATATTCATTCGGATAAGACCATTCCGGCACACTAGATTGGTCAAAGTTAGGGTATGCCGGGTTGGTAATATCCGAATAATAGTTAGGGGTGTAATATGGATTAAAATTGGAATTATTATTATATGCCATATCACACCAACACAAACACAACAAACAAAAAGAAAAATTCTAACCTAAGTTAGGGTAGACCTATGACCTAGACGACTCCTAACTGGTTAGACTGTCCACGGGAGGTAGGGTGTAGACTTTGACCACAAGTTAATCAGCCAGGTCGGGGCAAGAGTGGTGGGAGGTTTTCCGTCAAAGACGTTCCTTAATTAAATAACCACCACACTTCGGGCTTTCGGCCCTCAATCCCCTTCCTAGACACTGATTTGGCAGGAGTCAACTTCCAACACCGTTCCCCCTTAGGATAATCTCCTAATTGAGTCCGAGATGTCCCTAGGGCCAACGTCTACTAATTTTTAAGTTAGGCTTGGGTTAGTGAGTGCTCGGGATATGATTTTTGGCTAAGGAAGGGTGATGAAATCCCCACCTTATCTTGTTAATGGGTTATGCCCTTAAGATGAATTAGTGCAAGTGTACAAGATAAATAGATAAGAATCACTCAAAGCAGAAAATCAACCAAGAGATGAATCCTATTCTACATGCAATGCGTACGTACCTTGCTCCTCCAGCACTCTTCAACAATAAATAAAAATAATTGAAAAGACACGTGCCTAATATGCAAACGTCTAATCAAATTTTTATTTTTAACAACCAATAATTTACTGTTGAATTATTAGCAATTTACAGGTGTATCACAGAACAAAACAGAATATATCAATAAGCAGTATTTTAATTTACAGAGAGACCTGCAAAAAATTTCAGTGAGTAATTCACTGCAATTGCCGCGGATCCGCGGCTCTGGCCGCGTTTCCGCGGCAAAGTTGCAGGTCCTTGTGCTCTGCCTTCGAGGGCAGAGGCACAGGATAGCTATATGTCCACTGCTGCGATAAGTTTCTGTTTCCTGTTCTCCAAACCTGCAAACAGAAAAGAATAAAAAATTAGTTAAAAATTAAATTTTTTTGTTTTAGAGATAACTTACCGTCCCTCCCGGCAACGGCGCCAATTTGTTGACTGAATTTTCCTGCACACAAAAATTAGAATATTAGATTAAGAATAGATCGTGCGAGGAATCAGTTCTAATCCGCGGTAGCAGGGCTATGCGGGTCGTGATCCTCAAGGAGGGACTGCGATAGAAGCGTTAAGCAAGTTAATCTCTAAAATTTATCTTTTTTAGTTAATTGTCACGATGGTATTTACAAAGAAACGTGGTATTTACAATGAGTTGTGGGAAAGAATATTGGAGAGATGTGGATTTAATCTACGAAAAGAAATAAAAGAAAAGAAAGGAAAACTTATCTCTTTATTTGCTTGCCGTTTGAACCGTTGCGATGATTTCCCTTTTCTTGGAAGGCGTACAAGCACGGCTTATGGGATCGTCCGCCTTCTTAATCTACTCTACGAAATAAAACAACAAGCTATGAAGACTTGTTCATCGCCATGGGCCGTCAAGGTTCCTTCTTCGGCTAGGTAGTCTCAAAGCGTCAAGTTCTCACGGTTTGCAAGACATCAGAGAAGGAAACAATATAGAAAACAAGATCAAAGAGAACAAGAACACAACATAAAATAGAAGAGATGAACAAATAAACATAACAAAACAAACCTTTGAATGGATTTCATTAACAATTGAAGAAGAGTTGGCTTACACCGCTGTCACCTCAGTACAAGCATGGACTCTTTCCTCCATGAAAGCTTCCTCCACTCTCAGAATTTACAAAAGATAAACAAAAAGAAAACCTAACCTAGAAGAAAGAGGAAAAACCCTAAAAATCTGAACTTTGGCCCTTTGCTGGACGCTGGACGCTCTCTACGTTGCACTGCAGGAGATATTTATAGATGCAGAAGGCTACAGAGTCCCGGAAGAATCTGCCCACGAAATTTGGGATCAGGATCTTATCAAAGTGCCGCGGATTTGCGGCGGTTTCCGCGGCACTTTTGTGGCTTCTGGCCACGCGCTTTGGCGCGTGGCCTCTCCTGGTCCGTCCATGTGGGCGCCTGCTTCTAGAATTGTAATCCTGGCCTTTTAAATCTGGATTTTCGAGGTAACTTGGTAATCAAGTTACCCTTAATCCAGATTTCTTCAAATCTTCCTCCCACGAATTTTCTTCTTATCTTGACCTTTTATTCTCATCCTGCAGGTGTTTAGGGTTGGATAGAAGTCTATCCTTCCCTAATTTCTGATTTTTGCAACTTTTAGCCCTTGCATTTGCATTTTGACTCTTTGTATTTGCGCTTTTTTCACCTGGGCTTCAAACATGGGCTTGGATCTGGGCTTTTGGGCTCTTTAGGCTTTATTTATTGCTAAAATAACAATTCGAGGCCTGCACACAATAAATAATAAATATTAATAATTGTGCAGAATTAAATGAATAAATATGAAAATGTGATGGTAATATGATGATAAAAATGCACTTTTGACTACCAATCAGTAGGAAAGGGCAATTTTGTCCTTCTGGTCAACGGCCGGCCGATCGACCGGGCAACAGTCAATTTTCTGACCGTTGTCCTGCAGTCGACCGCCTGATCGACGCCCGGTCGACTGGACCCTATCCGAGAGTGGGCTACTCTCAGTCGGTCGACCGTGCGGTTAACTAGCCAAGTCGGCTGGCCATGTGGACATCCTCGTACACATCGGTTGACCATGCCGGTCGACCGGCTCTTGGTCCGGTCGACTGTCCGGTCGACCGCCAGAGCAATCTGGCTGGGAATAAAGGATTTAAAAACTTTGCCTTTTACCTCCAATTAAATCCCATAAATCACATGAATTCCATAAAAATAAGTTCTTTTAAGATCTTTGAAATACTAATATGTGTGACTAAAACTCAATACATATTACAAACAATTTGAACTATTTTTGTGATATTGAAATCAGGCTCTAAACCAAAATCGGTGTTTTCCAAAAATCAAACTTTGAAATGGAAATCCAATTTTCCAAAACACATGCAAATACAAAAACATGATATTGAAACAACTTTGAAGCATATTGTATATGGATAGAATCCAATATACATATAAAGATTTATATCTATATTTTTGACATGAAATCCAATATCGGTTAAATTGATAAACCAAAACTAAATAAACTTTAAATTTGTGTGTGTATGTGAACTTGAGCATATCAACACTATCTAATCTTTACATAAGATCTAAACATACTAAACTAAACAAACTGAGGTCTTCTTGTAGAACTCCTTCTCCAAGACGACTCAATCTAAAACGCGATCTACCGAGCTTGACTCCAACCGAGTACTAGATGCGATCTTGATGCTCGAGCTCTTGAATCAACATGTGAAAGCTCCAAAACACCTTTATTGAAGCTAATTACCTACTAATATCTTGATCAAATACCTGAAACTAAATATCATAAGATATTAGTAAACATAACTACATGAGTTAATCATCATCAAAACTAGAGTGAAGGGCTTCTGGGCCAACAATCTCCCCCTTTTTGATGATGATAAAACTCATGGAGTTATATATGCATGGATTAAAGTTAAGCTTCATAGAAGCTCCCCCTTAACTCATGCATAGCAATAAACATAAAGATATGTAATGAATGCTCAACATAAACATGCATAAGTGAAGAATGCTTCTCCCCTTTTGCATAAACAAAAACATATATGCTCGATACCAATTGTAAAAATAAACATGCATATATCATATCAATTTTAAGTAAACATGCATATAAACTCAAAATCATTCTCCGAATTTCTAAACATGCATATAAACTCAAAAACATTCTCCAAATTTCTCCCCTCTTTTTGTCAATCATCAACAAAGGGGTGAAAACAAATCAAACAATAAAGATATATATATGTGATATATATTCATGAAGAGGAGAGACGTTAAGTTAACTTCACCTGCATACATGTATTTATATGAAAAGAGATGACTAAGCTCTAACCACATAAAGCATAATATGCAATGTATAAAAGGAGATGTGAAGCTCCTACTACATATGTGTACTACATATCAAATAAAGGTCAATCACTTCAATATGACACACTCAACATGAATCTATATATAGAGAAGATGTTAAGCTTCCCTTGCATATAAGTAATACAAATCAAAACATTATAATACCAATTGAAAAAAACTATCAATTTAGGATAAATGTATACATCGAAACATTATGATACCAATTTATGATACCTATGGAAAATAACCAAAACATTTTTAATATACCAATTGAAAGTAAACAAAAAATTTTAAAGTACTAAAGATACCAATGTGAAAATATCTCGATACCAATTTAAAAAAAAATCTTGCAAAGTTTGATACCAATCGAAAATGACACATTGTATGTTTTTGATACCAATTGAAAGATATATATAGGAAATCTTGATACCAATTGAAAGTAACAATCAATTTCAAAGTAACTTGATATCAAAAAAAAATGTGTCTTGTAAGTTTATGATATCAAGTGAAAGTAAAAATAAATTTATTTAGGTAAGCATAACTCATATCAATATAGATACCAATTTAAAATGAAACATGATACCAATATTGAAAATGTTAGCATATACCAAAACAAAATATTTTTCATCATAAAGAGTTGAAGTAGATATCGATTGAAAATGAAATCTATTGAAAGATACCAATTTGAAAGATAAAACATGAATTTTCTCCCCCTTTATGAAACTCTAATAAAAATCATGCATAAGCTTGTATAAGATACCAATTGAAAAATAATTGTCATTAAGGACTAAATCAAGCTTAGTATAAACACAATTTGTGCTTTAAGATGTAAAGATATAGTAAGTACAATCAAATCACATATATATATATGAAAATATAAATACCAATCGAAATTGATACTATTTGAAGTTTGAAGCATACATATATAGAAAACAAAATATGAGTATACAAAAAATATCAATTGAGATACCAATTGAAAATATGATGAGGATTGAGTGTATAACTCATAAATACATCCCTTTCATGCACATGTTAAAAGATTTTCAATTATGTTCACAAGGCATGGTCGTCCATCCGTCCGCCCTTCGATGGAAGGTTTTTTTTTTAAAATAAGTTTGAAAATAATTTTCGCATAATTGAAACACTTTCAAAATGAAGAAATACGTAACTAGTTTTATGATAATCTTGAAAACTAGTACGAAATCCTTCAAGCAAGGAATAAAATATGAATATTTTCCATGAAAAACATGTAAGTCATACGATCATCAACGCTCAAAGTCTATAAAGCACATATCATACTCATGAAAATAAATCTTGAGAAAACATCAAGTAATGTGTGTACAAGAAGGATGTGAAAAGCATAATCATGGGAATAGGCAGTAAAGCTCATATGAAATTCCTTCATAAATATGAAAAATATGAAGATTTAATTTTCATCAAAATAATTACTAAATCCAAGGCATAAGTATATTTTTTCTAAATCTAAAGGTATACATACACATCCCTAAACACAAATGAGTTCATGATAAAAATTTGCATGAAAAGCAAATGACTCAAGGGTATACATGTATATCCAAAGTTTTAAATAATTTAACATATATATGAAGTTAAACATATGAAAACATGTACAAAATGAGAATACAAGTTTGAAATACATGAATCATCAAAACTAGGCTATACTAGTACATCTAATGGGTACAAATGAGCAACTTAAGCACAAACATATAATAGTCAATTTGTGGCTCACTATTTGTACAAGTATATACACAAGTTTTAATGAAGGTTATATTTAAACATGTAATCAAAACATGAAGCACAAAAAAAAATCATAAACTTAAACCAAAATGATCATTATATGAATGCGCACGTCTTAGAACAAGGATATACACAATAGTTAAACTAAAGTGAGAACACAAAAGTAATAGACCATATAAAATATAGGTGTATCTCAAATACTGATCATGTATATTTCAAGTCTAATTAACATGGCATTTAACATAATAATCATTAAAACATGACATGCTAAAAATTAATAATATGAAAGCATGTATCTAAATAAGTAGTTAGAGATAGTTACTAAAACCAATAGAGCTTATCTCTAGGTCCCAAACCATGGTGGTCCTCTCACCAAACTCCCCTTGAAAGTGATGCATCCAAAATTGTCACCATTTAGCTTGGAACATATTCACCTCAAGGCACCAATGCCCTCACGTCATGTGAGAACCCACACCTACATCAAATAAAATAGGAGTGGCTTTTAGTACCCATACTTTTTGGGTCCATGGGGGTTAGCACCTTTCTTAACCTAAACAAATCTATTTGCAAAATTTGAATCATTAATTCTATCAAAGTAAATTTTACAAGGTGGCCCTTACGTCCACAATGTGTACAAGTGTACACATGAGCATATCTAGTGTCATGTGTGTGAACATGAGAAGCATGTTATGCCGTGTATGGTGTGCATGAACATGTGGTGCATGTTTTTTGTGAAACATGGATTCCAATTTCTTGTGATCCATAGCATATTGGCTCAAAGTGGAGCCAAACAATCAACACTCTTCTTTCTTTAACATAGATATATCATTTTAATAATGGAAGAAGAGGTAGAGCATGCAATAGGCATGCTAGATGATGAAGTTATACTAGCATGGCAAACATGAGTATCTAAATCATTTTTCAAAGAAATATTTTCATTAGAAATCAAATCTAATTTCTTTGAAATAGAAATAATTTTGTTTTTCAAAGAATCATTTTCTTTTAAAATAAAAACAAGTTTTGAAGATAGAACTTCATTTTTCTTCAAAACTTCATCACAATCATTTTTACTTTTTAAGATTTCATTTTCTTTTAGGGCAAGTTCAAGTTAGGATTTCAAAGAGTCCCTTTCATTTGAAATCTCATCCCTCTCTTGCAAAATAACATCAAGTTTAGAAGATAAATTTTTATTTTCTTCTTTTAATGCAAAGCTTATCTTTTTAAAGTGTTGGTATTTTTCTAACAATTTTTCACAAACAATAGATAGTTTTTCATTTAGTGCATTGGCATCAACATGATCATGACCTGAAGAACTAGCACTATCATCTAGTTGAGTCTCCGAATTTACCTCAAGGAGTCATTCCCTTGGACCATGTAGCAATGTTATTTGGATTCATCCTCACTAGATTTCTTCTCCATAATGTTTGGCGTTTGAAGCTTTGGAGAGGTCAAGGTCGACACTGCAAAGGCAGAATCACAATGATAAACAATACACAAATATTCTTTTCTTAAAGTGCTTCTAAGTGCCTCATGGGCTTATGCATTGGCCTCTATATGCTTGCTAATTACCAAGATAGGATTTCTTGGTAGCGGCAAGGAAAACATGCAAGCCTAGGGTTTTTAGGTACATACTCACCTATGCTTCCGCATAATGATGTTAGAAACATCAAACATGGGAGGTGCAAGGTAATCCATGAGTGTGTGTAAACAAGTATGTGTGCAAATGCAAATACTAGATTAGCTAACCAAGATCTCACTGTTAGGTGGTTAAACCTAATATCAGGAGCATAGGCTCTGATACCAATTGAAAGTACACCTAGAGGGGGGTTGAATAGGTGTAAGGCTAATATAATGACAAATAATGCGGAATTAAAATAAATTGCAACATACTTAGTGTAACCAAAGAGTTAGCTGAATTCCCGATGAAGAGCTCTGGACTATCTCCTCTAAATTTCTCTAAATAAGAGTTGAGGTGTTATGTAAAGTTCTCTCAGTTTAACACAAGTATGGCACACAATCAAACTCAAGCATATAAATAATATGAATAATATGATGCAATGCACAATGAGAGAGAGAGAGAGAGAGAGAGAGAGAGAGTTAAGAGATAGTGGATCAATCGCTAATAACAAGATATGTTTCGAGGTTCGAGCCATTGCTCTACGTCCCCGCCTTCACACAGAAGGATTTCTACTATATCGTCCATACAGGACTTCCCACACAGGGAACCTCCATTGAGGATTTAGATAATACAAATCGGGAGTACACAACTCCTCTCTCCAACAATACAATCTCTACAAGAGGCAAGGCACAACACAAATCACCTCTACACTTAGAGGGATGGGCACTTAGCCAAACAACTATCAACCTCACACACGAGGGATAAGGCTCAAAGCTATAACTCCATAATCACCTCTTCTCTAAGAGGGATAACAACACAACCTTCACAATCACCTCTCACTAGAGGGATATCACAATGTAAAGAAGGTTACAACACTTGGTGGTATCAACAACCACAAACCAATTTTCTCACAAAATGAATCCTAATAGATAGGATAGATAAATAGCTCAAGTGTGAGAAAATAAAGTATTTTGAACAAAGAAAATCACTTAAGAAAATCTCCAAATAGATATTGAAATTTAGATCAAAAACCAATTCCAAAAGACTCTATTTTCTTTGAAATTCTAACACTTTAAAAACAAATATAAATAAAACTTTTAAACCCCAAAAACTCTTGCTGAAAAGCACTTGAAGAATAGGAATTTTTGCTCTTGAAAATCTTAGCTAAAACAGCAAAAAGAAGTGGGTATTTATAGCCCACAAACAAATCTGTCCGTTGGCAGCAGGTAAGGGCAATTTTGCCCTTTTGATCGACCGGCCAACGGTCAATTTTTTTACCATCATACCTGCGGTAAACCGCCTGGTCGACCGCCCGGTCGACCAACCCCCACCCAAGAGTGGGGTGCTCTCAGTCGGTCGACCGTGCGGTCGACCGGGCAAGTGGGCTGGCCATGTGCACTCCTCGTGCACATCGGTCGACCGTGCCGGTCGACTGGCTCTTGGGCCGGTCGACCATCCGGTCGACCGCCAGAGCAATCTGGCTTGGAATACGTCAGAGCAATCTGGCTGAGAATAAAGGATTTGAAATCTTTGTCTTTTTACCTTCAATTAAATCCCATAAAATCACATGAATTTCACAAAAATAAGTTCTTATAAGATCTTTGAAATACAAATATGTGTGACTAAAATTCAACTCATATTACAAATAATTTGAACTATTTTTGTGATATTGAAATTAGGCTCTAAACCAAAATCGGTATTTTCCAAAAATCAAACATTGAAATGGGAATCTGATTTATCCAAAACACATGTAAATACAAAAATATGATATTAAAATAACTTTGAAGCATATTGTATATGGATAGAATCCAATATACATATAAAGATTTATATCTATGTTTTTGATATGAAATCCAATATCGGTTAAACTGAAAAACAAAAACCAAATAAACTTTAAACTTGTGTGTGTATGTGAACTTGAGCATATCACCACTATCTAATCTTTATCTAAACATACTAAACTAAACAAACTGAGGTCTTCTTGTAGAACTCCTTCTCCAAGCTGACTCGATCCAAAATATGATCCATCGAGCTTGACTCCAATCGAGTACTAGATGCGATCTTGATGTTCAAGCTCTTGAATCAACATATGAAAGCTCCAAAACACCTTTGTTGAAGCTAATCACCTATTAATATCTTGATCAAATATCTGAAACTAAATATCACAAGATTATTAGTAAACTATAACTACATGAGTTAATGATCATTAAAACTAGAGTGAATGGCCTCTAGGCCAACATAAATAAGACTAGAAGCCGAATTCCCCGTGAAGGGTTCTGAATTTTTTCCTCGTGATTCCTCAAGATAAGAGTTTGAAGTGCTCAATGCAATCTTGTTGTAATGAGTATAGATCGACAATGAATGAAAGAATACAAAGTAGATAAGAGAGACAAGAAATTAATCGCAAATAAAGAGATTTGTTTCAAGGTTCGAGACACCGCTGTACGTCCCCACCTTCACCACCGTGAAGGATTTCCAATCCACTAGAACTTTCCACCAAAGGAATTACAACCACTATAGAGTACACAACTCTCCAACACACTCCTCTAGTCCAGAGGTAGCGTAGCAACAATACAATAAGCACTAGGTGATCAAAAGACGACAAACTCTCTCTTGAAAACACTTCTTACAAAACCCTATAGGGTAAAATATAATTTTGAAGCTTAAGAATTTGTAAGTGAGAGTAAAATCAGAAGAGAGATTTTTGAGAATAGAAACTTTAAAGAAGATTTCTGAAAATAAAAACACAAAACTGAAACTTGAAAGCTCTCTCTTGAAACCCAAAACTTGATTTTTCAAATAGAATTGTTGTTATTGTTGTTGTGATAAACTTAACTCTAATGACCCCTTTATTTAGGGTTTTAGAAGAGCAAACTTAGAATAGCTTTACCAGGTTTAAAAGGAATAAATTGACTCTTAAAATTCAACAACACGTTTTAAAAACATGTTAAAAATCAGCCTCCAGAAAATTAGCCATTCTGCCAATTTGGTAGACTGTTGATCAACTTTGAGCACAGTTTACATGCCTAAAACATGAGAATTCAGAAATAAGTATATAGGACTTATTTGCAAAGCTTTAAGTCCTCTTTTTAATGCAACTTAAATCAATACAATATTATTTTAGAATAGAAAGTTATCAATAAAATGCTGAAAGGTGTCAAATCAGAAACTGTAAACTGTTTTCAGAATAATTACAGACTTCAATCCAATTTTTGACATCTTTATCATTTGAATCAGAAAATGATTATTGAATAAGAATTTTAGCCCTGAAAGTTATCTTTGAAATACAATTTAAATAATGCTAATTGAATAAGAATAAAATGTTATGATTAGAAATCTAAAAGGATGTCGAAGCAGATTAGCAGAACTAAAACTGATTAAAATTCAAAACAATACTTTTGAAAAAACAAGCATTTGTGTGTGTGTGTGTATTTTTAAGCTTCAAAAATATATTTTACTCTTTAACAAACTAAACTAAAAACAAACTAAAGTTTCTTGTTAATCCTCATCTTCAAGACGACTAGATCCAAACACGATCCAACGAGCTTGACTCTATATGAGTGCTAGATGCGATCTTGACACGCGAGCTCTTGAATCTACATGAGTTAGCTCCCAAAACTCCTTTGTTGAAGCTAAACACTTACTAATATCTTGATCAATAACTGAAATTGTGTGAACACAAGATTATTAGTAAACTAACCTTCATAAGTTAGTCATCATCAAAACTAAGGTGAAAGGCCTTTTGGCCAACAACATCTATCAAGTCTCACATTACAGAATTTTTCTCTATTATCAATGTTTTAGATAAGATAAGGGTTAAGATAGTAGATGAGGATCAAGCACTTCATTACTGTGTTCTTTAGCTTCTTCATATAAGAGTTTTAGTGAAGGTATCACCTATAGAGGCAAGTCAACAATTAAGGTTAATGAGGTCAAGGAGCATTTGCTCAATAAGAATAAAATTGACACCTAGTTGACGGGTGAGTCTCATCATGACGATTCTGAGCAAGTTCATTATTCAAGGAAGAAGATTAATAATAGTAGTTCCACGGGTAATTCAAGCATATGAATTTGACGTGCAACTATTGTCATAAAAGGGGGCACATTAGAGTTGATTGTTGGCTTCAAAAGAAGAAATAACCAGATGCTAATGTTACTGAACTGATTAGAGAAGATGAAGATAAGTTTGATGTTTTATTTGTTATAGACAGATCAGTTGGTAATAAAGATAGATGGATTATTGACTCTAGATGCTCATAACACATTAGTTCTAATAGGAATATGTTCTACGTATATACTTCGATTCAAGGAGGAGAAGTCTTCATGAGAAATTCTACTATAAGTAAGGTGATTGGCGAAGGAACAAATCAGATTCATTCTCATGATGAATGCATCACTACTCTTCAAAGCGTTCACTATGTTCCCAGTTCAAGGTATAATCTCATCTCTTAGAGCCTTACAAGGATAAGGGTTTAGTTTTTTATTTCTGAAGTTGATCTTATGAAAGTTTTCAAAGAGGTCCATATGAAGATTAAGGTCGAATGTGTCGGCAATGGGTATATGCTACAAAATTTAGAAGTTACAGTTGGTGGACTACAGTTATCCTCGGCTTCAAAAGCGGTGGTTGTAGAAAATCAGAGACTATGATGGTTTTGAGCTCGGATATTCAGTTGTACCCTGAAGAGAGATTAGAATTAGGCATGCAACAAGTTAGTCCAGATCGTTACTTTTATGGTGAAGAAAATTCTCATAAATTTTGTGTCGATCAATAAGATCGTTAGGTGATAAAGATCAGATTGGGCTTAAAATTATTCAACCTAATCAAGTTGTGACCCCATGAGGGAGTTATGGAGAAGAGGGAGTGAGATAGAGATAAAGTCAAGATTTGTTCAATTGTGCGTGGATACGAGCACATAAAACATGGTAGCTATTCCCAGACCTAAATATATTCGAGTCAAGGGGGAGAATGATAGGATTTGTGACTAGAATACATCGTGAATGTAGATGAAATTTTGGAGATAACAAAACGGGCGTACACAAGGAGCTGTGCACATTACCAATCGACTAATATTGGGTATAGTCGACTAATCACATGGATTAATCGACTAATTCATTGTATAGTAGACTAGGTTGGCAAACAGAGAGTTGGGATTCTCAAATTTTTGTCAGAGTAGTTAACTAGTATTTATGCTTAGTTGACTAATACATGGTATTAGTCAACTGATTAATACCTAATATTAGTCGACTGACTAATACATGACATTAGTCGGCTAATACTCTGGCCTAGTCGAGTAATGTCAGGTCTGGCAATTTCCTTCTATGAATTTGTTTCCAAATTCAAGTTGGATTCAAATTTTTTTATTCTGAGGTGGTGATTGTTTATATTGATAAAGTTTATTTAGGACTAAGAGAGTTTTATGGTTTATAAATAACCCCTTGGGGGTGACCTTCAATGTAATCTAATGAATATATAATTCCTAAGGGTGTAATTCATCTTGGTGTGAGATTCGTGAGAGAAGCTTAACCATAAGGGTTCACTATTGTTGGAGGTCATCAAGTGCTTGTAATCTTCTCAGCGTGAAGTGTGAGTAATTCTTATTATACTACCCCAAAGTTTTAATAAAGTTTCTCCCCCTTCTCTGTGGACGTATACACGATCTGTTTGCACGTTATTGAAATACACCTAGAGGGAGGGTGAATAGGTGTAATTGCTAATCTAATGATTTTTTAAACTTAATATGAAATGAGTGATGCAACGATCCCTCAAAACACGACTAGGAGCCGTATACCCGGTTAAGGGTTCTGAACTCCGTCCTCCCAATTCCCCTTGAATGGGTTAGAGGTGCGCAATGCAACTGATTGAGATTTTATAGATTGAAATAGAGTTCAGAATTAGTCTCATTAGTCTCAATATGAATCCGCTGTAGCAAGGGCTCAAGCGGGTCGTGATCCTCAGGGAAGGATGCGATGCAAGCTTTTCGACTCGATTCCTCTGTGTCTTCAAAAATAGGAGAGAAGAGATTAGATCTTGATATGTATGATGTAAAAGATGTGGTTTTGCTGATTTTCTACCACAACCCTATTGCAAGTTAAGGAGCTAGATCTTCATCTTAAGATTGATATGATTCACCCTAGGTCATTACAAATAATTCAAGCAAGAAAAATCAATGCTAGATTCTTGCTAAGTTACATTATCTAAAAACTAAACTATGGTTCATCCTAACATCTAGGTGCAGCCTAATAAAAGACGAATCTCAAACTTACGCTGTCCTAGTTCTTAAGTTGAAGTCATGAAAAGTCTTTTTAATATGCAACCTAGATTAGGATTTCTAGGTATTTGTTTAATCTTCTAGAAAAATGTTTTTAATACCTAGGGTTTTGATAGATGTTCCTTAATCAGATCTAGGCTTAACTGCTCTAGGGTTGCTTCAAGAGTCTCAGCAAACCACTAGAGAGATTTAGTTCTTCATTATTTTTTTCTTTTCAAATTATTTATTTTTTTTTATTTTTATTTAATGAGAAAGATTGCAAAATAAAGAAAAAGAAAGCAAGAAGAGATCACAGATTGAAAATCAAAGAGATCACAAAAAGAAATAAAATTTGCAGAAATTAAAAGAGAACAAAAGAGTGACCTTTATTTCAGATGAATCTCCGGTTACACAATCGTCTCCTTCTTTTCCACAACGAGCATGAAATAAAAATTACAACTTTAAATAAAAGTGGCTAAAGAAAACCCTAAACGTCTCTGGATGCCCTTTCTGTTGCGCCTGCAGGGATATTTATAGTGCAGAAGAAGATAGAGTCCCGGATGAAGTTGTGGACGAAAACTGGTATTCATACTCATCCATACTGCCGCGCCTTGCCGCGCGTTTGCGGCAATTTGGTAGCTTCTGGCCACGCGCTTTGGCGCGTGGCCTCTCCTGGTCCGTCCATCTGGGCGCCTGCTTCTGGAAGTATGATCCTGGCTCTTCATATTGGGATTTCGAGATAACTTAATAAACAAGTTACCTAGATTTTAAATTATCCCAATCTCTTTTAAACGAATTCCTTCTCATCTTTGGCTTTTATGCTCATCCTGCAGGTGTTTAGGGTTGGATAAAATTCTATCCTTCCCTTTCTCTGATATTTGCAACTTTTAGCCCTTGTATTTGCATTTTGACTTCTTGTAATTGCGCTTTTGCACCTGGGCTTCAAACATGGGCTTGGATCTGGGCTTTTGGGCTCTTTAAGCTTTATTTCTTATTAAAATAATAATTCGAGGCCTGCACACATTAAATAACGAAATATTAATAAATGTGCATTATAATATGAATAAATGTGCAAATGTGATGGTATATATGATGATAATTATGCATTTTTCACTACCTATCACACCCCCACACTTATCTTTTTGCTCGTCCTCGAGTAAAAATCAAAAAGAAAGAGAAAAATCTAACCTAGCTAACTCACTTTCGTAGGAATCACGGTTGCACTTAGCATGTGCAACAAGCCGTTAAACCCCTAGGTTACCCTAGAGGACGAGTGTTGTCTCGTGAGGGTTTTCAGCGGATTGCACCACAAAATCCATAAAAAGGAGGTATTCGAATTATATTTGAAGAGACTAAGTAGTCTATAAGTTTTAGGATCCTCATTTTTATTCATTCCTCAAACCTAGTCTTAATAAAGTCAATTGTTGTTCATTTTAGGTAAGAATTAAAATTGAATTTCTAATATAGTCTTTTTCGTTACCAAAAATCATATGCACCCTTATGTTTTTACTAGGAATTCCTTGACTTTGACTCTCATGCCTCTTTATTTAATACATATATATTATTTTTTTTTGATATGTATAACTCATCTAATATTCTTTCGTGTAAGTATCAAGGCTTCTTGAGGCCCTAATACCTAACTAATTGACTATTAGATGTGTTAATACATATAAGTAATTTTTCCTTAATTTCCTTAGGCTTTCTAATCCACCCATGTAACGAACTTAAAGTCGATGGCTCCCAAACCGGTTGGCTTTAGGGCATCAGGTGCGAAAACACCCCGCGGACTCAAATTCGAGTGAACTAGGCCACGAAACTAAGGTTTTATTTATATTATTTTTTTTACACTCACCTTTAGGCGTGAATACTTATGCTTCTTGAGGCACATGTATCCAGCTTAATTAGTGGTTGATATATAATTTTTTTTTTTTTTATATATATGAGGCACAAGGGTCTTTGTCTTAGAATCCTAGATATACATTAGGTATGCAATAATCATTAAGGTAAAAATCAAGACTAATTATTTATTCAATTTCTCTCCTATACCTAAAATTTAAACAATTTATTCATTTTGACCAAGTCTTTAGAAATCCTAATCATGATTTTCCTAATTCTTAAAACTAACTTAGGTTTCTTTCAAAAAAATAAGTCAAAATACTGTCCTTTTTATAAAAAATATTTTTTTTTGTATTTTTTTTTATCTCTCTCTTTTTTTTTTTAGAAAATAGAAAAGAGAAAAATATTTTTTTTTAATTTTTTTTTACATCTATTAATAGAATAAAGAGAAAAATATTTTTTTTTTAAATTTTTTTTTTACATCTATTCTACATCTATTTTACATACCCTTCCCCCACACTTATTTCATGCATTGTCCCTAATGTATGAATGAAATGTATGCATGCATGAACTGGCAGAACGATACAATTACCGATACAGTGGGTCGGAAAGACCCATGGCCATATTAACTTCCGGTACCGTCTCTAGAAAGATCTTAAGACGTTGACCATTTACCTTGAATGCATTGCCATTTTTGGGATCGTAGATCTCTATGGCTCCGTGTGGAAACACCGTCTTAACAATGAATGGTCCTGTCCATCTTGACTTCAACTTGCCGGGAAAGAGATGAAGTCTAGAGTTATAGAGTAAAACTTTTTGTCCTTGGACAAAAGTTTTTCTAGTGATGAATTTATCATGAAAAACCTTAACTCTATCCTTCGCAATCTTTGCATTATCGTATGCATCATTCCTCAACTCCTCTAGTTCAGAAATTTGTAATTTTCGAAACTCACCGGCCTTATTTAGATCGAAATTTAGCTGCTTAATTGCCCATAGGGCCCGGTGCTCTAGCTCGACAGGAAGGTGGCAAGCCTTTCCAAAGACTAGTCTATAGGGAGACATTCCTAGAATCGTCTTAAAGGCAGTCCTATATGCCCATAGGGCATCCACCAGTTTGGTGGACCAGTCCTTCCTATTCTGATTCACAGTCTTCTCCAAGATGAGCTTGACTTGTCTATTGGAAACTTCTACCTGTCCGCTAGTTTGAGGATGGTAGGGCGTAGACAACTTGTGAGTAATGGCATATTTTCGCATAAGAGCTTCAAAAGTTCTATTGCAAAAATGTGTGCCATTGTCGCTAATGATGGCTCTAGGGATTCCAAAGCGTGAAATGATATTATCTTTCAAGAATTTGACAACAACTTTGTTGTCATTTGTCTTGCAAGGGACAGCTTCTACCCATTTCGACACATAGTCTACGGCCAACAAGATGTATTGGTGCCCAAACGAATTAGGGAAGGGTCCCATAAAATCGATGCCCCATACATCGAAAAGTTCTACTTCTAGAATGGGATTTAAGGGCATCATATTTCGTTTGGAAATTCTTCCTATCATTTGACATCTTGTGCAAGTTTTGCAATACTCAAATGCATCTCTAAACACAGTTTGGCCAATAAAAGCCACTTTGCAGAATTTTCTCGGCAGTTTTGCGGGGACCAAAATGTCCACCGCAAGCGAACTCATGACAAAAAGCTAGCACGCTTCTAGTCTCCTCATCGGGGACACATCTCCTAATGATTTGGTCGCTACAGTATTTGAAAAGATAAGGATCTTCCCACATGTAATACCGAACTTGAGACAAGAATCGGTATCTATCCTGTTTAGACCAACTAGGTGGTGTTTGGTTTGTGACTAAGTAATTTACTATGTCAGCAAACCATGGCTCCTTAGAGATGGCTAGAAGTTGCTCATCGGGAAAATTGTCATTGATGGGCAGCTCGACATTAGGTGCGTTTGGCACACGAGAGAGATGGTCAGCTACGACATTCTCGACACCTTTTTATCTCGAATTTCGAGATCAAATTCTTGAAGGAGAAGGATCCAACGAATGAGTCGGGCCTTCGCATCTTTTTAAGCATAAGGTATCGCAGAGCAGAATGGTCAGTGAAAATCGTGGTCTTAGTCCCAAGTAGGTATGGACGGAATTTCTCCAAAGCGAACACTACTGCCAAGAATTCCTTCTCGGTGGTAGTATAGTTCATTTGGGCATCATTTAACGTCCTACTCGAATAGTAGATCACGTGTTGCTTGTTGTCCTTACGCTGTCCTAAGACAGCACCTATCGCAAAATCAAAAGCATCGCACATGATCTCAAAAGGCTGGGTCCAGTCCGGAGGTGAGATGATAGGAGCAGATATAAGTTCCTCTTTCAATTTCTCCCATGCACTATGGCACCTATCATCAAAGATGAAGGACACGTCCTTAGCTAGAAGGTTTGTAAGGGGTCTAGCAATTTTGCTAAAGTCCTTAATGAACCTACGATAAAATCCGGCGTGTCCTAAAAAGGATCGAATGTCCTTCACGCATCGAGGAAGTGGAAGTTTTGCTATGATCTCCACCTGGCCTTGTCTACCTTAATCCCTTCCCTAGATATCTCATGACCTAGGACAATCCCTTGTTGCACCATGAAGTGACACTTTTCCCAATTGAGGGTCAAGTTCTTTTCGGTGCACCTACTCAGCACTAGCTCCAAGTGATGGAGACACTGGTTAAATGAATTCCCATAGACGGAGAAGTCGTCCATGAAAATTTCTAGGAAACGCTCAACCATATCAGAAAACAAGCTTAACATACAACGTTGGAATGTGGCGGGGGCATTGCATAGGCCGAAAGGCATTCGACGGTAGGCAAAGGTCCCAAATGGACACGTGAACGTTGTCTTCTCTTGATCCTCCGGGGCTATAGGGATTTGGTTATACCCTGAATAACCGTCAAAAAGCAGTAATACTCATGACCTGCTAATCTTTCCAACATTTGGTCAATAAATGGGAGGGGAAAATGATCTTTCCTAGTGGCTGCGTTCAACTTGCGGTAGTCTATGCATACTCTCACCTTGGTAGGCAATCGTGTTTGCACTAACTCATGCTTGTCGTTCTCTACCACAGTAAAGCTAGACTTCTTAGGGACCACATGCATTGGGCTAACCCATTCGCTATCGGAAATGGGATATATGATCCCATTATCTAACAGTTTTACTATTTCGGCTTGTACGGCCTCCTGCATAAGTGGGTTCAGCCTACGCTGTGGATCCCTCTTTGGTCTAACCCCTTCCTCTAGATGGATACGATGCTGGACTATCGTAGGGCTCAGTCCCTTAATATCTGCCATAGTCCAGCCAATGGCTTCCCTATGTCTCCTACGGGTTGCCAGCAGGTCCTCCTCTTGCCTATTGGTCAAATTAGATGCAACTATGACCGGTAACGTCTCTTGTTCACCTAGGTAGGCGTACTTAAGATGTTTGGGCAAGACTTTCAACTCCAAAGAAGGAGGTGGCTCAATGGGTGGCGGTGTGATGCTAGAATCTCCCATTTCTATAGAACTCAGATTTGACTCCCGTTCGATCTCATCAAGGCTAAGATCACTTGTTTCTAACTCTTCCTCTTCCTCTGACTCAAGTATGATCTCATCATTATGCTCACTCGTCATGTTCTCAATGAAGTTAACCTCAAAGGGTTGGTCGGTCACATCGTAGGGATGCTTACCTAGGTTGAAAACATTGACCTCCTTGGTCATATCCCCAAAAGTCAGTCTCATGGAACCGTTTCTACAATTTATAATTGCATTAGCGGTTGCTAGGAACGGTCTTCCTAAGATAACGGGAGTTTGGGACCTAGGATTAGACACAGGTTGTGTCTCTAAGACAATGAAATCGACTGGGTAAATGAATTCTCCTACCCGTATGAGAACGTCATTGATTTCTCCCTTAGGAACTTTGATAGAGCGGTCAGCCAACTGAATAGTCACTTGGGTCGGGTTGAGTTCACCTAATCCAAGTTGTTGATACACGGAGAAAGGGAGCAAATTGATGCTAGCTCCTAAATCGAGGAGTGCTCGATTGATTTCGGTTCGACCTATGGTGCAAGAGATGGTGGGGGCAACCTGGGTCCTTATACTTGATAGGGATCTGGTTGGACAATAGCTCACTAATGTTAGTGGCTAGAAAAACCTTCTTGGGCACATTAGTCTTTCTTTTCTTGGTGCACATGTCCTTAAGGAATTTGGCATAACTAGGGACATGTTGGATTGCATCAAGAAGTGGAATGTTGAGCCTCACTTGATTGAACACCTCTAATAATTTCTCCATATGTGCATTGTTGTTGCTTCTAAGCCTATTTGGAAATGGAGTTATAGGCTGGTGCAACTGATCTGCTGACTTTTCAGCTTCAGTTTCCTTGGGACTGGATAGAGGAGGAGTGGAGCTAGATGGAATGGAAGTGGAGCTAGATGGAATGGATGGCATGGATGGATCCGATGGCATGGATACTTGATTATCCACTTGTTTTCCCGATCTGAGTGTATGAACCATATGACACTGATTTGGGTCTTGAGCCTCATTGGCTGGCCTAGGATTCCTAGGGTTAGGCAATGGTTGACTCGGTAGGGTACCCCTTTGTCTCTCTTGCTGGCTCAATTGGATCTCTATCCTACTTAGGACTTGAGCCAGCGTGTCTTGGCTTTTAACTAGGGTATCCACCTTCTTTTCCATGTTGGACATTCTTGTTTCCATTTGTGAATATTGGAAAGAAGGTGGCTGACTTTGACTGAGGAAAACCTTGCTGATAGGGCGGATTTTGGAAATTGTTGGAGAATTTGGGCCTAATCTGCTCATTGTTACTTGGGCCCCATGAAAAATGGGATGGTTTCTCCAACCAGGATTGTAGGTGGGTGAATAAGGATTGTTGGCAGGCCTTGTGAAGGCTGCACTCGTATGTTCGGGCAGACTTTGGTGCGCGATGAAGACAGGACATTCCTCAAACACATGGTTCCTATCTTGACAATAAGTACAGCCCGCCGAAGATGTTGGGCTGACTTGGTTCACTGAGACTGGCTCCTTAGTTTCTAGAGCATCTAGTCTACGCATAACAGCAGCTAACTTAGCATCATTTGCTATGTTGGCCTCAATGGAATGAATACCTCCTTTTGAAGAAGTGGGGTCATTAGTCCTAGATTTCTCAGGAGTAGGGTCCCATTGGATGGCTTCAAACAATGACCATCCTTCATCTTCATTCTTTTGCAGAAATCCTCCTTGACACATGGATTCTAACAGTGTTTTAGTAGAATAATCTAATCCATCATATATGACTTGGCAAAGTCGCCATTTCTCTATCCCATGATGGGGACATTGGGCAAGGAGGTCCTTAAAACGCTCGAAGTATTTCCAAAAGGGCTCATTGGCTGTTTGCTTAAACTGTAGGATATTCTTCCTAATCAGAGCAGTCTTGTGAACGGGATAAAATTTCTTTAAGAAGGCCTTAACGAAACTGTCCCAAGTAGATATAGAACCAACCTCTAGACTGTAGAGCCATTTCTTTGCTAAATCTTTCAAAGCAAAGGGGATAAACCTAAGCTTAATGGCATCTTTTCCCAACTTAGGGATATTCATCATTAAACATACTTCCTCAAATTCTAATAAGAAGAAGTATGCATCCTCTGATTCAAGTCCATGAAACTTGGGAAGGGTGCTGATATATTGTGGCTTAAGCTCAAATGGGTCAGCACCTTCATTACTTAGCTTGATGCAAGAAGGAATAGAGGTTCTAAGAGGATAGAACCTATCTTGGAGAGATGGCGGTTGAGCCATTGAAGAGTCGGGCTTTTGCTCGGGTGGTGAACTAGTCCTAGTCAGCCTGGATGTAAGTTGGTCTCTCGACCAAGTGGACATGCACAATTAGCAACCAAGTTCACCCAATCAACCAACAAAGAAAAACAAACAAAAATCCTATTCTAGGGTTATCCTTGACCTAGACGACTCCTAACTTTAGACTATCCTTAAAGGTCTATTGTCGACGTTAACCACAAGCTAATCGGCCAGGTAGGTGGCAAGATCGGTGGGAGGTTTTCCGTCAGAGACGTTCCTTAATTAAATAACCACCGTTCTTCGGGCTTTCGGCCCTCAATCCCCTGCCTAGACACCGATTTGACAAGGGTTAATTTCGAACAATTTTCCTTCTTCGGTCAATCTCCTATTGAGTCCGAGTTAACCTAGGGCCAACGTCTAGTCAAATTTTACTTAAGGTTAGGGTTGTGAGTGTGGCTGATATGATTTGTGGGCCAAGGAAGGGTGATGAAATCCCCACCTTATCTTGCTTATGGGTTATGCCCTTAAGATGAATTAGTGTACGTGTAAAGCTGTAGAAAAGTAGTCACTCAAGAAAGCAGTAAACAACCAAGAGTGTTCCTAATCTAGATGCTATGCAAACGTACCTTGTCGCCAGCACTCTTCAACAGAATTAAAAAGAATTAAAATAGGCACGTGCCCTAAATGCAAGAGTCTAAAAATATTTTTTTTTTTAACAAATAGGTTAATGTTAATTATTAGCAGTTGCAGAGTGATCACAGAGAAAAATAATCACAGCAGTAAGCAGATTTTTGCAATGCAAAGCAACCTGCAGAAATTTCTGTGAGTAGTTAACTACTCTTGCCGCGTTTCTGCGGCTTTTGCCGCGGATCTGCGGCAAAGGAGTAGGCCCAAGTGCTCTGCCTTCTGGGGCAGAGGCACAGGGTTGCAATATGTCCTCGCTGCTGCTTTGTTTTCCTGTTCCCTGTATCTGCAAACAGAAATAAAAAATGATTAGATTGAGGAAATCGTGTCGTTCCTTCCCCGGCAACGACGCCAAAATTTGATTGAGATTTTATAGATTGAAATAGAGTTCAGAATTCTTAGTCTCAATATGAATCCGCTGTAGCAAGGGCTCAAGCGGGTCGTGATCCTCAGGGAAGGATGCGATGCAAGCTTTTCGACTCGATTCCTCTGTGTCTTCAAAAATAGGAGAGAAGAGATTAGATCTTGATATGTATGATGTAAAAGATGTGGTTTTGCTGATTTTCTACCACAACCCTATTGCAAGTTAAGGAGCTAGATCTTCATCTTAAGATTGATATGATTCACCCTAGGTCATTACAAATAATTCAAGCAAGAAAAATCAATGCTAGATTCTTGCTAAGTTACATTATCTAAAAACTAAACTATGGTTCATCCTAACATCTAGGTGCAGCCTAATAAAAGACGAATCTCAAACTTACGCTGTCCTAGTTCTTAAGTTGAAGTCATGAAAAGTCTTTTTAATATGCAACCTAGATTAGGATTTCTAGGTATTTGTTTAATCTTCTAGAAAAATTGTTTTTAATACCTAGGGTTTCGATAGATGTTCCTTAATCAGATCTAGGCTTAACTGCTCTAGGGTTGCTTCAAGAGTCTCAGCAAACCACTAGAGAGATTTAGTTCTTCATTATTTTTTTCTTTTCAAATTATTTATTTTTTTTATTTTTATTTAATGAGAAAGATTGCAAAATAAAGAAAAAGAAAGCAAGAAGAGATCACAGATTGAAAATCAAAGAGATCACAAAAAGAAATAAAATTTGCAGAAATTAAAAGAGAACAAAAGAGTGACCTTTATTTCAGATGAATCTCGGTTACACAATCGTCTCCTTCTTTTCCACAACGAGCATGAAATAAAAATTACAACTTTAAATAAAAGTGGCTAAAGAAAACCCTAAACGTCTCTGGATGCCCTTTCTGCTGCGCCTGCAGGGATATTTATAGTGCAGAAGAAGATAGAGTCCCGGATGAAGTTGTGGACGAAAACTGGTATTCATACTCATCCATACTGCCGCGCCTTGCCGCGCGTTTGCGGCAATTTGGTAGCTTCTGGCCACGCGCTTTGGCGCGTGGCCTCTCCTGGTCCGTCCATCTGGGCGCCTGCTTCTGGAAGTATGATCCTGGCTCTTCATATTGGGATTTCGAGATAACTTAATAATCAAGTTACCTAGATTTTAAATTATCCCAATCTCTTTTAAACGAATTTCCTTCTCATCTTTGGCTTTTATGCTCATCCTGCAGGTGTTTAGGGTTGGATAAAATTCTATCCTTCCCTTATCTCTGATATTTGCAACTTTTAGCCCTTGTATTTGCATTTTGACTTCTTATAATTGCGCTTTTGCACCTGGGCTTCAAACATGGGCTTGGATCTGGGCTTTTGGGCTCTTTAAGCTTTATTTCTTATTAAAATAATAATTCGAGGCCTGCACACATTAAATAACGAAATATTAATAAATGTGCATTATAATATGAATAAATGTGCAAATGTGATGGTATATATGATGATAATTATGCATTTTCACTACCTATCACAACCGTGTTGTATTGAGGATTGATCGAACAAGATATAAATGAAATGCTATGATGAAGTGCACACAACAAATATCACAAGTAAAATACACAAGAGAAGATTGCACAAGTAAAGGGGTTAGTTCTCAAGTAATAATAGAAGACAATATAGAGCAAGAGAAAATTAAGCAAGAATAACGCAAAGGCAATCGCAAACACAATGATTTGTTTCGAGGTTCGAGCCACTGCTCTAGTCCCCGCCTTCACCTCCGTGAAGGGTTTCCACTATCCACCGAGGATCCCGTACAAGTTTGGTCTACCGAAGACCGCAAGCCCGTAGCTTCACAATTACAAAGAACCTCTACCGAAGAGGTTGCTCCACAAGAACAAGTAACACAAGAACAATAGTGATCTCAACTAGACCACCAAACTCTTTCTCAAACTCTTTTACAACACTCTCACTCTTTTTACAACTTCACTATAGAATGAGTATAAGATTTATGGCTCTATGAAGTGAGGTGAGAAAACTTCAGTTGTAGAGTGATATTAGCAATCAAACACAACTGAAAAACAAGCTCTAAAAGATTGAAAATTGAAAGCTTTAAACAAAGAACTCTTTCTCTTTTGAAAACAATGAAAACTTAATATTTTTCTTAGTAAATAACAAAGACTCATCTCCCACTATTTATAGGGAGAGAAAAGGTTAAAACTCATTTCTTTACACCTGTTTTGATCTGAAAAAGAGCCCCAACAACTCCCTAAAACTCTGTTAAAAGAGAAATAAAAAACAGTTTTTCAGACTTGCCCAAAGAGGAAAGAGCCGTTATGGCTGCAGCAGGCCTGGCGGTCGACGGTCCGGTCGACCGTCGCCCTGCTGGAATAGAGCCGTTGGGCTCCGGTCGACTGGTCCGGTCGACCCGTCCACTTTGAGGAAACACAGTTTCCTTCTTCCGGTCAACCGGTCCGGTCGACCCAGAAAACCTGGGAGCAACTCTGCTCCGTCGGTCGACCGGTCCGGTCGACCCAGGAAACCCGAGACCAAAACGTTTCTGACCGGTCGACCGGTCCGGTCGACCGACAGACATGCACAGACTGTGCATGTCCTGCCACAGTGCCGGTCGACCGGGCCGGTCGGCCGGTCTGGCCTGAAACAAAAAATTACAGATTTTTGAAGTTGGGAATTTTTTGAAAAAATATTTTATAATACCTATAACTAAGTGTTATGCAATAAATGATATATACACATGTTTAAAAACAAGATATTCAATTTGTAATTCATTGGATACATATAAATATAGATTTAGGCATAAAACAAAGTTTATCAAGAAAACATAAATACAAAACTTCAAACTCTGTGATAAAGATAATTTGTGTGTGTGTGTTTTTCCTAGAGCCAAATATCAAGTACTCAAACTTTAACATTCTAATTCTTACATAGATTTCCAAAGACTTCAAGTTCTTCATGAGGGCATCTCCATAAGATCTTCAACACTTGGTTCTTGATCCCAAAATGAGTTGACTTGAGTCCAAACCACCTTCCTTTAGGGAAGAAGACTTCTATCTTACATAGAAACCTGAAACACACTTAAACAACAAATGATATTAGTACAAATAACTAATATGTTTTGTAATCATCAAAATACACTAAACTTGGGTTGATTGTAACCTTGGGCCAACAATCTCCCCCTTTTTGATGATGACAAAACATATAAGTTATTTAAACAAATAATGGAAGAAGAGCTTGGAAAGCTCCCCCTCAAACAATGCTATCTATATATCATGAAAATGAAAAGCAATGTAAACATACATAAAGCATTGAGAAAAGTAAATTTTGGTGTACTTGGCTTGGTTGATGAATATCCCATCCTTCCGTTGCTTGATTTGGAGTCCAAGGAAGTAGTTGAGCTCCCCCATCATAGACATCTCGAATTCGTCCTTCATGCATGACTCAAAAGCTTGGCAAAGAGACTCATTAGTAGATCCAAAAATAATGTCATCAACATAAATTTGTACTATGAGTATATCTATGCCTACATGTTTGGTAAATAAAGTTTTATCAATTTTACCTTTCTTAAAATCATTTGAAATCAAAATGAAGATAATCTTTCATACCAAGCCCTAGGGGCTTGTTTCAAACCGTAAAGAGCCTTATCTAATTTGTAAACAAAATTAGGTGTGTAGGATCAACAAACCCGGGGGGTTGTTCAACATACACCTCCTCTTCAATATAACCATTTAGAAAGGCACTCTTTACATCCATTTGAAATAATTTGAAATCTTTAAATGAGGCATAAGCTAAGGTCATCCGTATGGCTTCGAGCCGTGCTACGGGTGCAAAGGTTTCTTCAAAATCGATTCCCTCGATTTGAGTGTAACCTTGGGCAACTAACCTAGCCTTGTTTCTCACTACATTACCCGATTCATCCAACTTGTTCTTAAAGATCCACTTAGTACCAATAGTTGGTCTATCGTGGGGCCTAGGAACAAGATGCCATACTTGGTTGCGCTCAAATTGATTGAGCTCCTCTTGCATAGCAAGCAACCAATATGAATCGGCCTCGGCCTCGAGGACATTTTTAGGTTCAATGTGTGAAATAAAAGTAAAATTACCACAAAAATCTTGAAATTTAGAGCGAGTGGTTACCCCTTTTGATACTTCACCTATGACGAGGTCCTTGGGATGATGAGGATTGAATCTCCAATCCTTTGGTAGTGGTTGAGTAGGCTCCACTTGATTTGCTTGATGTTCATTTCCTTGGGCCTCTTCCACTTTGGCTTCACTTCCTTCATCATCCTTTGGCTTGTCTCCCATGGTAGAAGCATCCTCCAAGGTCACCTTCTCCAAACCTTCATCTAAAGCATCAATTTCTACAACATTCTTAACAAAAGAGTTAGATTCCTCAAACTTAACATGAATAGATTCCTCAATAGTCAAAGATGATCTATTGAAGACTCTATAAGCCTTACTAGTATTTGAGTAACCTACAAAAATAGCCTCATATGATCTAGCATCAAATATTCCTAAATTATCTTTTGTATTTAAAACAAAACATTTACAACCAAAAACTTTGAAATAAGAAACATTAGGTTTTCTAGAGAAATACATTTCAAAAGAAGTCTTAGTTGTATTTTTACACAAGAAAACACGATTTGCAATGTAACATGAAGTATTAACGGCCTCGGCCCACAAATAATGTGGTAGACCGTATTCACTTAGCATTGTCCTAGCCATCTCTTGTAAAGTATGATTTTTTCGCTCAACTACTCCATTTTGTTGTGGAGTTCTAGGACAAGAAAGTTCATGTTTTATTCCATTTTCTTCACAAAAAGTGGTAAAGGGAAGGTTAATGAACTCACCTCCTCTATCACTTCTTATTCTTATTATTGAAGTGTCTTTTTCCTTTTCAACTCTTTTCTTAAAGGCTTGAAAATGTGAAAAGGCTTGACTTTTATGTTCAAGAAAAAATACCCAAGTAAAACGTGAAAAATCATCTACCAAAACAAAAGCAAATCTATTCCCACATAAACTTTTGGTTTGTGTTGGGCCAAATAAATCCATGTGGATTAACTCCAAGGGACGTGATGTCATGATATCCTTAATTGACTTGAAAGAAGACTTAGTTTGTTTCCCAAATTGACATGCGTCACAAACTTTGTCCTTTTCAAAATTCAATGAAGGAATACCTTTCACCATTTCCTTTGAGTTAAGCCTAGATATATGGTCAAACGAAATGTGGCCTAATCTTCTATGCCACAACCAAGAGTCGTCATTGAGGGCTTTTATACATGTTATATTACAAGACATATTTAGCATATCTATCATATAAACATTACTTTCACGAAAACGAAAAACACACAAATATTAGAAATTCTATCAATTACCTTACAAACAACATTATCAAAAATAACATCAAATCCTTTATCACATAATTGACTAACACTCAAGAGGTTATGCTTGAGCCCGTCTACTAAAACTACATTCTCAATTAAAGGGGATGTGCCAAGTTTTACATTACCGATACCGATGATTTTACCCTTGGCGTCATCTCCGAAGGTGACGGTGCCACCTTCATGATATCTTGATAGGGTTGCGAAATTGTTGATGTCCCAAGTCATGTGCCTTGAGCAACCGCTATCAAGATACCACAATCCTCTACGTTTTTGAGCTTTGGAAAGTACCTACATCATTTAAAACAATCGTTGACTTTGGTACCCAAACTTTCTTGGGTCCTTGAAAGTTAGTGTTACGAACCCAAATATTATGATGTGAAGCATTTAATCTATCATAGCAAAAATTAGCTACATGACCTTTACGACCACAAAATGAGCATGTGAACACTTTTCTATACATAAATGCATGATGTGTACATGTAGGGTTAGCATGCTTTGGGGGTTTGCCATTATGTGAGGGTTGTGTGGTGTGTGCATGAGCATGGGCATGATGAACATTTTTCTTAGAAGCTTGCTTCTTAGGAAACATAGCCTCAATCTTCTTTTATCAAACTCACTACACTTTTTCAAAATAATTCCTAATGAGTCTATTCTTTCCTTAAGCATAGTAATCTCATTAGCATCAACAAATGGGGTCTTGCCTTTACAAGAAATCTTATATTTTCAAATTCATTTTTAGTGGAAACCAAAGAAGAATGCAAGTCATTATTCTCTTTAGAAAGATTTACAACTTGAAGACTAAGAGATTCATTATCCTTTTTCATTTTCAAATATTTCTTCTTTAAGAAATCATAATTATTAGAAAGCTCTATAAATGCTTCTCCTAGTTCATCCATTGATAGATCTACATCTAAAGAAGTAGAAGAGGTTACCTTGCTTGTGCTTTCATTGGCCATGAAGCACATGTTGGCGGTGTCGATCTCCTCCTCGGATTCGCTCTCGGAATCCCATGTTGCCTTCATAGCTTTCTTCTTGAAGGGCTTCTTGGATGAAGACGGCTTTACCTTTTCCGGACACTCCGCTACAATGTGTCCCGGCTTTTGGCAATTGAAACATATGATCTTCCTCTCTTCTTTGCCTCCTTGCCATCTCCTTCTCCCTTGGAATTTTGCCTTGTTGTACAACCTCCGGACATTCTGACAAGAAGTGAGAGCTCTTCGTCATCTTCTTCTTCGTCGTCTTCGTCGGAGTGAATAGCTTGACTTTTGAAGGCAATGGTCTTCTTCTTGGTAGGAGCCATATCCTCCCTTGCTTTCCTTCCATCTCATGGGTTTTTAGATTCCCAATGAGACCAATGAGCTTCATCTCATCTTTATCATTGAGTTCCTTCAACGTTGTTGCTTTCACTCCCGTGATGGAGGAAGAGCCCGGATGATCTTTCTTACTCTTTGATCATTGTCAATATCTTCACCTAGAGAAGAAAGTCCATTAGTAATTTTGGTAAATTTTGTAACCATATCATCTATGGTTTCATTCTCTTGCATGCTAAAATTTTCATATTGGGTCCGAAGAAGGTCTATTTTGGCCCTCTTCACTTGTGATGTCCCCTCGTGTGTGACTAACAAATGGGTCCAAATCTCATATGCGGATTTGCAATGGATGACTCTAGCTATGTCATCATCATTGAGGGCTTGTAGGAGTGCATAATGAGCCTTAGCATTGGCATCAAACTCCTTGATCTCTATTTCGGACCAAGTAGATTCATCACCATCGGGAACACTAAAGGACTTAGTCACGGCCTTTGCAACTCGACTACCTAGAGATTGCAAGAACACGGTCATCTT
>JAVJIF010001884.1:0-53632 GCA_038442645.1 Agave tequilana
AAATGGACTTATATCATTGTGTTCTCACTTTGTTTTTATAACTAATATGTATGTCCTAGATCTAATGTACATGCATATACATAATGATCATATGGATGTTTATGATTTTTGTTTGGATACTTCATATTTTGATTAGTATGTTAAATGCCATGATTATTGAGACACTCTTGTTTAAATGGACTATATCCTTGTGTTCTCACTTTGTTTTTATAACTAATATGTTTCCTAGATCTAATGTACATGCATATAATATGATCATATGGATGTTTATGATTTTTGTTTGATACTTCATGTTTTGATTAGTATGTTATGCCATGATTATTAGACCATTGACATGCATGTATAGCTTTTGAGTTCACCCATGTTTATATTGACACTATGTTGTGTTCTCACCCTTATTTAGCTATCGTGTCTTTCATAGTTCTAATAGCATGTGGATTTACATAAATGATGGTTTTATGGTTGTAATGATGATTTAAGTCCCATTTTATGCTACTGATTTTGATTAATTGTTTAGATTTAGTTTTCATTAAAACTAGTATATACTTGTACATATTATGGGCCACAAATAGATCATTATATGTTTGTGCTTGAACGCTCTTTTGTACCCATTAGATGTGCTAGTATAGTCTAGTTTTGATGATTCATGCATTCTAACTTGTATCTCTATTTTGGATATGTTTTATGATCTTGTTTTAACTTCATGTATATGTCTATTTTGCCAAACTTTAAGATATACATGTATACCCTTTGAGTCATTTGCTTTTCATGCAAATCGTTATTATGGACTTAAATTGTGTTTAGGGATATGTATGTATACTTCTTGTTTTGTTAAAACATACATATGCCTTGAAGTATGAATTGGTTTAATGAAAATTTAGTTTTGATGAGTCTCATGTTTTCATGTTTAAAGGAATACCTTAATTGAGCTTAAGTGCATATTTTCATGATAGTGTGCTTCACATTATACTTGTACACTCTCCTTATTTGATGGTTTCTCATGATTTAGTTTTCATGAGTATGATATGTGCTATATAGATTTTGAGTATTTTTAGTGCCATGTGATTTACATGTGTTTCATGAAAAACAAGTTTGTTTTATTCCTTACTTGAAGGATTTCGTACTAGTTTACAAGTTTTTCCATTTAACTAGTTGCTATATTCTTCGTTTTGGTAGAGTTTTTCAAACATACTTTATGTTCAAACCTATTTTTGAAAACCCTACCATCTAAGGGCGGTTGGTTGGGCGACCATGCCTTGTATGTTATTATTTAAAATCATTTTAAAATATGTGCATGAAATGGGTGGTAGGTTATATGAGGTATACACTTGATCTTATTATTGTTTCAATTGGTATCATTGGATCGTTTCAATTGGTATCAATATTGACATTCTTTTTGTATACTCATATATGTTTAATTTGTACTCAATAATATCACAATTTTAATTTTGCCAAACTTAATTTTTAATGAATATCATATTTAAATTGATTAGTTTTCAATTGGCATCCTAATACAAGCTTATGCATCATTTTAATTGGTATTTCATAAAGGGGGAGAAAATTCGTATTTTATCTCTCAATTGATATTTGGTTTACCTTTGTTTTCCACTCCCATACTTTATGATGAAAAATGATTTAAAGGAAAATTAATATGGATTTTAATTGGTATCATATGAAAAATACTTACAATTGGTATCAAGATGCTTATTTGTTTACTTTCTATTGGTATCAAGATGCATGATTTTTAATTGTTTATTTACAAAAAGGGGGAGAAGTATTTTGTTGTTTTTATACTTCGCTTATTGTTTTTGTTTTATTAATAATAAGAATTTTTATATATTGATTATCTTTCAATTGGTATCATGATTCACTTATATTGATATTTTTTTTTTGGAAGAATATGTTTTATTGCTTACTTGGACCCCTTTGTTGATGATTGACAAAAAGGGGGAGAAGTATTTAAGTTTATATGCATATTTATACAAGAACATAGTTTGGTTAGTTTGATTTTTTATTGGTATCAAGAGCATTATTTCAGAACATGTTCATGTAAAGATTTATTTTAGTATTAAAAGCTTGTTTTATGCATATCTATGCATTGTCATTATTTATTGGTTGTTTCATAACCCTTTTTGATGTATGACAAAAAGGGGGAGAAGTATTGGTGATTTCATGTTTTGGTTTCATATTTTGTACATGTTCATATTTTGTACATGTTTATCTCATATATGTATATGTAGGTTTCATGTTTTATACATATTCATATATGTATATGCTTTCATGTTTTATACTTGATAAAATAGAGTATCATTTGAGGGGGAGTTTTTATATCCCTTTATACATTTGAGGGGGAGTTTTTATATCCCTTTTATATCTTGATAATATAGCCTATTTGTTTTGTCATCATCAAAAAGGGGGAGATTGTTGGCCCAAAAGGTTACACTCTCCATTTGTTTAGAGTTTTGATGATAACAAAACACTTAGGAGCTATATTGGTACTAATAAGTTTGTTCAAGATGAGTTTCAGGTTAGTAATATTTTGAAGGCCATTATTTAGCTTTTGCAAGACTTTCTAGGTTCATGGAGCAAATAAGGCAAATGGCACAAGAAGGAATGTTCATAGAAGAAAAGGATCTAGCATGACATTGCATGGCTCAAGACTTCAGTTTGGCTCAAGAGACTTCATTAGTTTTGTTTTTAGTTTTATAGTTTTGTTTAAGAATAGTGGATAGGTTGAAGCTCAAATACACACACATAAATTCAATACGTTTGGTTTTTGATTGAATAGGTTTTGGATTTCAAGTACATATATCGGGTTTTGGATTTGAACCAGTTTTAGTTCTGCTGATTTGCTTGACACCTTTTTACTTTTCTTATCATAACTTTTTATTCTTATATTCAAATAATATGATTCAACTTGAATTTCAAAGATAACTTTCAGATCTAAATTTATTATTCAATAATCATTTTCAGATTCAAATTTTAATGATGTCAAATATTTGGTTGAACTCTGTTCTTGTTCTGAAAACAGCTTACAGTTTCTGTTTTGACATCTGTCAGTGTTTTATTGATAACTTTCTCATCCAAACTGATATTGAGTTGATTTTAGTTGAATTAAAAAGAAGACTTAAATATCTACAAATTATTCCTACATATCATATTCTGAATTCGAATGTTTGCAGCCTGAAAAATGTGCTAAAAGTTGACTAATCTGCAGATTGGCAGTAATGGCTAATTTTCTGGAGGCTGATTTTTAACATGTTTTCAAAATGTGTTTAAGTTTAAATAAAACGTGGTTAGCTGTATTAGAGGGTCAATTTCTTCCTCTTATATTCAGGTAAAACTTTTCTATGTTTACTCTTCCTCAATCCTATATAAAGGGGTCATTAGGGTAGAGGTTTTCACAACAAGCATTGGCAAAAATATTCAAAGTTTTCAAAGGCTTTCAAAAGAGTTTGGTCATTGGTTTTTTGTGCTGAAGAATCTCTCATCGCTGAAGTTTTATTTTCTAAACTCTCTGAATTTCATTTTCTTTTTCCACTTACAATATTTAAGCTTCAATTCTAACCATTATTATACAGGGTTCTTGTAAGGGAAAGAGACTTTTGCAAAAGAGAGTTTGTGGTCTTTTGATCACCAAGAAGTACTTGTGTTCGAGATTGTGGAGTTGGGTACTCCGGTGTGATTGTAACTCTTTGTGAAGTTATAGTGGTTAGAAATCCTTCTGGGTGAAGGCGGGGATGTAGAGCTGGGTGCTCGAACCTCGGAAAAATTCTCGGTGTTTGCGTTTGGTTTACTTGCTCTTATCTCTTGCATTATATTCTTTGCTTAAATTACTTGCTTGTATGTAATTACAATTAATTTTTAAATTCCGCATTAAGTTCATTAGATTAGCGTTATCACCTATTCACCCCCTCTAGGTGATTTCAATTCTAGTTGAGAAATCCCTTGGATGAAGGTTATAATTTTGATTTTTAAAAAATTAAATAAATAAAGATTTGTAGAAGAAAGCAAAAATACGAATAAAGTAAAAGAAAAATAAAAATATGAAGAAAGCAAAAGAAGAAAGAAATACTAACCTTTTTGCGAAGATTTGAATAACCAAGATAAAAAAAAGAAATTAAGAGATTGGTACGAGGGGAAGAGGAAGATGAACCAGTGAACTTGTTTCTTATCGTCGCCTTATTGTCTCCCTCCAAGCGATGCAGAAAACAAAAGAAGCTAATAAAAGAAAAGAGATAACTTCATGGAATCAAATATGAAAGAAAAGAATAGCATAAAAAATAAAGAGAAAATTAAAGAAAAACTTAGTCTGAACGCCGCAAGATCGTGAAGAAGAATTCTGAATTTTATTCAATAAGCATCAAATACAAAACCCTTGACCTCTCCAATCTCGCATTACAACGCTCAAACCTCTCTTTTTCTGGCTTTTCATCCCTTTGGTGTCCCCCTCTCAATGAATACAGGTATTTATAGAAAAAATAATGATAAGGGAGAGTGTAGGGAGATGGAAGAGTTGGCTATTTTTGAATTTCAATCTTCCCCTTATCTCCAAACTGAATTTATCCAGAATTCTGTTCTGCAGCTTGATAGAGTGTTGATTGCTGAATATTGCTTAACAGATGATAGAATTTGAAACAGTGATCAACATAAGAGTTATAGCCATTTAAATCTTCTTTCTTTATCATCTTGAATCATCAGATTTGAGATTCGGTAGTAAAAGTTATGATTCAAATACTAAAATGTATTCAGTCAGAATCTGAGTCAAACTTGCTTCATCCCATCCGTTGATCTTCTCTGTATTTGATATTATCCTCGGTTGGTCTTTAGCTAACCAAAATGGATTTATAGAAATCTGAATTTTACCGGTTTCCATTTGGTGTTATCTTTCTGATTTGCTCTGATCTTCAGCTGAATATTTCCCCCAATCCTTGATTTGTTCTAACTAGATCTGAGATTATCCTCACCTAACCAAATAGATCTAGTTAAATCTGATTTTAACTGGTATTTATTTGGTTTAATCCTCTTTCTCTTCATTATTATCTTCTGCAAAATAGATATTTAAGACAAGAAAATTAGCAGATTTATTACACGATAAATGTAAGAGTGTAATGAAAAGAATGCAAAATATGTGTACGATCACACCCCCACACCTATCTTTTGCTCGTCCTCGAGCAAAACAAAACTAACCTAAGATTTTTATTGGACCACTTTCGCAGGTCACGCGATTGCACTTAACATGTGCAACAAGCTTTTAAACCTCTAGGTTACCCCTAGAGGAGGAGTTATAGTCTCCTGAGGGTTTTCAGTGGATTACACTCACAAAATCCATAAAGAAACGAAATAATTTGTTAGTATTTTTGAAAATACATTTTGAAAAGAAGAGAAACTATTTGAAGTGTTTTTACAAGTATTAAGCAACTTTTAAGTTATAAGAGTATCGAATTATTCATTCCTAGACTTAGCCTCTATTCAAATATTTGTTATCAATTATGGTTAGGAATAAAATTGTATTCTCATCTAGTATATTATTTTACTCTAAGTCATATGCATCTTGTGACCGTGAATATTTTGACTAAGGGTTCTTCAACTCTAACTCTTATGCCTTATTTGTATATATACTGGTGGTAATATTCCTTAGCTTTTTTAGGCTTTCTAATTTACCCATGTAATGAGCCTTAGTCGGTGACTCCCAAGCCGGACGGTTTTAGGGCACCGGGTGAGAAAACACCCCAAGGACTTAGGACTCGAGCAAACAAGGCCATAAAATTAAGGATTTATTTGGTGATATGAACCACTTTTAGGTATGAATAATCATGCTTATGAGGCACAAAAATCCAGCTTAATCAGAGGATTCTTATTATATATAATATATATTTTTTCTTCTTTTTTTTCTTTTTTTTCTTTTTTTTTGAAGGCATAAGAATCTTTGTTTTTGAACCCTAAGTATGTAAGTATATAAAAGATGCATATTTTATCAAGATAAAAATTAAGACTGGATTACTTTTTCAATTTTTTTCTTCCTATCCCTAGAAATTAAACAAATATTCTTATTTCAACCAAGTATAAGAAATCCTAATTATGATTCTCTTATTCCTTAAAATTAACTTAATTTCTTGCAAAAATAAGTCAAAGTATTATTTTTCTTTTCAAAAAGTTTTTTTAACAAAGAAAATGTTTTTTAATATTTTTTTATTTTTTACTTTTTTTTTTGAATCTAAAAGAAAACCTATGTTATCCCTCCCCCACACTTAAACGGGACATTGTCCTCAATGTTAAAATGTATGCTCATTATGCTAGCGTTGAAAATGAATAAAATAAGGGGTAGATAGTACCTTAGGAGCTGCATTAAGCATATAAGTTAAGAGATAAGAGTAAATAAAAAGATGAAGGTACACTCCCAAATTTAGATAAAAGCATCTCTCTATAGAAAAGTAATAGAAACTCTAGAAAGGAAAAAAAAAAAAAAACTTTCTATAGAAAATAACATTTCTGGGTTGCCTCCCAGCAGCGCTAAGTTTAACGTCTTCAGCCAGACACAATCACATGTCACTCAACCTCTATCTATGGCCTTCCGATGTCAGAAAATTGAACAGTTTTCTTGTGTAGTCCTTGAAGCGGAACAATGGTGCATTCGAGAATGTTAAAATATGTGTCCAAAATTTTTCAATTTGAGTGCAAAATTTCTTTAGTAATGTGGTATAGGCAGGCAATTGTTTAGTTACATTTAGGAGTGGAATGTCAATTTTGACAGGTTTGATATCTCCTAACACTTCAGCCATCCTAGTCTTACTCTTATCCAAATGAAGGGGCTGATCTAGATATTTAGGAAAATATTCACAGGGTACATCAGATGCCTCAATAGTTGTCTTAATTTGTGATCCCTGAAAGATTCAGAAGGAGAAACCAATTCTGTCTGTTTTGCTGCCTAACAGTACATTCTAAAAGTGTGTCAATTTTGAAATCGTCTACTTGACCTTGGTCCTTTTCGTCTGTTTTATTGACCTGAACCCAGTTTTTAAAAGATTGATTATTAGATGGCTCATCAAAAGTGAAGATACTCAAATCAAATTTCTTTTTTTTCAAAGAAAACTTTAGACTTGAGCTCCTCAACACATGTCTTCTCAAAACACTCATACTTAAACAATTCTTCAAGAAACATAGGTTCGTCATCCACGCATACATTCTCAACATGTATTAAAGAAGTTGTATGCATTACCAAATCATCCTTAACCAATTCATCTAAAAATATGGAATCATCATCAACGAATTGTTCAATTAATGGCTCATGGCAAGACGGGGTGTCAAGCTCATGGATATCTCCAGCATCCTGTTCAAACTCTTTAATTTGGTTTAAGTGAAATGATGAGGGTACTGGTTCAAGATTTGAGTCAACATGTAGTGTGGACTCTTGTGGTATGTCTAATTGGTTCACTTGATTGCACTGATGGAACTCTTGACTTTGATCTAGAATTGGAGTTGAAGCAGGTTCACTGAGATGATTCGTTATTTCATCAAAATGCATATCTCTGCGGGCACTTGTCGCAATTAGCTCTTGATTAAGTTGATTATTTGCAGTATACATTGTTGCATGATTTCTATACTTTTCTCTAATGTGCCCTACAAATCCTCATTCCTATTATCAAATCCCCAAGATGGAAGTGATGGTTTAGTGTAGGACCAATTTGATTGATATGATTGATCCCGTGAATATTGAGGACAATTCCAACCCTCATAATTGAAGTTTGATGGATAGGGTTCGTTCGTAGGTCCTTAAAATGTGTCGAAATGATTTTGATCTAGTCCTAACGAATTCCCTATTGAAGGACACTGTTCTGAATGATGAGATGAATCATAGCAGTGATGGCACCACATAGGAGGATGAGATGAATGAGATGAACTAGTAGGTTGGTTGTTGCCATGAAAGCTCAGAGGTGAGGATGGTGGATGAGAATGAGGAAATGGCTTATCATGATAATATTTGTAAATATCTTGATTTGGATAGGCCATGAGAGGAAAGAATTTTAAAATGATAGAAGGGTAGAAGGATGGATGAAAATTGATTTTTTTAACTTATTTTTTTATTTTGTTGAACATACAAATGACTCAACCAATCAATTGCAATCAAGTGTTTTCTTTATCTTGAATTTAATTTAAAGGTAATCAGTTTTTTTTTCAACCACTAATCTTAAGAGAATAGAATTCTCCCTAGTTGACAGCTCCTAACTGGGTTGGAAGGATAGTGGGTTTACCGGTTAAACCCGTCAAACAAGCGATTCGGCTCTCCCCCCAGGCTGGGCACTTACTAAATTCAGCCACCCTTTCTTAGACAGGAAAGTACCTCGGTCCTTCTTTCAGGCCAGGCACCGCCGCAATGGCTAAGTCACCCTTTCTAGATAAGAAAGCTCTCTTTCGCGAGTTTGAAAGTGTTCACAGGAGTCTTCTCAAAATTGTTCCACTTAAATGAGATCGAAATCCTAGTGGCTGAGTTCTAATTGATTTTAAATTAGTTCAAGCTTGGGAAAAGAAACTTATATGCGGTTGTGATTTTGAGCCAAGGAACGGGTGTTGAAATCCCGACCTTATGTGAGAGGGGACAGCTCTTAAGATCTTTTTATGCAAGTATGCACTAATGCAGCACAAAATTCAATCAATAAGCACCTCCAAAACCCCACTGACAAGAGATTCGTGGGTAGAGTTAGAAAATACTAACCTTTCCGGCGACTCTGAAGCAAGCAAGTTTTTATTTATTTTTATTTTAGCAAAGCAATATGTCATAAGCAAGCAAGCTTCTTCTTGTTGTGCAAGTCTTCTTTTGTTCATGCAATATCCCTGCAAAAGAAAATTTGAAATTAAATCTTAGGGATGAAAAGAAAAATAATAAAAAAAGAATTTTGATTTTTTTAGATTTAATTTTCTGAATTTTTTAACTTTTTAATTTTTTTTAATATTAACTAGAAAAAGATTAGATGTTGATTTTCAAAACCAAAAATTTTCACAAGTCCCCGGCAACGGCGCCAAAAACTGTTCGCGTTTCGAAGTTCATGAAAAACTCCATCGTTGTTGAATCACGTACAAGTTATAAAACCTAAACTTGCTAGAATCTTTTTAACAAAGTGTGTAGTGGCAAGTATAGGATCGAATCCACAGAGACTTGTTCTTGAAACTTTAGTTATTAAAAATCTCACTTTTATCTTATTCTAGTTGAGAAATCCCTTGGATGAAGGTTAGAATTTTGATTTTTAAAAAAAAATAAATAAAGACTTGTAGAAGAAAGCAAAAATACGAATAAAGTAAAAGAAAAATAAAAATATGAAGAAAGCAAAAGAAGAAAGAAATACTAACCTTTTTGCGAAGATTTGAATAACCAAGATAAAAAAAAGAAATTAAGAGATTGGTACGAGGGGAAGAGGAAGATGAACCAGTGAACTTGTTTCTTATCGTCGCCTTGTTGTCTCTCTCCTCCAAGCGATGCTGAAAACAAAAGAAGCTAATAAAAGAAAAGAGATAACTTCATGGAATCAAATATGAAAGAAAAGAATAGCATAAAAAATAAGAGAAAATTAAAGAAAAATTTAGACTGAACACCGCAAGATCGTGAAGAAGAATTCTGAATTTTATTCAATAAGCATCAAATACAAAACGCTTGACCTCTCCAATCTCGCATTACAACGCTCAAAACTCTCTTTTTCTGGCTTTTCAGCCCTCTGGTGTCCCCCTCTCAATGAATACAGGTATTTATAGGAAAAATAATGATAAGAGAGAGTGTAGGGAGATAGGAAGAGTTGACTATTTTTGAATTTCAATCTTCCCCTTATCTCCAAACTGGATTTTTTCAAAATTCTGTTCTGTAGCTTGATGGAGTGTTGAATGCTGAATATTGCTTAACAGATGATAGAATTTGAAACAGTGATCAACATAAGAGTTGTAGCCTTTTAAATTTTCTTTCTGGATCATCTTGAATCATCAGATTTGAGATTCTGTAGTAAAAGATATGATTCAAATACTAAAATGTATTCAGTCAGAATCTGAGTCAAACTTGCTTCATCCTATCCGTTGATCTTCTCTGTATTTGATACTATCCTCGGTTGATCTTTAGCTAACCAAAATGGATTTATAGAAATCTGAATTTTACCAGTTTCCATTTGGTGTTATATTTCTGATTTGCTCTGATCTTCAGCTGAATATTTCCCCCAATCTTTGATTTGTTCTAACTAGATCTTGGATCATCCTCAGCTAACCAAATAGATCCAGTTAATTCTGATTTTAACTGGTATTTATTTAGTTTAATCCTCTTTCTCTTCATTATTATCTTCTGCAAAATAGATATTTAAGACAAGAAAATTAGCAGATTTATTACACGATAAATGTAGGAGTGTAATGAAAAGAATGCAAAATATGTGTATGATCAGCTTCTATCGCCTCCCGTCCCTATGGATTCGACCCGTTGAGCTAATGCTGTAACAAAAGTATCGAGGGAATATTAGTACACTTACTTTACATTGATTTCCTAAAATACACGTTTTCAAGTGCTAGTTCTGACCCGATCAAATTTTTGGCGCCGTTACCAGGGACGGGAATGGTTTTGATCTCACATTTTTGTTAACATTTTCTTCTCTATTTTAGTGTGAAGGACAATCTTTACAGGAGCTTAATATTGTAGAACAAACACTAGCTTTGCATCTCCCTGCTCTAGAAAGCAGGGACCCAGCTTCTAAAGAAAAGCTGCGCAAACGCGACTTTTGTCACGAAAACGTGACTATTTTATAATCATTGTGTATCTTGCTTTGCTTGGCTGTGTTCATTGTAATAGCTAGTGGATCTGTACTATTACTTTCTTGCTTTGATTGCCTACACAATGCAATAATTAAAGAACTAAAATACGGTAATTGCGCTTTTAAAATGGTTTAGACATTTGCATTTAGGCACGTGTCAAATTCAATTCCAATATACTGTATTTTGTTCTGTTGTTGTGATCTGGACTGAGGTGTACATATGGCATTGCATATAACATAGGACAAACACATGAGTGATTTACTCGCTTTGTATGTTATTCTTGTCTATATTGTACACTTGCACGAATCAAAATTAAGGGCAAAATCTATTACAAGATAAGATAGGGATCTCATCACCCTTCCTTAGCCCAAAAATCACCTCCCAACTTGATTGAGGTTAAACCTGCACACAAATACAGAATTTCAGAACTTATAAAATAGTAGTGCAAGGTGCTCAATTCTATCGCAATAGCAAGTGGTTATGCGGGTCGTGATCCACAAGGAGGGACTAGCAATGGAAGCTTTTCTAGCAAGTTCTCTTTTATGCTACCATTAATTGTTAAAGTTCTTCTTTAGTTTCTTAAAAGAAAATAAAAATTGTTAAAGTTGAATTAGGAAGAAGATGGTAGATTAAAAGATGAAAAAATGAAAAATAGATTATATACAAAGAAATAGAAAAGAGTGATAAAGATGGTTGGAGCTTGTGATATTGAAACTAAAGAATGAAAGAAAAGAAAGATAACTTAAAAATTACTTACCTCTTCAGTGCTCATATACCTTGGATCCGTTGCGACGACTTACCTTGTCTTTGAAGGCAATCAAGTATGGCGTATAGGATCTTCCCCATTCTCGATCTACACTACGAATAAAAGGGCAAACTATACTAGCAAAAGAAGGGTTGTTCATCACCATAGGCCATCAAGGGCACTTGCAACGGCTAAGCAGTCTCGAGGCTATCGGATTCTCTTAGATTGCAACACATCAGAGGAGAGTAAAAGAAAACAAGAGTAAAGAAAGAAAAAGAAACTTTGATTCGATTCAAATAACAATGAAAGAAGAGATCACTTACACTGGTGTCACCTGCAGTACAAGCTTGCTCTCATTCCTCCACGAAAATCGTCTCTCCTCTCAGTTACATAAAGAAAATAAAAATTACATAAAAAAAACTAAAAATCTAAGTTACAAACTACAAATTATCCTAAGTTCTATTCTTTGCTTGGTCGTCCTTTTTGCCATTGAGTGCAGGTATTTATAGGAGAAATGCAGAGGGTAGAGGAGTATGAAGATAAGTAAAGCTGGCAATTTCTGAACTCCCCTTATCTCCAAACTTGATTTGATGTGGATATTCAGTTCTGATCTACAGTTTAGTGGCATATTGATTTCTAAATATCATTTATTAAATGATAGAATTAGAAATAATGATCAACTTAAGAGTTGTAGCCCTTTCAGTCCTCTTGCTGGATCATCTTGAATCATTAGATTTGAGTTTTGGTAGCGAAAGTTATGATTCAAATAGTAAAATGTATCCCGCCAGAATCTGAGTCTGAATTGCTTCACCTCATCCATTGATCTTCTCTCATCCATTTATCCCTTTGGATTTGGACTCTGTATTTAACGTTATCCTCGGTTGATCTTTAGCTTTAACCACCTAATTCACCAAAAACTAAATTTAGCCAACTGGATTTGGATCATCCGCCTCTAACCAAATAAATCTAGTTAAATCTAAATTTAACTGATATTTATTTGATTTTATCCTTTTCTCTCCATGATTATCTTCTGCAAAATAGACATTTAAGACAAGAAATTTAGCAGATTTATTACATGATAAATGTGGAATATAATAAAGAATAATGCAATAAATGTGTGCAATCACACCCCCACACCTATCTTTTGCTCGTCCTCGAGCAAAGAACTAAACTATACTAAGGATTATTAGACTACTTTTGCAGGTCACGCGATTTCACTGAGCATGTGCAACATGCCGTTAAACCTCTAGGTTACCCCTAGAGGACGAGTTTTGTCTCGTGAGGGTTTTCAGAGGATTACACCCACAAAATCCGTAAATAAAGAGAAAAAATGTCAGTAATTTGAAAACACATTTTGAAAGAAAAATATTTGAAATATTATTGTAAGTTTTAAGTAATCTATAAGTTATAGGAAAACCGAAATTTTCATTCCTAAACTTAGTCTCTATTCAAAAATTTGTTATCAATCAAAGTAAGGAGGCAAATTGTAATTCTCATCTAGTCTATTACTTTACCCTAAGTCATATGCACCTTATGGCCGTGAAAATTTTGACTAAGGGTTATTTAACTCTAACATATATATATATATATATATATATATATATATATATATATATATATATATATATATATATATATTATATATATATATATATATATTTGTGGTATTATTCCTTAGTTCTATTAGGCTTTCTAATCTGCCTATGTAACGAGCCTTTAATCGATGACTCCCAAACCAAACGGTCTTAGGACACCGGGTGAGAAAACACCCCAAGGACTTAAGACTCGAGCAAACAAGACCACAAAACTAAGGATTTTATTATATGAACCACTTTTAGGCATGAATACTTATGCTTTATTAGGCACAAATACCCAGCTTAATCAGAGGATTTTTTTATATTTTTTCCTCAAACTTATCTAATCAACTTTCGTACCAAGGATTACTTAGGCCAAAGCACCTAGCTAATTAATAATTAGATTTGTTCATCTTTCATAGATATATATATATATATATATATATATATATATATATATATATATATATATATATATATATATATATATATATATATATATATAAGGCATAAGAATCTTGTTTTTTGAACCCTAAGTGTGTAAGTGTATAAAGTGTGCATATTTCATTAAGGTAAAGATCAAGACTAAATTACTTTGACAAATTATCTTCCTAACTCTAAAAATCAAACAAATAATCTTATTTTGACCAAGTTTAAGAAATACTAATTTTGATTTTCCTATTCCTTAAAATTGACTTAATTTCTTACAAAAAAATATGTCAAAATATTGTTTCTATTTTCAAAAAGTTTTTAAAAGTAAAGAAAATGTTAAAATTTTTTTTTAATAAAAAGTAAAACCTAAGTTATGTTAGAACCCTCCCCCACACCTATCTCATGCATTGTCCTCAATGTATGAATTAATGCATAGATGCATGAAAAAGAAGACAGGGAAGGAAAATACTACCTTAAGGTGGTGGTTCCGGTGGTGGTCTGATTGGTCCACGAAATGCGGCCCAATCGACTTTGCATGGAGTTCGGAGGAACCCACCAGAAATCTCTCTAATATAACCCACTAAAATGATATATACATGAATGATTTTTATTAAATATTTTACCCCATCTAATTTCCAAATTCCATAATTGATTTCGGAGTCAATTTTGTCAACCGCCTTGTTCCAAAATGGAGTGTGAAAAGATAGAATGATTGACTTGGACTTAGGAAGTACGGGAACTAATACCGACTCAGAAAAGTGACTTAAGTCAAGTAAAGGTTCAGGAGTCGAGATTGGTTTAGGAAGTGGGTCCAAATCAAGAAGTTGAAACTCAAGTCCGCATTCATTTTCCCACAATGGAATGTGACTTAATATTGGTGATTCAAGTTCAAGAATAACAGGAGTGGGAATCAAAACTGACTCTAAAATATTACTCAAGTCAGGTAACAAAACAAGAGTCAATATTGATTCGGGAATTTAAACTGGATCACAAATTTGAGAATCTAGGTCACATTTTCATTGAGTGCAATTTCATAAAAATGAGAACTTACCAATTTGTCAATGGGACTTTCAAAAGTATGAAATTGGTCAAGTTCAATAAAATGATCATCAAAGATGGGTGATTCAATTTCATTATGAATTGACACAGGATCCAATGTTGACTCGGGAAAAGATTGAAATCAGGTGAAGACACCGGAGTCATTATTGAATCAGGAAGTAGAATTGAATCACTAAGTTGAGGTTCAGGATCATATTCATTCTCAAGTTCTATTTCAGGAAAGGAATAACTTACCAAACTGTCAATATCATTTTCAAAATTTGAGTTTGGGCAAGTTCAAATGATTGTGATGAAATGGAACCTTGTTTTCCAAAACAACATGACTCTTCAGCTCTAACAGAATGGTTAACGACATCAGAACTGGCCAAACAGTGAGAACGTAGAGTTTGCACCATCATATCTATGTCATGATTACGAGCGTTTTGAGCATGAGTCATGGCTTCAAGCATCTTTTCATAGTTGATAGGTTCATCATTTTGTTGTGATTGGTCTTGAAAAGATGAAGTGTTGTTTTGGAATTGGTGGTAAAATTGTGAGTCTATTAGATTTTGTGATTGTTGTTTGGACTCACGCATACTCATTTCCAAAATTGATGGTTTTCTATTTTGGACTGGTGGAATTGAGTATGAATCTTGGAAATATTGTGGACAAGGTGGATAAGGAGGACAAGTTGGCTGAAAATTGGACTCGGGGGAGGTGAATCCCTACTGACTCTGTGAAGAGCTGAAATTATTCTAGAAATTATGGTTATAAGATTGGGGCATGGGTTATATTGATTCGGATAAGACCAATCCGGCACACTAGGTTAGTTAAAGTTATGATATGCCTGGTTGGTAATATCCGAAAAAGAGGTTGGTGTGTAATATGGATTACCATTAAAATTGAAAAAATTATTGTTATAAGCCATATCACACAATAAAGCACAAACAAAGAAAAAAAATAAACAAATAAGCAAACAAAAAAGAAAAAATTTTAATCTAAGTTAGGGTAGACCTTTGACCTAGACGACTCCTAACTGGTTAGACTGTCCATAGGAGGTATAATGCAGACTTTGACCACAAGCTAATCAGGCAGGTCAGGGCAAGATTGGTGGGAGGTTATCCGTAAAAGACGTTCCTTAATTAAGTAACCACCAACCTTCAGGCTTTCGGCCTTTAATCCCCTTCCTAGACACTGATTTGGCAGGAGTCAAATTCTAACACCTTTCCCTCTTAGGATAATCTCCTAATTGAGTCCGAGATGTCCCTAGGGCCAACGTCTACTCATTTTTAGTTAGGTTTGGGTTAGTAAGTGAGGAGATTGTTTGTGGGCTAAGGGAGGGTAATAACTTCCCCACCTTATCTTGTTTATAGGATAAGCCCTTAGATCAATTTAGTGCAGTGTACAAGAAAAGCAACACTTAAGCAATGTAAACAATCCAAAGTGTTCTTATACTAGATGCTATGCACACGTACCTTTGCTCTAGCACTCTTCAACAGTAAATAGAAAATGTAATGAAATAGACACGTGCCTAAATGCAAAGTCTAAATCATTTTTAGCATTTACAATCAACTTTTTACTGTTGTGTTAGAAATGTATATACAGTGAGTCAAACAAGGAGATAAATGCTACAGAAATTCAGATTTTCAATTCAGCAAACCAGCAAAAATACAGGTTAGTAGTTCACTCAGTTTTGCCACTGAATGTAGCAAATCTGAGGGCTTCTGGGTTCTGCTTTCTTGAGCAGAGTCCAGGGCCACTTATATGTCTACTGCAGCAAAAATTCCTTGTTGTTAAATCTGTACACCAAAAACAAAGAAGAAGGTTAACCAAAAATGTAAACTTTAAAGAGAGTAACTTACCGTCCTTCCCCGGTAATGGCACCAAAATTTTGATTGAGGGTAAACCTACACACAAATACAGAATTTCAGAACTTTTAAAACAGTAGTGCAAGGTGCTCAATTCTACCGCAATAGCAAGTGGCTGTGTGGGTCGTGATCCATAAGGAGGGACTAGCGATGGAAGCTTTTCTAGCAAGTTCTCTTTTATGCTACCATTAATTGTTAAAGTTCTTCTTTAGTTTCTTAAAAAGAAAATAAAAATTGTTAAAGTTGAATTAGGAAGAAGATGGTAGATTAAGAAGATGGAAAAATGAAAAATAGATTATATACAAAAAATCGAAAAGAGTGATAATGATGGTTGGAGCTTGTGATATTGAAACTAAAGAATGAAAGAAAAGAAAGATAACTTAAAAATTACTTACCTCTTCAGTGCTCATATACCTTGGATCCGTTGTGACGACTTACCTTGTCTTTAAAGGCAATCAAGCATGGCGTATAGGATCTTCCCCATTCTCGATCTACACTACGAGTAAAAGGGCAAACTATACTAGCAAGAGAAGGGTTGTTCATCACCATAGGCCATCAAGGGCACTTGCAACGGCTAAGCAGTCTCGAGGCTATCGGATTCTCTTAGATTGCAACACATCAGAGGAGAGTAAAAGAAAACAAGAGTAAAGAAAGAAAAAGAAACTTTGATTCGATTCAAATAACAATGAAAGAGAGATCACCTACACTGGTGTCACCTGCAGTACAAGCTTGCTCTCATTCCTCCACGAAAGTCGTCTCTCCTCTCAGTTACATAAAGAAAATAAAAATTACATAAAAAGAAAACTAAAAACCTAAGTTACAAACTACAAATTATCCTAAGTTCTATTCTCTACTTGGTCGTCCTTTTTGCCTTTGAGTGCAGGTATTTACAGGAGAAATGCAAAGGTAGAGGAGTATGAAGATAAGTAAAGCTGACAATTTCTGAACTCCCCTTATCTCCAAACTTGATTTGATGTGAATATTCAGTTCTGATCTGCAGTTTAGTGGCGTATTGATTGCTAAATATCACTTATCAAATTACAGAATTAGAAATAATGATCAACTTAAGAGTTGTACCCCTTTAAGTCCTCTTTCTGGATCATCTTGAATCATAGATGTGAGTTCTGGTAGCGAAAGTTATGATTCAAATACTAAAATGTATCCCGCCAGAATCTGAGTCTGAATTGCTTCATCTCATCCATTGATCTTCTCTCATCCATTTATCCCTTTGATTTGGACTCTGTATTTAATGTTATCCTCGGTTGATCTTTAGCTTTGACCACCTAATTCACTAAAAACTGAATTTAACCAACTGAATTTGGGATCATCCTCCTCTAACCAAATAAATCTAGTTAAATCTAAATTTAACTGATATTTATTTTATTTTATCCTCTTTCTCTCCATGATTATCTTCTGCAAAATAGACATTTAAGATAAGGAATTTAACAGATTTATTACATGATAATTGTGGAATGTAATAAAGAATAATGTAATAAATGTGTGCAATCACAACTCACACAACCCAAGCCCTAATAAAAATTGATAGACGTTAGCCCCTAGGGACATCTCAGACTCATTAAGAGATTGACTGAGGGTGAAACTTATTTTGAATCTTACTCTTGTGAAATCAGTGTCTAAGGTTGGAGATTAAGAGGTTACGCCTCGAAGATACCATAGTTTGGCGTAATTTAGGCCCGTTGCTTATGCACGGATACCTCCCACCGTATTTTGCCCCTACCTGGCCGATTAGCTTGTGGTCGGATTCAAGTAACAACCTCCCTGGGTAATCGCCCAGTTAGGAGTCGTCTAGGTCTAGGTCAACCTTAATATAGGCTTGGTTTTGATTTTTTCTTTCTTTTATCTACTTATTTGTTTTTTATTTATTGTTTGTGATTGTTTGTGAAATGGAATTCAACAACAATAATTTTTTCAATCCTAATATGAATCTATACTTCACATCAACCTCATTGTCGAATAGCCCAACCCAGCTTTGAAAAATTTGAACCAACCAAATAATCTGGATTGGATGTATTCGACTCAATATAACCCATACCGCTTATCTGATGACCAACCTTTCAAAAATAATTTCAACTCTTCACAGAGTCAATGGGGATTCAACCCCCCCAAGTTAAATTTTCAACCACCTTGTCCACAATTTTCACAATTGCCGCAATATTCATCTCCCGATTTTGCTTCCTATATTCCTTTTTTAGAACCATGAATTGAAGAAAAACCCGAATTAGAAAAGAGTATAGAAGCCAACCTGCAAGAGGCTGAGCCACAATTTCAAAACATGTTGGCCTCCCCAATTCCACAATATTTTCAAGATTCATACTCATTTTCACCTATTCAAAATGAACAACCATCTGCCTTGGAAACGAGTATGGAATGATTGTGTGAGTCTGAGCGATAATCTCAAAACTTATTGAACTCACAATCGTCATAATTTTTTTAAAACCAAGACTCCTACACTCCCTTCCTAGAATAACTATTTGAAGAAAAATTTGAGTTAGAAAAGAGTATAGAAATCTTGTATGAGACCTCACAACAATTTTAAAATCTTTTACCCAGTCTATTGATAGGTTAGAAGCACAACTGAGTCAATTACTCAACATTCATAGGAATGAAAAAACTCACTCTTATTAACCTTTGACCAATCCAGATATCTCTAACTTTATCAATCTAGACCAGGAATCATGTTGTTTTGGAAACCAAGATTCAATTTCAGCACACCCATTTGAACTTGACCAACATAAAATTTTTGAGAACCATGTTGATATTTTGGCAAGTTATTCTTTTCCTGAAATTGAACTTGAGCATGATTAGATCCTGAACCTCTACTTGATAATTCAATTTCACTTCCTGATTCAATAATAACTAAGGTGTTTTTACCTGATTTCAGGCCTTTTCCCGAGTCAGTATTGGATTCTATGCCAGTCCATCATGAAATTGAATCACCAATCTTTTATGATCAACAAATTGAATTTGACCAATTTCATACTTTTGAAAGTCCCATTGACAAATTGGCAAGTTCTCATTTTTATGAAATTGAACTCAGAGAAGAATGTGACTTCAATCCTCAAATTTGTGATCTAGTTCAAATTCCTGAATCAATATTGACTTCTGTTTTGCTACCCGACTTGAGCAACATTTTAGAGTCAGTTTTGATTCCCATACTTGTCATTCTTGAACTTAAATCACCTACCTTAGAAAGTCACGTTCCGTTGTGGGAAAATGAATGTGGACTTGAGTTTAACTTCTTGATTTGGTCTTACTTCCTGAACCAATCTTGACTCAGAACCTTTACTTGACTTAAGTCAAATTTCTAAGTCAGTAGTCTTTCCTATGCTTCCTGTGTCCAAATCAATCATTTCATCTTTTCACACTCAATTTTGGGAAAAGGGTTTTGATAAAATTGACTCTGAAATTATTTTGAAAATTTAAAAATTAGATGGGGTAAAATTCTTAATAAAAATCATCCACGTTTACATCATAATAATGGGTTGTATTATAGAGGTAATTGGCGAGCAAATTGATTGGGCCACATTTCGTAGACCAATCAAACCACCACCAGAACCACCACCTTGAGGTGATTTTTCCTTCCCTCTCTATTTGTTTCATGCATACATACATCATGATGCATTGAGGACAATGCATGAGATAAGTGTGGGGAAGGGTTTACTAACATAGAGTTTTTAGATTTTCTTTCTTTTTCACTTCTTTTAGGATACTTTTAGAAATCTTCCCTTTTGTATAGGATTTTTCTCTTTCTTTAAAACTTTTTGAAATAAAAGACAAAGTTTTGATCTATTTTAAAGAAAATTAAGATGATCTTAGAAATTAAGGAAGCCTTAATTATGACTTCTTAAACCTAGTCGAAATAATAGATCTTGTTTAAGATTATAGGTTAAGTAAGATAAATTGGAGAGATAATTTTATCTTATTTTTTTGCCTTAGATAATATGCACTTCACACTTACACATTTTTGGGATGGAAACAAAGACCTAAAATGTCATAAAATAAAAATAAAAAAAGAAAAAATAATATATATTATATACGAAGAAAAAAATTACTTATTAAGCTGGATAACTATGTCTCAAAAAGCATAATTATTCACGCCTAACGGTGATCACAAAAAAATAAATAATTCCCCTTAGTTTTATTGCCTTGTTTACTCAAGTCCTTAAACCCGAGGGATGTTTTCTCATCTGGTGCCCTAAGACCGTCTGGTCTAGGAGTCATCGGTTAAAGGCTCACACCCTGGTAAACTACAAAGCCTAAAGAAACTAAGGGAAGAAAAAGGAACATATATATATATATATATATATATATATATATATATATATATATATATATATATATTATATATATATATATATATATATATATATATATATATATATATATATATATATGGCTTGATGGTTAGAGTTGAAATTTTAGAAAACTTCACCATCACAAAATGTATATTATCTAGGTTTTATGAAGGATAAAATATTCAATCAAATTTTGAATTCTTACATTAATTAAAGACAAGATCTTGCATATAGATTAAGTTTAAGGAAGAATAATTTTTGGTGGACTTATAACCTTAGATCAATTATATTATTGTAAAAATATTTCGTAAACTTGTCTCTCTTTCAAAATGTTTTTTCAAAATACTAATATTTATTTTCTTTCTTTATGGATTTTGTGGGTGCAATCCGCTGAAAACCCTCAGGAGACAAAACTCCTCCTCTAGGGGTAACCTAGAGGTTTAACGACTTGTTGCACATGCTCAGTGCGATCGCGTTGATCGTACACATATTTTGCATTCTTTTTATTACACTCCTACATTTGTCGTGTAATAAATCTGCTAATTTTTTTTGTCTTAAATGTCTATTTTGTAGAAGATAATAATGAAGGGAAAGAGGATTAAACCAATTAAATATCAGTTAAAATTAGATTTAATTGAATCTATTTGTTAGCTGAGGATGATCCCAGATCTAGTTAGAACAAATCAAGGATTGGGATAAATGTTCAGCTGAAGATCAGAGCAAATCAGAAAGATAACACCAAATGGAAACTGGTAAAATTCGGATTTCTATAAATCCATTTTGGTTAGCTAAAGATCAACTGAGGATAATATCAAATACAGAGGGATAAATGGATAAAGAGAGATCAACGGATGAGATGAAGCAAGTTTGACTTGGATTCTGTCTGAATACATTTTAGTATTTGAATCATAACTTTCACTACCTAATCTCAAATCTAATGATTCAAGATGATCTAGAAAGAAGATATAAAGGGCTACAGCTCTTAAATTGATTACTATTTCTAATTCTGTCATTTGATAAGTGATATTCAATAATCAACACGTCAATAAGCTGCAGATCAGAACTGAATATCCACATCAAATCAAGTTTGGAGATAAGGGAAAGATTCAAATTCAGAAATATCCAACTTTTTCTATCTTCATACTCCTCTAACCTCTGCATTTCTCCTATAAATGCCTGCAATCTCAAAGGCAAAAAAGGAAGGACCAAGCAGAAATAGATTTTAAGCCAATTTTTCATTTTTTTTAGTGTAAGTTTATATTTTCTTTTTATGTAATTTTTTCTTTGTAAGCATAGGTTGGACTGAGATTCATGTAAGTAAGAGAGAGAGGCTTATGTTGAGAGTGACACTGATGTACCTTCCTCCTTTCTTCCATCATTTCTGCAAGAATAAAAGGTAATTTTTTTATGTTCGTCTTTACTTTTGTTTTCTTCTTCTTCTTTCTACTTTTCCTCTTTTAGTTTTGATGAGTATCCAAGTGAGTATAGAAGCATCAAATAGCCATGTTTGTGTGAGTGCCACCGATATTTCATGATGATGTTATCCTCCTCAAGATTCCGTATCATTTCATTCTTGTTCGTCTTGATGATGTAATGCGAATGGGGACTGAGCTTAATCTTATAAATTATGCGTTGATCGCCTCCGAAGTAAGGTAAAACATGCAAGGGTTCCAGGTAAGTCATCAACCAAAAGAGGTAAGTTTTTCTTTTAGTTTTCTTTCTTTTAATTCTTTAGTTTAGAACACCACAATTCACCACTTCTTTTATCAGTCTTTTTCAATTTCATTTGTAGATATCACTTCTATTTTCTCCACCTTCTCTATCTACCACTTTCTTCCTAACTTAACTATAAACTATAACTTTTTTTTCATTTTCTTTTTAAGAACTAAAAGAAGATCTTTAACCATTCTTTGTAACTTAAAGAGTACTTGCTAAAAAAGCTTCCATTGCTAATCCCTTCTTGTGGATCATGACCCGCATAGCCACTTGCTATAGCGGTAGAATTGAGCACCTTGTACTACTGTTTTAAAAGTTTTGAAATTCTGTATTTTTGTGCAGGTTCCAGCTTAATCAAATTTTGGCGTTGTTGCCGGGAGAGACGGTAAGTAATTCTCTTTAAAGTTTACATTTTTGGTTAACTTTCTTCTTTATTTTTGGTATACAGATTTAAGAACAAGGAATTTTTATTGCAGTGGATATATAAGTAGCCCTGGACCCTGCTCAAGAAGGCACCCATAAGCCCTCAATTTGCTACATTCTTGTGGCAATCTGAGTGGACTACTAACCTATATTTTCTACAGGTTGGCTGAATTGCGTAGTTTAATATCTGTAGCATCTATCTCCTTGTTTGACTCACTGTATATATATTTCTAACACAATAGTAAAAAGTTGATTGTAAATGCTAAAAATGATTTAGACTTTGCATTTAGGCATGTGTCTATTTCATTACATTTTCTATTTACTGTTGAAGAGTGATGGAGCCAAGGTATGTGTGCATAGCATTTAGTATAAGGTTCATTCTTGTATGAAATATTGCTTGAGTGTTACTTTTTTCTATATACTTGTACACTGCACTAAATTGATTTAAGGGCTTGTCTTATAAATAAGATAAGGTGGGGAAGTCAGTACCCTCCCTTAGCCTACAAACAATCTCCTCACTCACTAACCCAAGCCTAACTAAAACTGAGTAGACGTTGGCCCTAGGGAGATCTCAGACTCAATTAGGAGATTATCCTAAGGGGGAAGGTGTTAGAATTTGACTCCTGCCAAGTCAGTGTCTAAGGAAAGGGATTGAGGGGCGAAACCCCGAAGGCTGGTGGTTTGGCTTAATTAGGCCCGTCGCTTTTGCGCGGATACCTCCCGCCAATCTTGCCTTGACTTGGCTGATTAGCTTGTGGTCAAAGTCTGCATTATACCTCCCGTGGATAATCTAACCAGTTAGGAGTCATCTAGGTCAAAGGTTTACCCTAACTTAGTTTAGAATTTTTTCTTTCTTTTTATTTGTTTGCTTATTTGTTTGTTTTTCTGTGTTTATGTTGACATTTCTTGTGTGATATGGCTTATAACAATAATTTTTCCAATTTTAATGGTAATCCATATTACATCCCGACCTCTTTTTCGGATATTACCAACCCGGCATAGTATAACTTTAACCAACCTAGTGTGCTAGATTGGTCTTATCCGAATTATTACATGCCCCAGTCCCAATATTATGAACAAGACTGGAATAATCATCACTACTCTTCACAGAGTCAATGGGGATACAACTCCCCAGAGTCATATTGTCAACTACCCTACCAACATCCAGCTCATATACTCCTTCTCCCAAACAACCATTAGAAGAATCAATTGACTGGGAAAATAGGATGGAAGCTTTAGATGAGCTTGAGCGACGAATTCAAATTTTAGAAGACTCAAAATCCCGTAAAAATTTTCAAGTCACAGACCCTTACTCTATTTTTCAAGGAGAACATGCCAACTAAGAAAAGAGTATAGAAACCATGATTCAATGTTAAAATGATCCACTTGATATGATAGAAGTAAGAATTAGTAGATTGGAGAACATGCGTAGGAATAAGGAAACTCTCCTATTCAATCTTTGACTATTCCCAACATATCTAGTCATATTGATGAAAACCAAGAATCATGGTATCTTAAAGACTTTGACCAAGATTCAGTTTCATCACAAAGCCTTGAACTTGACCAATATCAACCCATTGACGAATTGGCAAGTTTTTATTTTAATGAGATTGAACTTGATTATGAATGTGAACTCGATCCCCAACTTTGTGATTCAGTTTCCATCTTCGAATCTATGTTGACTCAGGTATTCTTACCCAATTTGGACCAATTTTTTGAGCCAACATTTATTCTCGTACCCATAGATTTTTAAATTGAATCACCAATTTTGGATAGTCACATTCCATTGATGGGAAAAGAATGTGAATATCAATTCTTGGACTTCGACTCAACACTTGAACCAAAACTAACTCTCGAACCCTAAGTTGATTTTCCCGAATTTGTATTGGTTCCTGAACCTATCATTCTTGAGTCCAAGTCAACCATTCCACCAAGTCACATTCTTTTGTTGGACATAGGTATAGACCATGATGACTCTGTGATGATTTTTCAGGACTGGTCATGTAAAGGGAGTAAGTTCATGATAGGATCTTTCATAATCCGATTCATACTGGGGACTGTAAATATGTAAATAGAAAAGAGGTCAATAAAGGTAGGTTCCGTGAACCACCACATTATCTTGATTGGGTAGCAACGCTTAACCCAATCAGACCACCACCAGAACCACCACCTTAAGGTAATATTTTCCTTCCCTTTCTTCTTTTTCATGAATCTATGCATTAATTTATACATTGAGGACAATGCGTGAGATAGGTGTGAGAGAGGGTTCTAACATAACTTAGGTTTTTTTTTCTTTTTTAAAAAAATTAACATTTTCTTTACTTTTAAAAACTTTTTGAAAACAGAAATAATATTTTGACATATTTTTTGTAAGAAATTAAGTCAATTTTAAGGAATAGGATAATCATAATTAGGATTTCTTATACTTGGTCAAATTAAGATTATTTGTTTGATTTTTAGGATTAGGAAGATAATTTGTCAAAGTAATTTAGTCTTGATCTTTATCTTGATGAAATATGCACACTTCATAGACTTACATACTTAGGGTTCTAAAATAAAGATTCTTGTGCCTTAAAAAAAAATAAAAACAAAGAGAAAAAAATATATCTATGAAAGTTAAACAAATCTAATTATTGATTAGCTAGGAGCTTTGGTCTAAGCAAGCCTTGGTATTTATGCGAAAGATGATTAGATAAATTTTAGAAAAATATATATATAAAAATCCTCTAATTAAGCTAGGTATTTGTGCCTAATAAAGCATAAGTATTCACGCCTAAAAGCGGTTCATATAATAAAATCCTTAGTTCTGAGGCCTTATTTGCTCGAGTCCTTAAGTCCTTGGGGTGTTTTCTTACCCGGTGCCCTAAGACCGTTTGGGTTGGGAGTCACCGATTAGAGGCTCGTTACATGGGCAGATTAGAAAGCCTAATAGAACTAAGGAATAATACCACAAAAAATAAAAAATAATAAATAAATAAGGCATAAACGTTAGAGTTAAAGAACCCTTAATCAAAATTTCACGGTCACAAAGGTGCATATGACTTAGGGTAAAGCAATAGACTAGATGAGAAGTATAATTTGACTCCTTACTTTGATTGATAACAATTTTTTTAATAGAGACTAAGTTTAGGAATGAAAAATTCAGTTTTCTTATAACTTATAGATTACTTAAATCTTATAATATTTCAAATATTTTTCTCTTTCAAAATGAGTTTTCAAAATACTAACATTTTTCTCTTTCTTTATGGATTTTGTGGGTGCAATCCACTGAAAACCCTCACGAGACAAAACTCGTCTTCTAGGGGTAACCTAGAGGTTTAACGGCTTGTTGCACAAGCTCAGTGCAATCGCGTGACCTGCGAAAGTGGACTAATAATCTTTAGTTTAGTTTTATTATTTTGCTCGAGGACGAACAAAAGATAGGTGTGGGGGTATGATCGTACACATATTTTGCATTCTTTTCATTACACTCCTACATTTATCGTATAATAAATCTGCTAATTTCTTTGTCTTAAATGTCTATTTTGTAGAAAATAATAATAAAGAGAAAGAGGATTAAACTAAATAAATATCAGTTAAAATTAGATTTAACTGGATCTATTTGGTGAGCTGAGGATGATCTCAGATCTAGTTAGAACAAATCAAGGATTGGGGCAAATGTTCAGCTGAATATCAGAGCAAATCAGAAAGATAACACCAAATGAAAATCGGTAAAATTCGAATTTCTATAAATCCATTTTGGTTAGCTAAAGATCAACCGAGGATAATATCAAATACAGAGGAATAAATGAATAGAGAGAGATCAACGGATGAGATGAAGCAAGTTTGACTCAGATTATGTCTGAATACATTTTAATATTTGAATCATAACTTCGCTACTTAATCTCAAATCTAATGATTCAAGATGATCCAGAAAGAAGATTTAAAGGGCTACAATGTTTAAGTTAATCACTATTTCTAATTCTATTATTTGATAAGTGATATTCAGTAATCAACACGTCAATAAGCTGCAGATCAGAACTGAATATCTACATCAAATCAAGTTTGGAGATAAGGGAAAGATTCAAATTCAGAAATATCCAACTTTTTCTATCTTCATACTCCTCTAACCTCTGCATTTCTCCTATAAATACCTGCAATCTCAAAGGCAAAAGAGGAAGGACCAAGCAGAGATAGATTTTAAGCCAAAATTTCATTCTTTTTAGTGTAAGTTTCTATTTTCTTTTTATGTAATTGTTATTTCTTTGTAAGCATAGGTTGGACTGAGATTCATGTAAGTAAGAGAGAGGCTTATGTTAAGAGTGACACCAATGTACCTTCCTCCTTTCTTCCATCGTTTCTACAAGCAATAAAAGGTAATTTTTTATGTTCGTCTTTACTTTTATTTTCTTCTTCTTCTTTCTACTTTTCCTCTTTTGGTTTTGATGAGTATCCAAGTGAATATAGAAGCATCAGTATAGCCATGTTTGTATGAGTGCCACTGATATTTCATGATGATGTTATCCTCCTCAAGATTCCGTATCATTTCATTCTTGTTCGTCTTGATGATGTAATGCGAATGAGGACTGAGCTCAATCTTATGAATTATGCGTTGATCGCCTCCGAAGTAAGGTAAAACATGCAAGGGTTCTAGGTAAGTCATCAACCAAAGGAGGTAAGTTTTTCTTTTAGTTTTCTTTCTTTTAATTCTTTAGTTTAGAACACCACAATCCACCACTTCTTTTATCACTCTTTTTCAATTTCATTTGTACATATCACTTTATTTTCTTCACCTTCTCTATCTACCACTTTCTTCCTAACTAACTATAAACTATAACTTTTTTTATTTTTTTTTTAAGAACTAAAAGAAGATCTTTAACCATTCTTTGTAACTTAAAAGAGTACTTGCTAAAAAGCTTCCATCGCTAATCCCTCCTTATGGATCACGACCCCATAGCCACTTGTTATAGCGGTAGAATTGAGCACCTTGCACTACTATTTTAAAAGTTCTGAAATTCTGTATTTTTGTGCAGGTTCCAGCTCAATCACGCGTCACCTGCGAAAGTAGTGTAATAACATTTATAGTATAGTTTTTCTTTTTTTGTTTTGCTCGCGACGAGCAAAAGATAAGTGTGGGGGTGTGATTAGTCTACCGTTCTGCATTATTATATCGCATTTTCCTACTGATTTATGAATAAAATTCTGGTCTAAACCGTGCTTTGGTCTCTCTTACAGATAATCAAGACAAGGAGGGAAAAAGTGTGATAAGAGCTTAATTAAACCCATTTTCGGGTATTTAAATCCGCATTTCTTGGAGGCCAAGTAAGAGAGCTTCTAGAAGATGCATTGCACGTCAGACGAATCCCCGGACGAAAATACTCGAATCTGAGCATATCTAGAAGGTCCCCAAAGCGAGTCGAACACACGCACCAAAACCAGGGACCTAAGTCCCTGGTTAGGCCACAGAAACGCGGCTGTGGCCACGTTTCCGTGGCCCTATGGTGGGCCCACGCGTCGATTTTCGACGCGTGGCCTCGTCTTGCCTTTCAGAGTCTTCTTTCGCCTATATATACCCCTATAGAGGTCCAAAATGCAAGCAGATTAAAAATAGGCTAGGTTTTCTCTCTCTTTGTTGTAGATTAGGATTTTTTCTTTTGTTATTTTTTATTTTCTTTTGTTTTTAGATCTTATAGTAGGGCTGAGGTGATTCAGAGAGAGATAGAGAGATATTGATGTAATAGATGGTGACAATTTATGTAAAAGTGTCTCCTTTGTTCTCCATTGTAATCTCCTCCATCTTCTACATGATGCTTAACTAAATCTTTCTTCTCATGGCAATCTAACTACTAACCACTAACCATCTAACCCCTTACTTGATAATCCAAATGAATCTAATAGCCTCTACAAGGCCTTGCTCTTGCAAGAGCAATTGATGACTCATGATGATGGATTCTAACATTTCTAACATCTAACCCACTAACTTGCTAACTTGCAAATGCTAACTTTATTTCATGCTCACATCTAATTGGCTTTGATGATCTAATAGGAGCTTGCAACTTGTTGTGTGGTATGGATGTGTTGTTCGAATGTAGAAAAATAATCTTATGAGCCACGCTTTGTATCGTCTCTTGAAGCCAAGGACTAGTGATGGCCAAGGATCTATGTGAGGTAACTATCACTAAGAGGTTAGTATGGTTAGTGGAGCAATTAGTAGTTAGTAGCCATGAGTTTTTTTATATCTTACTTTAAAAATCAATTTCCAAACTCTTTTATCATTTTTTTCAAAACCTATTCTTATTTCATTTTCTTTTATCTTTCATTTTCTACTTTCTTGTTTTGCTTACCAATTCACAATCATTTCTCTTTTATTTTCTCATCACCGTTTTCATCGTCTCTTCTTCCACCTATCACTTCCAGATTTCTTTTCTTTATCCTTTTCTCATTCTTTAAACAAAGAAGAATTGTTAATATAATACGTGAACAAAAACTGTTAATACTTCTATCGCCCCCCGTCCCTGTGGATTCGACCCGTTGAGCCAATGCTCTAACAGAATTATCAAGGGAACATTAGCACACTTACTTTTACATTGATTTCATAAAATACACATTTTCAAGTGCTGGTTTCTCCCCGATCAGAACCCCGAGATCTTAGCTCCTGGCTCGAGGGGTCGGGTCATCAGCCTGGGAGATCGAGTGATCGTATTGAGAGCACTGAAAGCTAGCATGAGAGATCTTTGAAATGGTCAACGGATCGGGGCAGTGGCCGTAGGCGGGGATGATGGGGCTATTCCACTTTTGTATGGATGAATGTAACAAAGAGATGTGTCGTCAATTTTCTATGCGTGATGAATTGCTGCTTTTAATGCTCCCATGTGATGCCTTGTGTCTTTTTTTATTTATCGGGGGTCATTGGGGAGGCTGTTGACTCACTCGAGTGACCGTCAAGATGAAAACCTATCTAGGCTGATCTGAGAAGCCCTGGTGGGTGAGCCTCTGTCTTTTATGGGGCTCCTCGAGAGATAACCGCGGGGGTTATTTTTCCCTCTTAGCTGTCAGGGTAGGACCCGATTTATATTGTTGATTTACTCGAGTGGCAATCAGGATGAAAACCTGTCTTGGCTAACTTCGAGCAGTCCTAGTGGGCAAGCCTCTGTCTTTCAGGGGATTCCCTGAGAGATAGTCGCAGGGGCTATTCTCTCTCTTAGTCGTCAGGGTAGGACCCGATATAGGTTGTTAACTAACTCGAGTGGTCATCAAGGTGAAAACCTATTTAGGCTGACTCCGAGCAGCCCTAATTGGCGAGCCTCCGTCTTTTAGGGGGCTCCCCGAGGGATAGTGATTGATGTTTTTACCTGCACACAAATATAGAATTTCAGAACTTTTAAAACAGTAGTGCATGGTGCTCAATTCTACCGCTATAGCAAGTGGCTATACGGGTCGTGATCCACAAGGAGGGACTAGCGATGAAGCTTTTTAGTAAGTCTTCTTTTAAGATACAAAGTATGGTTAAAGTTCTTCTTTAGTTCTTAAAAAAAAATGAAAAAGAGTTAAAGTCAAGTTAGGAAGAAAGTGATAGAATGAGAAGGTGGAGAAAAACAGAAAATAGACATATACAAAGAAATCAAAATGAGTGATGAAAGAAGTGGTAAATTGTGGTATTCTAAGCTAAAGAATTAAAAAAAAAAGAAAAAAGAAACTAAAAGTTACTTACCCCTTTTGTGCTCATATACCTTGGATTCGTAGCTACGACTTACCTTGTCTTTGAAGGCGATCAAGCATAGCGTGTAGGATCTTCCCCATTCTCGATCTACACTAAGAATAAAAGGGCAAGCTATACTAGCAAGAGAATGGTTGTTCATCACCATAAGCCATCAAGGGCACTTGCAATGGCGAAGCAGTCTTGATGCTAACAGATTCACTTGAATTGCAACACATTAGAGGAGAGTAAACGAAAACAAGAGTAAAAAAGAAAAAGAAACTTTAATTCAATTCAAATAACAATGGAAGAAGAGATCACTTACACCGATGTCACCTGCAGTACAAGCTTGCTCTCATTCCTCCATGAAAGTATCATCTCCTCTCAGTTACATAAAGAAAATAAAAATTACATGAAAGAAAACTAAAAACCTAAGTTACAAACTACAAATTAGCCTAAGTTCTACTCTCTGCTTGGTTGTCCCTTTTGCCTTTGAGTGTAGGTATTTATAAGAGAAATGTAGAGGGTAGAGGAGTATGAAGATAAGTAAAGCTGGCAATTTCTGAACTCCCCTTATCTCCAAACTTGATTTGATGTGGATTTTCAGTTTTGATCTGCAGTTTAGTGGCGTATTGATTGCTAAATATCACTTATCAAATGACAGAATTAGAAATAATGATCAACTTAAGAGTTGTATCCCTTTAAGTCCTCTGTCTGGATTATCTTGAATCATCAATTTGAGTTCTGGTAACGAATGTTATGATTCAAATACTAAAATGTATCCAGCCAGAATCTGAGTCTGAATTGCTTCATCTCATCCATTAATCTTCTCTCATCCATTTATCGCTTTGGATTTGGACTCTGTATTTGACGTTATCCTCGGTTGATCTTTAGCTTTAACCACCTAATTCACCAAAAACTGAATTTAACCAACTGGATTTGGGATCATCCTCCTCTAACCAAATAAATCTAATTATATCTGAATTTAACTGATATTTATTTGATTTTATCCTCTTTCTCCCCATGATTATCTTCTGCAAAATAGACATTTAAGACAAGAAATTTAGCAGATTTATTACATGATAAATGTGAAATGTAATAAAGAATAATACAATAAATGTGTGCAATCAGATAGCTGCGGCATTATTTTTTTCTCTTAGCCATCAGGGTAGGACCCGATATAGGCTGTTGACTCACTCGAGTGGCCATCAAGGTAAAAATCTGTCTAGGGCTGACTCCGAGCAGCCCAGGTGGGCAAGCCGCTATTTTTTAGAGGCTCCCTGAGGGATAACCGCGAGGGCTATTTTCCCCCTTAGCCATCAGGGTAGGACCCGATATAGGCCATTGACTCACTCAAGTGGCCATCAAGGTGAAAACCTGTCAGGTTAACTCTGAGAAGCCCAGGTGGGCTAGCCTCTATCTTTCAGGAGGCTTTCGGAGGGATAACCGCGGGGGCTGTTTTCCCTCTTAGCCGTCCTGATAGAACCCGATATAATCTTTTGACTCACTTGAGTGGCCATTAAGGTGGAAACCAGTCTAAGCTAATTCCGGGCAACCCTGGTGGGCGAGCCTCTTTCTTTTAGGGGGTTCCTCGAGGGATAGCCGTAGGGGCTATTTTTCCCTCTTAGCTGTCAAGATAGAACCCAATATAGGCTGTTGACTCACTCGATTGGCTATCAAAGTGAATACCTGTCTGGGCTGACTAAGAGTATCCCTAGTGGGCGAGCCTCCGTCTTTCACGGGGCTCCCTGAGGGATCACCGCGGGGGCTATTTTTCCCTCTTAGCTTCAGGGTAGGACCCGATATAGGCTGTTGACTCACTCAAGTGGCCATCAAGGTGAAAATCTGTCTATACTGACTCCGAGTAGCCCTAGCAGGCGAGCCTCCATCTTTTAGGAGGCTTCCTGAAGGAAGACTGGAGGGCTATTTTTTCCTCTTAGCCGTTAGGGTAGGACCTGATATAGGCTATTGACTCATTCGAGCATGCTCGTTTTACCTAGAGAAGATATGAAAATAAAAGAGTTTGCATAATTTTATTGGATGTCACGCAGTTTTATATGTGGTATCACTTCAGGTGGGAAGCACATTGCCTAGTGGTGGTCTTACCATCCCGAGTGGTATTGAGGAGCGAGCATTTCAGTTGACCATTTCGGTTAGGGATTCTCTGACCTCAGGTTCTTCCTCTGAGTCGAGGATGAACTTGTCCAGATATCCTCGTCCTCGAGGTGTCATTTTAGGGCCTAGAAATGCATTGTGGCCTATCCCCGACTATCGTGAAAGGAGCAACTTCCTGCTTCTAAAAAGTTTAGGTTACGTCTGGCTATCTTGGGGAGTCTTAACCAAGGCTGATGCTCGATGATGTAGATAGAAGATCTAATCGATCGGGAGGTTCAAGGATGAAGGTGATGGAGTCTTCGATCTTCGCCGTTGTCGGGGGAGGGGCGTCCTCCTTGGGAGTTAGGGCCCAATGCTCCCTTTGTGTGCTTCCTCGAGCTGTCGGCTTGAAGGTTCTCAGGATCATCAAGTGAAATAACCACTTTAGAGTGCATCTTGTTTAGCTTGAAATGTAGGTCGGTCGAGCTACGGAGTGTTGATTGACCTCTGAGGAAGAGTCTGCCAGAATCTCCCAGGCGCTTAACTTGATGACCCACTACTGCGCCTTTCGCAGGACCTTTATCTGCACGAGCAGCTGATGAATGACCTGTTTTACTGCCTTGTGCTCATGTTCTGCTGTATCACGATGGATGGTGATCAGTTCTCGCTCGTGATCAGCTTTTGCTCGATGTTCCTCTGCCACTATCTTATGTCGATTACCATCTGGACGAGTTGTAACCAGGAGAGGGCCAATAGATTAGTTCGTTAGGAGCGTTGACGTCACGTCGGATGGCACTCTTGTGAGCCATGAATATTGAGCGTGAGTCTTTTGTGGACTGGTTAGGGTGTTGGATAGAGAGATCTCAAGCTTATGGTTCCAAGGATCTTAATGAAAGCCCAAATGTTGTGGGTAAATTTTTTAGGAATCAATCCACGCACCAAATTTATAGAGAGATAGTTAAATCGAACTCACAACAAGCACAAACACACAGGACTTACGTGGAAACCCAAAATGAAAAAAACCACCGGGGAGGGGGAGAGGAGAATTTCCACTATAACAATGGTGATTACAAGTGGGCTTCTAGTGCGCTAGGATTTCTGGATTCCGATTGTGATCCCCTCCTCATTGGGAGAGATCTATTATTTATACAGGCCATGTCAAATAGATAAGGCTAGGGAGTTCTGCTCAGTTTGAATACTTAAAATCCTCATCTTGATTGAGGTTAGGCTAAACATCCTAGTTTGAATCGAGATATGGGAGAGTCCAACTCTATTTGATAGTCTGCGCCTTGCTGTAGTTAGGAACGAGTTGCTTCGAGGGGTAACTGTCCCATTTGAATGGGAATTGGGCTTTAGAGGTGGAGATCCCCTGTAATTAGGTTTATCTCTTCTTCTAATTACCTGATCCGCCTGAAGTTCAAACTGGTTGAAAACTCCGGATTAGGTATTTTGAAGATGGCCACGTGTCGTGCATCCCTTGGTCTCAGATAGACACGTGTCACGATCTCGGACGGGTCAAAAGGTGACCAGTACAACGTTATAGAGAAGATAGGTCAATCTCTTCTTTATAAATACACTCATCCTAAATCTATATATAGAGAGGAGAGATTAAGTTAACTCCCCTGCATATAAGTAATACACATCAAAATGATAAATACCAATTTCCAAAGCAACTTGAAGTATAGATATCAATTTGCATACCAATTGAAAGTATGAACATTTGCTAAAAGGCATACATATATAGATGAATAAGAATAAGTACATAAAATATCATGAACATCATGTGTATAACTCATTAAAATCACCAACCTACATGCACATGTCAAAAGAATAGTCATTTAAGAATACAAGACATGATCACCCAACCATCCGCTCACTAAGGGTAGAAGTTTTCAAAAATAATGATTTGAAAATAGTTGAGTATAAATTGAAAATACTACCTAGTGAATAATAAAAGAACTAATTTTAAATATTTTTGGAAAGTAGTTCAAAATTCTTCAAACAAGAAACTAATCATATACATCTCATGAAACATGCCAACTACACAAAAATTGTCACTCAAAATTAATATATCACATGCAAGATCATGAACATAAAATCATGAGTAAATATAAAGATGATGTACAAAAAAAAGGTCACCGTATATAGTATAGGATAGCAAGATAGGTTTCTCAAAATATGATAATTACAAGGCAAGCAGTAATGTATCAGGTGGCAGGTGATAAGTGATATCAAACAGGTGGCAGGCGATAGCATACAGGAGTCAGGTATCAAGTAATAACATGTAATAGCATGTTAAGTAATAAGCACAATAGATATCATTATCAGAAAAACAATACTGATATAGGGGATCGGTACGAATACAAGAAAATGATATCAATACAGGGGATCAGTATGGATGCAGGAAAATAGTACTGATATAGGGGATCGGTACGAATACCAGAAAGTAATACATTTTTGGAAAATAGTTCAAGTACATGTTTTAAACTCTTCACAACTAGCAAGACAGGGATAATAGTTAGATTATCAAGTAGGCAAGCGGGCAGACAAGTTAGTGATCATCCAAGTGAAGCAAAACAAGCTGGAGCGAAAACATTCAGCACTAGACGCCATCACGCTCGGCGTTGTTACCTCTCCGGTATGGCCAAATGCACACGATAGAGCGAGCGTATGAATGCTATTCTACAGTGTATAGGAAAGCCATGCTCACAGTGTAATTATGCTCGAATAGAGTTAGCGGCAAAGTGCTGACGCTAGGCCCCCTACCAAGCGTAGCATATAGAAAGTTTAGAGGAATTTAAAAACCTCAGAGTTGTTAAGCCCGAATGCTTTAGTATAGAATCATAGAGCGGTTAAGCCCAAAGGCTGAGAAAGTACCTGCAGAAGATGTTAGTACTAAACAACACACAAGCATATATAGGTAAGAAGCATGAGAACCGCCAAGTAGTTAAGCCTAGAGGCTGACCAATACGAGGACATAGCTAAACCGAGCCTGACGAGGCTACGCAATTAAGCTCGGCTTGCAGCCACACGAGGTAGCTAGTAAAACCCAGGGGTTTAAGCAAAGCGGGAACGTAGTAAGTCGTGCCTGACGAGGTATCCAATAGGCTAATTATACAGTCACACAGCTTAGGTAGGCTCCCGACAAAGCTAGAAAACCCAGGGGTTTAGCCTGAAAGCTGATATAGAACCACAGATCGGTTAAGCCCGGAGGCTAACAACCATGAAGGGTCGGCCACATATGGTATTAGGGTATATTCACAACATATATATATATATATATGAACAGAAATTTAAACTGCACTATTACACACATTCATCACATCGATACAGATACATGTCCACAGAATACCTGTACACACCCACACTGATACAAATACCAAATCGGTTATGTGTTCACAACACTGATATACATGTCTACTACAATTCCACTGAAAATATAAAATTCTGAAAATTTCATCATTTATACAAATAAATACAATCACCTGTTGAAGCAGGGAAAACCAGTAATTGAGGCTAGAACACTTGCCTAAAAATCTTCAAAAAATTGCCGCAAATCTCTGAATCTCAAAACACGTGCATACGCCACCAATCAAAATACGTAAATGTATATTATTGTTTTTTTAGAGAGAGAAAACAAGAGAAAAGAGAGAGTGGCAAGAGAGAGAACAGGAGAGAAAGGGGACATGCCACGGCCTGGGATGGCCATGGCCTGGCTCATGGCCAGGAGAGGGGAGAGAGAAACAGTGTGGGAGAGGGGAGAAAGAGCTAGAGAAAAAGAGGAGAGAGAATAAAAGGAGAAAGAGAATAAGAAAAAGAAGAAAGAGGGAGACTACGTGAGCCCCTACTCAGAAGGTCGGAGGGGCATCGTCGGTCGCGTGCTGAGCACTGGTGGCCGGGGTGGCGCACGACCACTCCAAGGAGGAGAGGGGAGGTGTTGGAAGGGTGTTGGGTTGAAGGTGATTTTGGGTGGTGGAGTTTTGAAGGTAGTGATAGATTTGGTAGAGGAGGTGATGAATTGAGAAGAAGGGAGAAGAAAAAGGAGGAATTGATAGTTATAGTGGTGGGATTTGGAGTCGAGAAGATGGAGGCGGTGGTTGATTTGAGAAGAAGAAGATGGAAATGGTGGTGGTTTGAAAAATAAGAGGAGACAGTGATAGAGGAGAGGAATTGGAGTTTGGGGGAGTTGAGTATGGCCCGCCGCCGGCCTTGGTTACCGACCAAGTCGCCAGTGATGTGCTGCCAGCCAGGTGGAGTTAGAAGGTGGCTGTCGCACAAGAGAAGAGAGGAGGAGAGATAATGGGGAGAGTGATTTGAGAAAGAAAGAGTGAATTAAAGAGAGATTAGATAAGAGAAAGAGATTCAATGGGCGAGAGGGGGTTGAGATCCATGCCTAGTAGGGGAGGCCCATATTTGGGCAGCCCCGCATCCAACACTGGAGAAAACCCGCATTGGGGGAGGAGAGAGTAAGTGGAGGAGGAGAAGATATTTTAGTGGGGAAATGTGTCGTGGAGAAAAATGGGAAAAAGGAAAAGAAAAGAAAAGAAGAGAAGAGAAGAAAAGAGTGGAGGAGAGAAAATGGAAAAGAGAAAAAAAGAAAAGAAAATTATATGGCTAAAACTCAAAAATCTGGAAAAACCCTGAAAACACCGGAAAAGCCTGAAAAATGAAGTAACTCAAAAAGATCCTCACAAATTCTCAAAAATATAAATATTATTTTATAATACATGGTGAAATTAGATTTCAGACAATCCTATTTTTAAAATAAAAATCTTAGAATCTACCGGCGATACCGATCGACACCAAATCCGGTCAATCTTGATAAATTCATAAAAATCCCTAAAAATATGTTTAGATAGAAAATGCAATTCTAAGAAATAATATAAAAGCAATTTTTAGAAATTCAATTACATTTATAAATAAAAAATCTGAGAATCAATCGGTGGCACCAGTTAATACCGGTTTTGAAGATTTTGCAATTTAATTCAGAAAAATTTTAAAAAATCATGAAAAATCTAAAATATTGGAAAGTAATATTTGAAACTGAAATCGGTCAAATTTGACTATCAAAAAGGTCAAATTAATCAGTACACTGAAATCGAGTTCCAGGTTCAGACTCGAGTTGATTCTGAATCCAGCAATCCGGACCCAGATACCAAATGATAATATAAATAATCATAAAATAAAAAAATATGGGAGAAAATAGATAGAATAGGATGAAAAAATTAGAACACGTATCTGAGTACGTATTCTAGGAATGGGGTGTTACATGTTATGATTTTTTAATCATATTTTTTAATTTTCTCTCATATTTAATTTTATTTTCTGATTATTTATATTATTGTTTGGTATTGGATCCGGATTTCTGAATTCAGAATCAAACTGAATCTGAATCGAAGACCTGATCCCAGTGTACTACTTGATTTGACATTTCTACTATTTAGATTAGATCGATTTCAGTTTCAAGCACTGTTTTTCAATATTTTAGATACTTTATAATTTTCTGAAAATTTTCTAAATTAATTTAATAAATCTTCAAAATCTGTATCGATCGGTATCGTCGATCGATTGGCTTTTTAATTTATAGATGGAGTTAAATTTCTATATCTACTTTCACATTTTCCTCAGGATCATATTTTATTTTCAAATATTTATATGGATTTTTTTGAATTATTCAAAATTCGACTAAATTAGTGTCGACCTATATCACCAATTGATTTCAGAATTTTTAATTTGAAAATGAGATTGAATTTCTTTTAGCATAATATTTTCTATTTTAAAGAATTTTGAAGAACGTTCTGAGTTACTTTATTTTTCAGATAATTTTGGTGTTTGTTCTGTTTTTCCCGAGTCCAGATTTCACCAGATATTTCTCTTTTCCCATTTTCTTTCCTTTTCCTTTTTCTTTCCTTCTCTTTTCTCCATCTTACACTTTTCTTTTTCTTTTCTTTTCTTTTCTTTTTCTTTTTTTTTCACATTTTTCTCCTCCACACGTTCCTCCCTAAATATCCCACTCCATTCATTCTCTCTCATCTGCATATGTGGACCTCTCCACTCTTTGGCCAAGACGCCGACCTGACCCGACTCTAGGCTTAGCTAGCCCAGACGTGGGCCTCATGAGACGCTGGTCTCCCCTTTAAAAAATCTCTCTCCTTCTCTCTTCTTCTTTCCTTTTATTTTTTCTGTTCTTTTCTTCTTCTTCTTCTTCTTCTTCTTCCCATTTGGCCAGTGATGCAGGGCTTCCCTTTCTTTCTCTCCCCTCTCAATTCTCTCTATCTCCCACAATCTTTAACTCTCTCTTTAATTTCTTTCTCTTCTTTTTCATCTACTCTCTTTCTCACTCTCCATTTCCTTCTCTCACCTCCACCTTCATCATCATCCCATCACCACATTACTATCACCGGTGGCCCTCATCTCTGACCTATACTAGTGGGCCCCCATGGCCGGCACGCCACCCCTACAACCACCTCCACCTCCTCTTACTCCATCATCTCTTCTAATTTCATCAAATCCTCACCATCTTCTTCATTTCACCTCCAATCAACCACTACTACCACCAAATTCCACTGCCATACCACCAATACCTCCACCACTTCAACCTCCTATACCCCATCACCACTATTTCCTCCACCACTACTCTTCACCATCATCATCTTCTCAAACCCTACCACCAACTCCACCACCCAAATCATGAACCTCCCACACATCACCTCCTCTATCTCTCCCCTGGGGGCATGGTCACTCACCCCTGGGTTGGCGGCGGCTGGCACCGTCCTCGGCACCGCTTGGACCATGGCCTGGCCATAGGCTCCTTCCCCTGGGCCCTCTGGTGAACAGGGGATAACCCCCTCTCCTTCTCCTTTTTTCTCCCTTTCTTTTCTTCTGTAATCCCAGTCTCTCTCCTCTAATTTTCTCTCTCCTTCTCATTCTTCTCTATATTATTATAATTATATATTTGAATGCATGCACGTGTTGATGATTGGAGTTTCTAGAGATTTGGAAGTTCGCAGTGTTTCTCGTTGATTTAGGTGAGTGTTCTCACTTTATTGTGTACCTGCTTCGACAGGCATTTTGTATTTGATGATATATTATGGGACTATTCTATTTGTGTTATGAACTGTGTATTTATATTGGTGCGGGTATATGCTTGTATTTTGTGTACATGTATATTTTAACCAGTGTGTTGAATTTGTATCGTTGTAACGAATATTTGTAAAACGTAGTTTAATACTTTACATGTATATTGCTTGTGATATCTTCTCTATTATTGTACTTGGCCGACCCTTCGTAGTCGTTAGTCTTCAGGCTCACCTTTACTCCATCTTTCGGGCCTAAGCCCCCGAGTTTTCTAGCTTCGTCTGGAGTTTAACTACACTGTGTGGCTACAAGTAGAGCATAATTGCCATCCTTGTTAGGCACTTCTTAGCTATGTGCTTGCTTCGTACTGTCTTCAGACTTAAACCTATAGGTTTTACTAGCTAAACTATGTGTCTGCGAGCAGAGCTTAATTGCCATCCTCGTCAAGCATGGTTTAGTTATACCCTTGTTTGCTCGGCCTCCGTGCTTAACTGCTAGGCGGTTCTCTTACTTGTTATATATATGCATGTATGGTACTAACATTTTACGCTGGTACTACAGCCTCCGGGCTTAACCTCTCTGAAGTTTATTAAAGTCCTCTGGATTTTCTGTATACTACGCTTGGTAGGCGGACCTAACGCTCAGCACCTTGCCGTTAACTCCCTTCGAGCGTAGTGACACGTGAGTGTGACTTTACCACGTGCAATAGCATAGCATTTGTATGCTCGTTTTCCTGTGTGCATTTAGTTGTGCAGTGAGCGATAATGTGTGATACCGTCTAGTGCTGCATATTAGCTTCGCTCCAGCTTTGCTAAGCTCTGTTTGGATGTTCGCTTGCTTGCTTAACCGTTAGCGTGCTTGATGGTTTAATTAATCGTTTTAGTTCTTATTGTGTAGAGTTTGAAACCTTTACTTATGTTGTTTTCCAAAAACTATATTATTTTTCAATATTTGTACCGATCTCCTATACCAGTACGATATTCCCATATTGTGTTACTAAATAGTTTATATCTGTTGTGCTAATTGCTTGACATGCTTTCACTTGACATGCTAACACCAGACATGTTATCACCTGACACCTATATGTTATTACCTGACATCTGCAATGCTAATACTTGACTGATGATTATCACATTATGGGAATGTAATAACTGATATCCTGATATACTCTAGTACAGTTGTACTCCTGATACTCCTAACATACTCCTGCTAATTCCTGTATGCTGATAATCATAATAAACTATAAAAATGTCAACTTACACGGGGTAAGGGAAAACTGATGGACTTTAATTTGTGCTTATGTTTACAATGATTTAGGTATGTTATGCAACTAAAACTTCGGTTCTACCTGAGGGACTCTAGGTGTTCCGAGGGCTCCACACCCCACCATATTTATATATATACCTCTTACCCAAGGCATACAATATGACCCTTCCCCTCTTCGCTGTGCGGTGAGTTTCGGCTTAGCAACCGAAACACCCTCGACCGTGGTCTCGAGCAGGCCCGGAATCCATTGTAAACATAATTCGTTGATCTCATTATCAGCTTCCAGTAACCAACCTCGACATACTCTTATATGGATGTATGTGTGTTGAGTCGTACACCAGGGCACATACCTAGATATATGGGTCAGAAGAGTATCAATAATAAAATACTAATTATAATTCATCTGTTGTTTACAATTCGAGTTGTATCACTCGGATTACGATGACGTGAGACATAAAGTATATATATGAGGGATTCCTTATTTAGATTATTCCTTCGATGTATTAGTCTCATGAAACCGTAAACTGGCCCTGTATAGCTGGTTTTGCCCATATTTGATTTTATTCAGTCTTACCGATTTTATGTTGTTTTCTTAGTTTAGAAGACAACTCGGGTTGTGTGAACTCAGGCTACGATGACGTAAGATATAAGGTATATTAATTAGTCATCAATTCTGCAGTTTATTATTGCATTTCTGTGCCAGTTTATGAATAAAATACTGCTTCTTACCCATGTTTTGGTCTCTTATGCAGTTACTACTGGGAGAAGGGAAAATTGGTAAAAAGAGGCTAAACACTGCTATTTTGGGGATAATTTCAAAGATTTATTGAAGGCCAAGTCTTTATAGAAGAACCCAAAATATACTCAAATTGAAGCACAATATTGAAGCCCAATCTGTTGGAAGTTCAGAGCAATAATTAAAAAAATCAATACATAAAGGACCCCCTTGCAACTGGACAAGACTTGGGCCAAATGATCAGGCCCTATGGCCTGATCAGGCAGTGAATTCATGGCGATTGCTGTAGATCCATGACAAAGTCATGGCCTATAGCCCTGATCTTTGCCCTGTGGCGTCGCCTTGTCTTCCAGAAGCTTCATTTCCATATATATATATATATATATATATCTCTTTAGAAGGCCAGGATGTGAAAGAGGAGGCAGGATTAGGGTTTCTCCTCCTTACTGTAGTGTAGGATTTTCTTCTTCTTTTTCTTCTTCTTTTTCTTTTTTTAAGATCTTGTATTAGGTTAGAGATTGATTCATAGGAGAAAAGAGTGTTAATGTAATAGATGAGTGACAAATCTATGAAAGCTTCATCCTTTCCTTCTATTAGTTTCTTCTCTAACTTTTACGCGAGTCTTAGCTAGATTTTCTTTTATAGTGATCTCACTACTAACCCAATAAGTTTCTAACTCTTGATTTATAATTCACATGAATCTCATAGCATCATATAATGCCTTACTCTTGCAAAAGCATTGATAGTTCGTGATGATGGGTTCTATCTCTAACTTGCTAACTTGCATCTAACTTTCTTATTTCATGCTTGTATCTAATCAATTTTGATGATTTAATATTTATATTAGCTTGCTTGTAATGCAAGTTTGATTTCATCCACTCACCTTTAGCTTATACAATTTGTGCACTTGCTTCTCATCTCATGCTTGCCTTTTAATAGATCTTAATGGCTTGATGTTCAAGTTTACCTTATGAAGCAAGATTGAGGGAGAAGAACAATCTTATGGGTCATTCATTGAAAGGCTTCTTAAAGTCAAGCCTAGTATTACCAAGGATCCAATGTGAGGCACCTATCAATAAGGAGGTTAGTGTGATTAATGGGAGCAATTAGTAGTGAGTGATCCATGAGTCTTCTTTCTTTTTACTTTGTTTTAAAACCAATTTCCAAACAACTTCACTCATGTTTTTGTCTTCTTCTTTTCCTTCATCTTGTTTTCGTTTCTTTTCCTTTGATTCTTTGAAACCTAGAAGAACTTGTTAACACTAACGTGACACATTGTTAATGCTTCTATCATCTTCAATCCTTGTGGATTCTTCTAGTATAGCCTCATGCTATAATGAAAGTACCGGAAGCCAAGCGTGCGTGTGCGCACACACACACACACACACACTTAAACTCTTGATTTCAAATATATATTTCAGTGCACGATTCCTCTCCGATCAAATTTTAGCGCCATTGCCGGGGATGGGAACGTTTAGTTCACGTTTCCGTTAACATTCTCTTCTTTATTTCTGTATACAGATTAATTTTTTACAGAAAATAAGAACTGCAAAACACACTTGACTCTACATCTTCTTACTCAAGAAAGCAGGGAGACATTGCTGCAAATATTGCCGCGCCAGAGCGTTATTAGCCACAGAAATGTGGCTCATTTTGGTCTCTGGATTCAAAATTTTGCAGAGTTCTTCATATTTTTATCTCAAAGTGTATTCTACAGTTAGTTTTATGTATTGTTTGTACACTGCAAAATAACAACAAAAATAGTAATTGGATATGTTAAACCCAGTTAAGACAGTTGCATCGTAGGCACGTGTCGATTTCAGTTCTAATTTACTGTATTTTATTCTGTTATTGAGTGTTGGACTGAGGTATACATATTGCATTGTATATAGTATATGACAAACATGTGAGTAATTTACTTGCCTATGTGTTTAATTCTTGTCTATATTGCATAGTTGCATGAATCAGAATTAAGGGTTTAACTCGACATAACATAAGGTGGGAAAGTCATTACCCTATCATGGCGCAAAAATCACCTTCCCAATCACACAACCCAAGCCTAAATAAAACTTGCTAGACATTGGCCCCTAGGGACATCTCAGACTTATTAAGAGATTAACCTCGAGAGAAAGTTGTTAGTATCAGACTCATGCTAAATCGGTGGCTAAGGATTGAGGATTAAGAGGTTAAGGCTCAAAGATTCAGTGGTTTAGAGTAATTAAGGCCCGTTGCTTACGCACGGATGCCTCTTACTGAATTTGCCCCTACTTGGCCGATTAGCTCATGGTCAGATACTACAATAACCCCCTCCTGGATAGTCAACCAGTTAGTGTCTTCTAGGTATAGGTCAACCCTAGCACAGGGTTGTTTTTGTTTGTTTGTTTGTTTGTTTGTTTTTCTTTCTATTTGTGATTGTTGTAAAATAAATTTCAACAATAATTTTTTAAATCTTAATATGAATTCGTATTTCACCCCGACCTCTTTTGACTCAGATAACTCCAACCCGACCTTTTACAATATGAACCAACCAATCAGGCCGGATTAGATTTATTCGACTTAATATAACCCATACCCCCTATCTTATAACCAAAAATTTCAAAATAATTTCAATTCTTCAAAGAGTCGATGGGGATTCACCTCCCTGAGTCAAATTTTCAACTACCTTGTCTACAAAATTCTTTCTCACATTTTGCTTCATATACTCCTTTTCTAGAACCACCGACTGAAGAAAAATCTGATTTAGAAAAAAGTATAGTCATGCTTGAGTCTCAACACAATTTCAAAACATGGTTGACTCACAATCTTCACAATTTTTTCACAATCAAACTTAACATGCTTATTTTCTAGAAACTCAATTGAAGAAAAATTTGAGTTAGAAAAGAGTATAAAAGCCTTGCATGAGTCTGAGCGACAATTTCAAAACATGTTGCACTCCCAATTTACAATAATTTTTAAGATTCATATTTACCCTCCACGTCCCACCTCCTTAATAAGAAAAATCTGATTTGAAAAAGAGTATGGATATCTTGCGTGAGTCTGAGCAATAATTTAATTTTGTTACCCAGTCCATCATTAAGTTAAAAGCACAAATGAGCGAATTGGTTAATACTTATAGGAATGAGAAAACTCTTCCTTATCAACCTTTGACCCATCCTAATGTCTCTAATCCTATTGATCTGGCCAAGAATCATGTTGCTTTGAAAATCAAGATTCAATTTCATCACATCCATTTGAAACTAAACCAAAATCAAAATTTTGAGAGCTATATTGACATTTTAAAAAGTTACCCCTTTCCTGAAATTGAACTTGAGCATGAATGAGATCTTGAACCTCAACTTGGTAATTCAATTCTACTTTTTGACTCAATATTGACTCCAGTATCTTTATCCTATTTTAATTATTTTTCTGAGTCAATATTAAATATGTGCCTATATATCATGAAATTGAATCACCAATCTTTCAAAATTAACATCTTGAACTTGACTAATACCTAACTTTTGTGAGTTCCATTGACCATTTCACAAGTTTTCATTTTTATGAAATTGAACTCGAACAGGAATATGATCCCGATTCTCAATTTTGTGATTCAGTTCCAAAATTTGAATCAGTAATCGACTCCTGTATTGTTGCCTAATTTGAGGAACATTTTAGAGCCAATTTTGATTCTCATCCTGTAATTCTTGAACTTGATTCACCAATCTTACAAAGTCACATTCCAATGAGAGAAAATGAAGTGAACCAGAGTTTCAATTTATTGTTTTGAACCCAATTTTTGAACCAATCTCGACTCCAAAATGTTTACTTGATTTGAGTCAATTTTTTGAGTTGGTATTGTTGGCCCAGAGGCCCATCACTCTAGTTTTGATGATGATTGACTCATGTACCTATAGTTTACTAATAATATTGTGTTTTAAATAATTTCAATAATTGACCAAGATATTAATAGGTGTTTAGCTTCAACAAAAGAGTTTTGGAGTTTCAATGTAGATTCAAGAGCTCGCGCGTCAAGATCGCATCTAGCACTCGGTTGGAGTCAAGCTCGTTAGATCGGTCGGCTTGAAAATAAGAAGACCTTGGTTTGTTTAGTTTAGTTTGTTTAGATCTTATGTAAAGGTAGATATAATTGATGTGCTTAAGTTCACACACACAAGTTTAAAGTTTATTGGTTTTGGTTTTTGGTTTAACCGGTTTTGGATTTTATATTAAAAACATAGATATATATATATTTACATGTATATTGGATTCTATCCATATATAATATGCTTCAAATTTGTTTCAATATCATATTTTTGTATTCACATGAGTTTTGGAGAAAACGGTTTTTCCATTTCAAAGTTTGGTTTTTGAAAATTACGATTTTTTGTTTAAAGGCCAAATTTCAATAACACAAAAATGATTCAAATAGTTTGTAATATGTGTTGATTTTTTATCACACATGTTTGTTATCCAAAGATCTTATAAGAACATATTTTTATAAAATTTATGTGATTTTATGGGATTTAATTGAAATTAAAAAGAGAAGCTTTCAATACCCTTAATCCCCAGCCAGATCAGCTGGCGCTCGATCGAGCCGTTCGTCAATCACCGGAGCGGTTGACCGATATGCACAAGAAGACGTGCACATGGCCAGCTAACTCGGCCGGTCGACCGCGCGCGTCGACCGACTGAAAGCACCCAACTCTCAGGTGCTTGCCGATCGACTGGGCAGTCGATCGTTGGCTATAGCCGTCGACGCGGGGCGGTCGACCGAGGTACGAAGGTCAAAAATATGACCGTTGCGCCGGTTGACCGGGCGGTCAATCGAAGGTCATTTCTGACCTTTCCAGACTGCCAATGGAAAATTTTTGAGAGGCTATATATATGCCTTCTCTTAAGCTGATTACACCAAGTTTTTAGAGAGCAATTTTTCTCATCTTTACAAGTGTTTAATAACAAGTTTTTAAAAGAGTTTTTGGGTTAAAAAGATTTATCTTTATTTGTTTTCAAGGGTTAGAATATTTCAAAGAAAAGAGAGTCTTTTGGGAATTGGTTTTGATCTTGATTTCAATATCTATTTGGAGATTTTCCCATTATTTTTCTTTGTTCCAAACACCTTGTTTTTCTCACACTTAAGCTATCTATCTATCCTATCTATTAGGATCTTGTTTTTGTGAGATTGGTTTGTGGTTTGTTGAGACCACAAGAGTTGTAATCTTTCTTTGCTTTAGGTATCCCTTTAAGTGTAGAGGTGATTGTGTTTATTGGTATCCCTCTAAGTGTAGAGGTGATTGAGGAGTCATTTTGGTTGTGCCTATCCCTCTAGTGTAGAGGTGAATGTGTTTATTGGTATCCTCTCTAAGTGTAGAGGTGATTGAGGAGTCATTTTTGTTGTGCCTATCCCTCTAATGAGAGGTGATTGTGTTGGCTTTGTGCCTACTCCTCTGTTGAGAGGTTGATCTTGTGTGGCTTAGTGCCTACTACACCGAAATTCAGCTACACTCTTTGGTTACATAAGTGTGTAGAAATTTATTTTCTATTCCACTTCATTTGTCATTAGATTAGCCATACACCTATTCACCCCCCCTCTAGGTGTATTTTCAATTGGTATCAGAGCCTACGCTCCTGATATTAGGTTTAACCACCTGGGAGTGAGATCTTGGTTAGCTAATCTAATATTACATTTGCACACATATTTGTTGACATACACTTATGGATTTCATGACCCCTCCTATGTTTGATGTTTCTAACATCGATGCATGGAAGATTAGGATGAATACTTATTTGAAAGCCCTAGGATTGCATGTATACTTTGCTACTACTAAGAAATCCTATCTTGGTAATAACAAGCATATAGTAGAGGCCAATGCACAAGCCTTAGAGGCACTTAAGCAAGCATTAAGGAAAGAATATTTATGTATGGTTTCTTATTGTGATTCAGCTTTTGCAGTATGGAACACTTGACCTCTCCCGCGCTACAAATGACGAAATATGTGGAGGAGGAATCTAGTGGAGATGAGTCTGACTAACCTTGCTACATGGTCCAAGGGAATGACTCCCTTGAAGTAGACTCGGACACCCATCTAGATGATAATGCTAGTTCTTCCGGTGATGACTATATAGATGCCGATGCTTTAAATGAAGAACTATCTCTTGTGCGTGAAAACTTGCTAGAAAAATACCAAGTTTTGAAAAGAAAAGTTTTAAATTAAAAGAAGAAAATAAAAATTTGTCTTCTAAATTTGATTTGATTTTGCAAGAGAGGGATGACATTTCAAATGAAAGGGACTCATTGAAATCCCAACATGACCTTGCCTTAAAGAAAAAAAATTTTTAAAGAATAAAAATGATTGTGATGATGTTGTGAAGAAAAATAATTTTGTCTTCAAAACTTGATTTTGTTTTAAAAGAGAATGAAACTTTGAAAAATAAAATTGCTTTAATTTCAAAGGACTTGGATTTGGCTTCAAAGAAAATACTTCCTTGAAAATGATTTAGATTCACATGTTTGTCATATTCCTATTGCTTCTTCTTCTATAGATAAACAAGTTAGTTGCTCCACTTCTTCTTCTATTGAAAGTGACTATGTGCTTTGAAAAAGAGTGTTGATTGTTTGGGCTCCACTTTGAGCCAATGTGTCATGAACCACACACGGTTGGAATCCATGTTTCACAAGAAACATGCTCCTCCTATGCATGCACATAAATCACGGCATACACATGCTTCTCATGCTCACACACATAACACCATGTATGCTCATGTGTACACCGTACACATTGTGGACGAAAGGGCCACCTAGCTATATTTTGTTGTGATAGAGTATATAATTTAAATTTTGTAAATAAGTTTGTTTGAGTTAGGAAAGGTGCTAACCCCCATGGACCCAATAGAGTATGGGTACCAAAATCTACTCCTATTTTATTTGATATAGGTGTGGGCTCTCACTTGACATGAGGGCATTGGTACCTTGATAGTGGATGCTTTTGTGCTTGATGGATACTACTTTGGATGCATCACCTTCAAGGAAGTTTGGTGGGAGGACCACCATGGTTTGGAGATATAGAGATTAGCCCTAATAGTTTTGGTAACTATCTCTAACTCCTTATTTGTTTACATGCTTTTAGATTATTGATTTTTAGCATGTCATGTTTTAATGCTCATTATGTCAAACGCCATGATAATTAGACTTATGACTATACTGTATAGTAATTGAGATACACCCCATGTTCATATGAATCAATATTTTATCTTCTCACTTTTGTTTAGCTATTGTGTATATCATAGCTCTAAAACATGTGCGTTTACCTTAATGATCATTTTTGTTTATGATTTTGCACTTCATGGTTTTGATTACATGTTTAGATGTAGTTTTTATTAAAACTTGTGTATATACTTGTACAACTAGTGAGTCACATTTGATTATTATATGTTTGTGCTATATTGCTTATTTGTACTCATTAGATGTACTAAATAGCCTAATTTTGATGATTCATGCATTTCAACTTGTATCCCTATTTTTGAACATGTTTTCATAATATGTGTTTAGCTTCATGTATATGTAATTTTGTTAAAACTATTGGATGTACATGTCTATCCTTGAGTCACTTGCTTTTCATGCTAATTCTATTATGGACTCATTTGTGTTTGGATATGTATGTATACTTCTAAATTTAGACAAAACATACATATACCTTGAAGCCCAGTTAGTTTTGATGATTTTAATGTTTTCGAGAAGGAATTACATATGTGCTTATATACCCAATTTTCATGATTATGCTTTTCACATAATTATTGTACACTCACAATATTTGATGTTTTCTCATGACTTTGTTTTCATGAGTCTTATATGTACTTTATAGACTTTGAGTGACAATTGTTGAGTGATTTTCATGTTTTCATGGATATATTCATGTTTTATTCCTTGTTTTGAAGAATCTGTAACTAGTTATTTCAAACTATCTTAAACTAGTTCATATTCTTCACTTGGTAGAGTTTTCAATTATGCTAAAATTATTTTCAAACTTATTTTTGAAAACCCCTACCAACGCGAAGGGTGATGGATGGGTGACCATGCCTTGTATGCCTAATTGAAAATCTATTTAAACATGTGTATGAAAGGGGTAGTATGAGTTATACACTTGATTCTCATTATATTTTCAATTGGTATCACAATTTGATATTTTTTTGTGTACTCATATTTGTGTTTTCTATATATGTATACTTCAAACTTCAAATAGTATCAATTTTGATTGGTATTTACATTTTCATACATATATATATATATGATTTGATTGTGCTTACATATCTTTACATCTTAAAGCACAAATTATGTTTTATACTAAACTTGATTTAGTCCTTAATGTCTTTTATTTTTCAATTGATTGGTATCTATACAAGCTTATGCATTATTTTTATTAGTATTCCATAAAAGGGGAGAAAATTGTGTTTTATCTTTCAATTGATTTTTTTTCATTTGGTATCTTACTCCCATCCTTTGTGATGAAAAATACTTTGTTTTGATGTATGCCAACATTTTAAATATTGGTATCAATAATCTTAAATTGGTATTATTCTAAATTTGGTATTCTTAAATGAGTTTTATTTATCCAAAAATTGGTTTGTATTTTCATTTGGTTTTTTACTTTCAATTAGTATCAAATTTATAATATATATTCAATTGGTATCAAAAACGTACAATGTTTAATTTTCTATTAGTATTAAAAATTTACAAGATATTTTCAATTGGTATCTTTTGGTATCTTAAATTTTTTTATTTTCAATTGGTATCATAAGTTGGTATCATAATGTTTTGATATATAACTTTATCATAAATTGGTATATTTTTCAATTGGTATCATAATATTTTGATATGTATTGCTTATATGCAAGGGAAGCTTAACATCTTCTCTATATATAGATTCATCTTGAGTGTATCTCATATTGAGGAGCTTGACCTCTCCTCTCTATGTCTTACACGTGTGTAGAGAGAGCTCACATCTCCTTTTATACATTGTATATTATGCGTTATGTGATTAGGGTTTAGTCATCTCTTTTTCATGTATTGCATGTATGCAGGGGAGTTAACTTTACGTCTCTCCTCTTCATGAATGTATATCACATATATATCTTGATTATTTGATTTATTTTCGCCCCTTTGTTGATGATTGACAAAAAGGGGGAGAATAGTTTTGAGAATTTATATATGCATGTTTATTTTATTATTTAATGCATATATTTTGGTTTATACAAAAAAAAGGGAGAAGTATTTATGCAAAAAAGGGAGAAGTATTTGGAGAGTTTATTTATATTTATTTCCTCATTTAGCATATATATGTTGTTTGTTTATACATTTCATTGAATATCTTTATGTTTATTGTTATGCATGAGTTAAGGGGGAGCTTCCATGAAGCTTAACTTTAATCCATGCATATATAACTTTATGATTTTTGTCATCATCAAAAAGGGGAAGATTGTTGGCCAGAGGCCCATCACTCTAGTTTTGATTATGATTAACTTATGTAGCTATAGTTTACTAATAATCTTGTGTTTAAATAGTTTCAGTGATTGACCAAGATATTAGTAGATGTTTAGCTTCAAACAAAGGAGTTTTGGAGCTTTCACATGTAGATTCAAGAGCTCGCGGCGTCAAGATCGCATCTAGCACTCGTTGGAGTCAAGCTCGTTGGATCGCGTTTGAATCGAGTCGGCTTGGAGACAAGAAGACCTCTGTTGTTTAGTTTAGTTTATTTAGATCTTGTGTAAAGGTAGATAGTATTGATATGCTCAAGTTCACACACACACACACAAGTTTAAAGTTTATTGGTTTTGGTTTTTGATTTAACCGGTTTGGATTTCTTATCAAAAATATAGATATATATATATATATCTTATATGTATATTGGACTCTATCCATATACAATATGCTTCAAATTTGTTCAATATCATGTTTTTGTATTCACATGAGTTTTGGAGAAAAACTATTTCCATTTCAAAGTTTGGATTTTGGAAAATATGATTTTGTTTAAAGGCCAAATTTCAATATCACAAAAATGGTTCAAAATAGTTTTAATATGTGTTGATTTTTGATCACAACATGTTCGTTATCCAAAGTTCTTATAAGAACTTATTTTTGAGGAATGTATGTGATTTTATGGGATTTAATTGAAATTAAAAAGATAAGTTTTCAATACCTTAATCCCCAGCAAGATTAAGCTGGCGGTCGACCATGCCGTCGACCGGACTAGTGGTTGACCAAAGTTGCGGTCGACCGATTTGACGAAGAGGTGCACATGGCCAGCCACCTCGGTCGGTCGACCGCGGCGGCCAACCGACTGAAAGCACCCAACCCTCGGGTCTGGCCGGTCGGCCAGGTGGTCGACGGATGGCTATGCGCGGTCGATCGGGCGGTCGACCGGAGGCACAACAGTCATAAATATGACCTTTCTGTCGGTCGACCGGGGCGTCGATTGGAAGGTCATTTCTGACCTTTCCAGACTGCCAACGGGCAAATTTTTGAGAGGCTATATATATGCCTTCTCTTGAGCTGATTTCACCATGTTTTAGAGAGTAATTTTTCCCATCTTACAAGTGTTTAACAACAAGTTTTTAAAAAGTATTTTTGGTTAAGAAGATTTTATCTTTATTTGTTTTTCAAGGGTTGGAATATTTCAAAGAAAAGAGAGTCTTTTCGGAATTGTTTTGATCTTGATTTCAATATCTATTTGGAGATTTTCCCAATTGTTTTTCTTTGTTCCAAACACCTTGTTTTCTCACACTTGAGCTATCTATCTATTCTATCTATTAGGATCTTATTTTTGTGAGAAAAATTGGTTTGTGATTTGTTGAGACCACCAAGAGTTGTAATCTTTCTTTGCTTGGGTATCCCACTAAGTATTGAGGTGATTGTGTTTGTTGGTATCCCTCTAAGTGTAGAGGTGATTGAGGAGTTGTTTTGATTTTGTGCCTATCCGTCTAGTGAGAGGTTATTGTGTTAGCTTTGTGCCTATCCCTCTATTGAGAGGTTGATCTTGTGTGGCTTAGCGCCTTGCCTCCTATGTAGAGAGGTTGTTGTTGTTTTTGAGAGAGGAGTTGTGTACTCCAAGTTTGTATTATCCAAATCCTCAGTGGAGGTTCCCTGTGTGAGAAGTCCTGTGTGAACGCATTAGTGGAAATCCTTCTGTGTTAAGGCGGGGACGTAGAGCAGTAGATCGAACCTCGAAACATATCTCGGTGTTTGTGATTGATCCACTATCTCTAAACTCTCTCTCTTTTATATCTTGCATTAATTCATATTGTTCATATTTATATGCTTGGTATTGTTTGTGTGCCTCACTAGTGCTGAACCAAGAGAGCTTTACATAGCACCTCAACTCTTATTCAGAGAAATTTAGAGGAGATAGTTCAGAGCCCTTCACTGAGAATTCGGCTACACTCTTTGGTTACACTAGTGTGTTGCAATTTATTTTCTATTCCGCATCATTTGTCATTAGATTAGCCATACATCTATTCAGCCCCCTCTAGGTGTATTTTCAATGTATTAGTTTTTGTACCTCCTGAGTCTAAATCAAACATTTCATCATATCACATTCCATTCTGGAATAAAAAGTGTAGAATAAATGACTTAGAAATTATTTTTCAAAATTAAAAATTTTATTGGTTAATTTTCTAAATAAAATCATACATTTCTACTATCAATTGCTGAGTTATATTTGAGAGGTAACTAGTCGGTTTTTATGAACTCCACATTCTCTAGATTGGGCTGCATTTCGTGCACCAACACCATCAGACCTCCACCGAAACCACCATCTTGAGTTAAATTTTCTTCTCTCCTTGTTTTCATGCATATATACATTCACGATGTATTGAAGATAATGCATTAAATAAGTGAGGGTAGGGTTTAATAACGTAGATTTTTTAGATT
>JAVJIF010001885.1:0-116188 GCA_038442645.1 Agave tequilana
AAGATATGTTCCGAGGTTCGAGCCCCTAGCTCTACGTCCCCGCCTTCACCGAGAAGGATTTCTAATCCACTATCTTATCCACCGAGGACTCCCACCGAGGGAACCTTCACCAAGAAGGATTTTTACAACAAGGGAGTACCGAACTCCTCTCTCAAACACCGCCTCACAATGAGGGGTAGGCCCGTAGCCAAACAACAAACACCTCTACCGAAGAGGGTTACAACCAAACTCCACCTCTCACTAGAGGGAGCAAACCACAATCTCAACCTCTACCAAAGAGGGAGCAAACCAATCACCCGATCAACCTCTACCAAAGAGGGATACAACAAAAGCAAGGGTGTTTACAACTTGGAGGCTCAATCAACCTCAAACAATCTCTTTTCCACAAAACAAAGATCCTAATAGATTAGGATAGAGGATATAGATCAAGTGTGGAAAAACTAGAGTTTGGAAAACAAAAACTCAAAGAAAAATACTTGGGAAAACTCTTGTAAAAGATAGAAATGAAGAACAATACAAATCTCCCAATTTTCTATTTTCTTTGATTTTTTCAAAAACTCTAAAACAAATAAGATTGATCTTTTGAAGCTCTAAAACCTTTTGAAAACTTGTTTTAAACACCAAGAAAAGAGAGAAATTTTAGCTCTTGAAATCTTAGTTAAAAACACCAAGCAATGGGGTATTTATAGCCCAAACAGAAAACTAGCCGTTAGGCTGATCTGGCAGCCTGACAGGCCTGCGGTCGACCGGTCCGGTCGACCGCCAACGGTCAGAAATATGACCGTTGGGGCATCCGGTCGACCGCTCGGCCGACCGCCCAGATACAAAGAGCAAAGCTCTCTGGTCCGGTCGACCGGTCGGTCGGCTGGCCCACTGTGCTGCCAGACGTGCACAGCTCTGTGCACGTCGGTCGACCGCAAGGTCGACCGGCCCTTGGTACGGTCGACCGAGCGGTCGACCGACCTGGCCTGTCAGCCACAATCTGGGTCAGAAACTGGGTCAGTAAAACATGTTAAACATATTTCTAAAAATCTTTTAAGTCTTTGTAAAAATACCCAAAAATAGTTTTATCATTTTGCATTGATACATAAACATGTGATAAACATTTTAACTCAAATATCAAGCATATGAAACCATTTTTGTGTTTTATCATTTTTGCCAAAAACCAATACTTGTATTTTATCAAACTTTAATTTTTCAATACATGAATAGGAAAGTCAAAATAAGTTTGTATAAGAAGTTTAAGCATGCATGTATAGAAAGAATACATCTACTGTACATATAAACCATGTAAACTTATTTTGATCAAACTATTCATGAAAACAAATATCGGTTAAACTAAAAACCGAAAAACCATAAAACGTGTGTGTTGTGCACTTGAGCATATCAACTATACTAAGCTTTACAAATGGATCTAAAACACACTAAACTAAACTAGGATACCTAAGTCTTCTTAATGATCTTCCTCTTCAAGCCGACTCGATCCCAAACGTGATCCACCGAGTGCAAAGGTATGATCTTGATGCTCGGGCACGGGAATCACCAAGTGAAGGCTTCCAAACTCCTCTTTTTGAAGCAATCACCAACTAATATCTTGTTTAATGATATGAAACTAAAATCACAAGATTATTAGTAAACATAACTACATGAGTTAATCATCATCAAAACTAGAGAGGAAGGCCTCCGTGTTGGCCCAAAGGCCCTTCACCCTAGTTTTGATGATGATCAACTCATGTAGTTATATTTACTAATGATCTTGTGCTAATTAGTGACAGATTTGAGATCAAGATCTTAGTAGGTGCATAGCTCAACAAAGGATAAAAGAACAAGATTTGGAGCTTGCATGTGGTGATCCAAGGAGTTTTTGGATCAAGCTTGGACCAAGTCAAGAAGATGAGAAGCCTTCAAGGGAAGACTTCAAGAAGTTGAAGACTTGGGTCTAGGTATAGAATTTGTATTTTTGTTTTAGTAAAAATGTAAAGGATAGATAGTTGGTGGATTGCTCAAGTTATATCACACACACACTCTTGATAGAACTCTTGATTTAATTGATTTCATAAAAGATTTCTTTTTAGAAAAGAATTTTTATTTAGTAAAAGATTTTCTTTGAGACAAAATATTTATCTTGGATTTTGGTATTTCATAGTTCATATCTTTAAACCAAAATCTTGATTAGAGCTTTATATCAAAAACATAGATATTTCTTATTGATTGTGTAGTGGATCATATCCATACACACCATGCTTTTAAATGAACTCAAATATCTTGTTTTTGTTTTTGATAAAGGTTTGGAAAAACATTTCATGGACAATTAAGTTTTTATCAAAAGAATTTTTACCAAGTATTTTACCCTGATAGTAGTATGACACATGCCCATACTCTATGATTTTTCAAGACCAAAATATTTTATCCAAGACCCAAAACCTAAATCCAAATTGTCCAGGTCCTGGAAGTTCTGATTTTTCAGAATTTCTCAGTGACCGGTCGACCGGCAGTCGACCGGCACTCGACCGACATGCACAGTTTTTGTGCATGTGCGTATCAGTCGACCGATACTCGACCGACCCAAACCTGTTGCTCTCTGGAAAATGCCAGTCGACCGGATCGGTCGACCGACAGTTCTTTCCAGAAGAGCGGTCGACTCACCAGTCGACCGGTGGCTGCAACGGTCAGAAAAATGACCGTTGGCCGGTCGACCGGCGGTCGACCGCCAGCTCTGACAGAACCCCAACGGCTCTATTTTCTGGCAGCCCTATAAAAGGGGTCTTGTCACTTGTTTTAGGTAGAAGATTTTGGAGATTTCTTGAGCAGTTTTTCTGATACTTTTAGAAGAGTTTCTCCACAAGATTTAAGTGCAAATACTTCCAATCAAAAGGAAGAGTTTTTATCAAGAGAGTGTTAAAGTGATTCTTGAGTTTTTCCTCCATAGCTTTCTTTCCTTGATTTTCTCACACCACACTTGAGCTATCCATTGCTAGATATTCCTATAGGTGTGTTGTAGTGAGAGTGCTCTTTAGGTGATCAAGTGTTGTGATCATCAAAGAGATCTTTTCTTTGTATTTGAGGAAACGGGCAAGTGTGCTCGTTGTTGGTGGTTGGAGTTCGGTTGTGAACTCTTGGTGGTTCGAGGTACGGCCTCGGCGAGTCGGTGGACTTGCGTGTGTACGGGACTTGGGAGTCCGAGGGTTTGTAGGTGTACGGCACCGAGGAGAGATCCGGTGGGATCTTGCATAGTGGAAATCCTTCGTGTGTCGAAGGCGGGGATGTAGAGCAAGTGTGCTCGAACCTCGAAACAAACCCTTTGTGTTTGCGATTGCTTACTCTTCCCTCTCTCTCTCTTTGTCTCTATTTTATATCTTGCATTCAATTTATTGTGTTCATCTTATATATGCATGATATATTCCCTTGTGCTCATAATTGATATACATACTTGCTTGGGATTGTTGTTAACACTAGTATTCAACCAAGAGAGCCAACGCGGCACCTCAACCCATTCAAGGGGAATCTAGAGGAGCTTGTCCAGAGCCTCGCAAGGGGAATTCGGCAACACTCTTGGTTATACATAAGTGTTAATTTAAAAAGAAGTTTAATTTGGTCTACTTTGTTTTAATTCCGCATTATTTGTTCATAAGTGACCATTAGATTAGCCATCACCTATTCACCCCCCCTCTAGGTGATCTTACAATTGGTATCAGAGCCAAGTGCTCTTGATATTGGGTCTAACAACCTAGAGTTAAAGATCCTCCTTTAGGCTAATCACAATATTTTGTACTCAAACCATGGACTTCATGTCACCACCCACCTTTGACACTCTTAACATCCAAATTTGGAAGGTTAAGATGTCTTTGTTCCTCAAAGGACTTGGCCTTAGTGTATATCTTGCCACAACTAATAAAGAATATTGCTTAAATGGTAAGAACATTGAGGCTAATGCAAAAGCCCTTCATGCTATTAAGTCAACCCTAAATGATGATTATTTATCTAGGGTTTCTAACGTTGATTCGGCTTTTGTAGCTTGGAACATCATCACCTCCCTTGGCGAAAAGGACCTATACTATGCGGGGAGCGATTCGGACGTTGGAAGCGACATCTCCAACGTATGCTATATGGTCCAAGGGGATAACCCCCTTGAGGTAAACACCGAATCCGATGATGAGGATGTAGACATGTCATATGATGAGCTTGCTACCTTTTGTCATCTTGTGCTTGAAAAATATGACATGATTAAAAAGAAAAATAAAAATTTGAAAAAGGAACTTGATTGCATGCATGTAGAACATGACTCTTTTAGAAGTAACATTGCATGTTTAGAAAAAGATAATAAAATTTTGAAAAAGAATTTTGATGCCATGCTTAATGATAAAGATTCTTTAGAAAATAAAATGGCATGCTTAGAAAAAGAAAATGAAGATTTGAAAAATGAGAATATTTCCTTAATGTCTAAATTGAATGTTTTATGTGAAGGAAATATGATTTTGAAAAATAAGATTGATTTGGTGGAAAAACAAAAGGAAGATGTTTTTCAAGAAAATAAATCTTTGAAAAGAAAAATTTGTGAAAAAGAAAAGGATTTTGTTTCACAAAAGAAAAAGAAAAATGATCATATATCTCATCATGCTTCTCATGCTCACATTGATCAAAATGAGATTAAAAATTTGAAAAATAAAATTGATAATTTGAGCTCTAATTTGAGCTCATGTGCATTCAATCATACTAGATTGGAATCCTTGTTTCAAAAGAAACAAGTTCCTCATACTCATGCACATTCTCATGCTTATGATGCACATCATGCTCACACTCCCACTCATAAGTATGCTAAGGTGTACACATGTACACATTGTGGCCGCAAAGGCCATCTAAGAAAATTTTGTTATGAAAGGTTAAATGTTCTTATTTTTGATAAAAATAAAAATGCTTGGGTTCCTTACAAGACTAACCCCATAGGACTCAAAAATATGGGTACCAAAATCCCCACTTTGTGTATTTGATGTAGGTGAGGAATCTCTCAAAACATGAGAGATTTGGTGCCTTGATGGTGGGTGCATTTGAACTAAAATGACACATACTTGGAGCACCGCTATCAAGAAATTTTGGTGGGTCAACCACCATGCTTGGAGCTTTGGAGTTGGTAACAACCTCTAAACTCCTAATTTTATGTACATGCTTTTAATTTCATATGTCATATAGCATGTTCATGATTTTATTTGATTGGTACTTCTTGTGGCATTTACATGCTTAAATGTAGAATGTGTCAAACTTGTATTTATACATATATGAATAGTGAACTACAATTGACTTATATATATTTGAACTTCATGCTCATTTGTATTCACTATATGCATGTGTATAGGCTAGTCTTGATGATTCGGTCATTTATACTTGTTATGCCTATCTTTGATTTTACTTCATGTATATGTGTGTTTAATTCAAATCTAATAAATATACATGTATACCCGTGAGTCTCTAGCTTTCATGCAAATATTTGATAGACTCTTTTACAATTTTGGGATATGTATGTGTATTGTTAGATTTGTATAATTTATACATATACCATGAAGATTGTAGTTTTTAATAAAAATGATTTTGTGTTGATTTGATAACAATGATTTCTATGTGATTTGAGCTTCAATGACAACCTTCATGAAAATACTATTTACATAACCTTTGAACACTCATCTTTTATTCAAAAATATATTTATGAGCTTTATGGACTATGAGTGCTTGGATTTTTTTTTGTACTTAGTCTCATTCATGAAAAACATATGATTTGACATATTTGAAGGATCTTTAACTAGTTTTCAAAAACAATTTATACTAAGTTATGTATTCTTCAAATAGTTTTTGAGATTGTCACATGATTCAATTTTTCTTAAAATTTAATGCTTCATGATTTGAATATTAGTTTATATGTTAGTTTTTGTCAACACTAGGATTTATACTTGAACATATCATGGGCCTCAAAAAGATCTATTAGTAAGTGTGCTTAAATGCTTATTTGAATCCTTGAAATGTACTTGTATTGCTTAGTTTTGATGATTCATACATATTTAAACTTATGTTCACCTTTTGGATTTGATTTATGATCATGTGCCTTTTATTTCATGTATATGTGTGTTTTGCCAAACCTTAAAATATACATGTATAACTCTTGAGTCTTTTGCCTTCAATGCAAATCCATTCATACAGACTCACTTGAGTTTAAGAGATATGTATATATATTTCATGTATTGTCAAAACATACATATATCTTGACATATAGATTTTGTTTTCAATGATTTAATAAAAAAAATGTGAGATGATTTTGATGTTTATGATTTTCTAAGGAATATTGTACCTTATTGCCATTTTCATGATGCCATGTTCCACATAACATTAGTACACTCACTTCTTTTGAAACTATTTGGACTTTATAGATTAGAGTGTTTGAGTGTTTTGTGTTTCATTGCTATTTCATGAAAATCCTTAGATTTATTCCTTGATAGAAGGATTTCGTACTAGTTGTTAAACACTCTCATTTAACTAGTTCGAATTCTTCATGTGTTGTTAATGCTAAGCTTAATTCAAATCTTATTTTTCAAGCTTATGCATTAGATTTTAACATGGTATCAATATTTTTTATTTGATATCAAAGAGAAAATTCAAAATTTGTTTTGAAAAAATAGAATTAATGATTTTGTTTTGATGAGAAAAATTCAAAATTTTATTGATTTGTATTTACCCCTCCTTGATCTCTTTGTTTTTAACAAAAAGGGGAGAAAATTTGTTTGATGTATTTTACTTTGAACCCTTTGTTGATGATTGACAAAAAGGGGGAGAAGAATTTGTGATTTTATATGCATGATTTCATGATTTCCTTACTTAAGGGGAGAAGTATTTGGTTCCTTGCTTAAGGGGGAGTAAGATTTGTATTTATGCATATATGTTATTTTGCAATTAGGAGCAAAAGATTTGATTTATGATTTGATTTATATGATTGCATCTCCTACATTGCATACATGTCATGTGCTTTTATTGCCATATCTATTATTTATTTGGTATGCATGAGTTAAGGGAGAGCTTCTTTGAAGCTTTACTTTAATCCATGCATATATAACTCCATGAGTTTTGTCATCATCAAAAAGGGGGAGATTGTTGGCCCAAAGGCCCTTCACCCTAGTTTTGATGATGATCAACTCATGTAGTTATATTTACTAATGATCTTATGCTAATTAGTGACAGATTTGAGATCAAGATCTTAGTAGGTGCATAGCTCAACAAAGGATAAAAGAACAAGATTTGGAGCTTGCATGTGGTGATCCAAGGAGTTTTTGGATCAAGCTTGGACCAAGTCAAGAAGATGAGAAGCCTTCAAGGGAAGACTTCAAGAAGTTGAAGACTTGGGTCTAGGTATAGAATTTGTATTTTTGTTTTAGTAAAAATGTAAAGGATAGATAGTTGGTGGATTGCTCAAGTTATATCACACACACACACACTCTTGATAGAACTCTTGATTTAATTGATTTCATAAAAGATTTCTTTTTAGAAAGAATTTTTATTTAGTAAAAGATTTTCTTTGAGACAAAATATTTATCTTGGATTTTGGTATTTCATAGTTCATATCTTTAAACCAAAATCTTGATTAGAGCTTTATATCAAAAACATAGATATTTCTTATTGATTGTGTAGTGGATCATATCCATACACACCATGCTTTTAAATGAACTCAAATATCTTGTTTTTGTTTTTGATAAAGGTTTGGAAAAACATTTCATGGACAATTAAGTTTTTATCAAAAGAATTTTTACCAAGTATTTTACCCTGATAGTAGTATGACACATGCCCATACTCTATGATTTTTCAAGACCAAAATATTTTATCCAAGACCCAAAACCTAAATCCAAATTGTCCAGGTCCTGGAAGTTCTGATTTTTCAGAATTTCTCAGTGACCGGTCGACCGGCAGTCGACCGGCACTCGACCGACATGCACAGTTTTTGTGCATGTGCGTATCAGTCGACCGATACTCGACCGACCCAAACCTGTTGCTCTCTGGAAAATGCCAGTCGACCGGATCGGTCGACCGACAGTTCTTTCCAGAAGAGCGGTCGACTCACCAGTCGACCGGTGGCTGCAACGGTCAGAAAAATGACCGTTGGCCGGTCGACCGGCGGTCGACCGCCAGCTCTGACAGAACCCCAACGGCTCTATTTTCTGGCAGCCCTATAAAAGGGGTCTTGTCACTTGTTTTAGGTAGAAGATTTTGGAGATTTCTTGAGCAGTTTTTCTGATACTTTTAGAAGAGTTTCTCCACAAGATTTAAGTGCAAATACTTCCAATCAAAAGGAAGAGTTTTTATCAGAGAGTGTTAAAGTGATTCTTGAGTTTTTCCTCCATAGCTTTCTTTCCTTGATTTTCTCACACCACACTTGAGCTATCCATTGCTAGATATTCCTATAGGTGTGTTGTAGTGAGAGTGCTCTTTAGGTGATCAAGTGTTGTGATCATCAAAGAGATCTTTTCTTTGTATTTGAGGAAACGGGCAAGTGTGCTCGTTGTTGGTGGTTGGAGTTCGGTTGTGAACTCTTGGTGGTTCGAGGTACGGCCTCGGCGAGTCGGTGGACTTGCGTGTGTACGGGACTTGGGAGTCCGAGGGTTTGTAGGTGTACGGCACCGAGGAGAGATCCGGTGGGATCTTACATAGTGGAAATCCTTCGTGTGTCGAAGGCGGGGATGTAGAGCAAGTGTGCTCGAACCTCGAAACAAACCCTTTGTGTTTGCGATTGCTTACTCTTCCCTCTCTCTCTCTTTGTCTCTATTTTATATCTTGCATTCAATTTATTGTGTTCATCTTATATATGCATGATATATTCCCTTGTGCTCATAATTGATATACATACTTGCTTGGGATTGTTGTTAACACTAGTATTCAACCAAGAGAGCCAACGCGGCACCTCAACCCATTCAAGGGGAATCTAGAGGAGCTTGTCCAGAGCCTCGCAAGGGGAATTCGGCAACACTCTTGGTTATACATAAGTGTTAATTTAAAAAGAAGTTTAATTTGGTCTACTTTGTTTTAATTCCGCATTATTTGTTCATAAGTGACCATTAGATTAGCCATCACCTATTCACCCCCCCCTCTAGGTGATCTTACACTCCGGCCAACAGGCTTCACTTGAAAGCAGCTTCTCCTTCTTGACTTGGTCCAAACCTTGATCCAATGAGCTAGACTCCTCTTGAGTACTTGATGTTGTCTTGATGCACAAGCTCTTGAATCAACACGTGTGCTAGCTCCAAAACTTGACCTGAAATCCTTTGTTGAAGCTAAACACCTACTAAGATCTTGATCACATATCTGAGACTAATTAAACACAAGATCATTAGTACTATAACTACATGAGTTAATCATCATCAAAACTAGAGTGATGGGCCTTCGGCCAACAACAATGTCCTGATTGGGTTATCAAAATTGTTCCCATCCCTAAGAAGAACAGGAAGATCTGGATTTGTATTGACCTTCACGATCTGAACAGCGCTTGTGCCGAAGACGCGTTCCCTCTCCCGAACATAGATGCCATGATTGATAATACGTGCGGTTTCGAGAGGATGTCCTTCATGGATGGCTTCTCAGCATATAATCAAATCAAAATGTATCCGGAAGACGAGAAGCATATATCTTTTAGAACACCACTGGGAGTGTACTGCTACACAGTAAAGCCTTTGGCTTGAAAAATACAGGTGCAACATACCAACACGCCATGAATACGATCTTCCACGAGCATATATGTAAGATCATAGAATGCTATATAGATGATATTGCAGTGAAGAGCCGCGACAAAGGTGATCACACAGTAGATCTGAAGAGAGTATTCAACATCATACGGGCGCATCAACTCAAGATGAACCCACCGAGTCCTTCCTGGGGGTGGCCAGTGGCAAGTTCCTTGGATTTGTTGTTACATCCAAAGGAATCCAATCGATCCTGAGAAAGTCCGTGCCATTCAGGAGGAATCTCAAAAAACTTAGAGAATTGCAGGGATGTCTGGCCTACATCCGGAGATTCATATCAAATCTTTCAGGATGGTGCCAACCCTTCACTAAGCTGATGAGGAAGGGAGTCTCGTTTGTATGGGAAAATGCTTGCCAACAAGCGCTCGAGAAAATCAAGCGATACCTCACGCAACCACCTATCCTAGTAGCTCTAGTATCAAGAAAATTGTTCCTAATATATGTTAGAGTTATGGACCATTCCTTGGGCGATTTACTAGCCCTGAATAATGGTCAGGGATACAAGTAAGCAGTGTACTACCTAAGCAGGACCATGATCGGAGCTGAGCATCGCTATAATCTGGTCAAAAAAGAGTGTCTAGCTTTGATTTTGGCCATCCAGAAGATGCGACACTATCTTGTGGGCTAGACTATTCACATCATCTCAAAAGTTAATCTATTAAGATTGCTTATGATGAAGCCATCTTTGTTAAATGGTCGATTGGTGAAGTGGGCTATATTGCTCTCATAATATGAGATGCAGTTTCTTCTGCAGAAAGCTACAAAAGGTCAAGCTGTGGCAGATTTTTAGGCTGAACATCCAGATCCAAGAACAATTATACTTTACAAAGATCTCTCAGATGAGATTGCTTAAGTTATAACCCAGACATCCTTCGAAGCATGAAGAACGGGTTTTAGAGGAAACATTGTAGCAGGAGTTGGGGGTAGTACTTGTATTTCCATAAAGCTACGTGATTCCTCACGCATTTTTGTTAGCTGAGTCATGTACCAATAATGTTGCGGAATACAACGCTATGTTAATTGGTATACAACTTGCAGAAGAGATTGGTGTCAAGCATCTCGAAGTATACAGTGATTCGAAACTCATCGTCAACCAGGTTCACGAAGAGTATGAAGTTTGACACGAAAACTTGGTGCCCTACCACAACGCAACTATCAACATGGCAAAGAAGTTCAAAAGCTTCTACATCAACCATGTATCTCACGAACAATTTTCACATGTAGATGCATTGGCTTCCCTTGCCTCTTCATTGGCTCTTCCAGCCAGAGCCATAGAGTAAATACTCGTCCAGAGCCACAACTTGTATTGTCCAAAATTTGCCCTTGAAGATAATCGGACTCCAGAATGAGGCTTTCAAGTCAAAGAGGTTCTTGAGAACTCAACAGGTCTAGAATTTAGGGATTGGCGATTCCATTCATCGAATATGTCTTATATGGCATATTACCTAATGACTCCAAGGAGATAGCTACCATCAGAAGGAAAGCTCCTCGATTCTACTATAATACGATTATGTGAACATTATATCGCCAATTATATTATGGAATCCTGCTCCATTGCCTTTAACACAAAGAGGCATAGGAAGCCATCAGGGAAGCTTACGACGGTATGTGCGGAGCTCACCAACCCGGACCCAAACTTGGAGGTCGTTTCCGAAGACTTAGCTACTACTGGCCAAAGATGATTTCTGATGTCATTGCCTATACTAAGCAGTGTCACATTTGTCAGATCCACGGTGATTTCATCCATCAAGCACCAAGATATTTTCACCTAATGTCTTCTTTATGGCCATTTGAGATGTGGGGAATGGACATCATCGGACCCATCACCCTTCAACATCTAAAAGACATTGGTTCATTCTAGCAATAATCGATTATTTTTTCAAAATTGGCGAAAGCTATCCCCTGAAGGAAGTAAAGACGTCCGACGTGGTCAAGTTCATCGAGCATCACGTCCTATACCGCTTTGGCGTGCCATGATGAATCATTCACGATAATGGACTCCAGTTCGTCAGCTAAGCATTTCAGAGACTCGGTAATAAATTTAAAATTCAAAGTGTGTCTTCAATGGCATACTATCCATTTGCTAACGGCTTTGCAGAAGCATTCAAGAAATTTGTCTCAAAAAGTCAATGTGATTGGGATAAGAAGTTGGATGAATACCTCTGGGCTTACCGTACAACAGTTAGAACCCCAACAAAGGCTATCCTATTCTCCTTAGTATATGACTGTGAAGCTGTATTACCATTAGAGATTCAGATTCCATCTCTGCATGTTGCCCAGGCAATAGAGATAACAAGCGAGGAAAAACATCAGTTGCACCTCCAAGAATTAGAAGTTCTGGATGATAAACGACCCCAAGCTCAACAACAGATCGAGCTTTATCAAGCTCAAATCACAAAAGAAGTCAAACAACAAAGTTTCAAGAAAGGCGATCTTGTCTTAGCTGTTAGATGACCCATCATGACACACAAGACTAAAGACAAATTCCATCCTAAGTGGGAAGGACTCTATGTAGTAGAGATGGTCTACTTATATAGGGCTTACCGTCTTACAAATCCAAATGACGACACGCTTATGATGCCAATCAATGGGAAATTCTTGAAGAAATACTATCCCTGATTATGTTCAACATTACACCTCTGACCGAAGCTTCACCCTGATCATTCAGATGGATTAATGTTTGAGATCAAAGATGCTTGGGAGAGCGCCAAAGAAAAACTTTCTCATTCAACAGATAATATCATGGTCAATTGACACTGAACCAACTGGACATTGTTGATATTATGATGCATGATGTCAATATCAAAGGAATGACAAAGTTAAAAACTTTTGTTATAGCTTTGTCACTCTTCTCACGATTAAGTTAACACTACATCTCTGATCGAAGCTCCACCCTGATCAATCAGATGGATTAAGGTTTGAGATCCAAGATGCTTAGGAGAGTACCAAAAAAAGCTTCCTCATTCAAGGGATCACATCACGATCGATCGACACCGAGCTGACCAAACATAGATGACATTATGATGCATGACGTAAACATTGAAGAAAAGACAAACAAAAAATGTCAGCTTTAGTCTTGTTACTCTTCTCTAGTATATAGACATACACTCATCTTCAATTTAGAAGAATAGGTCATATTTTGAAGTCGAACATGCCTAAGCAACGCTTTTAGGCACTCTTCTTCCTGATCATTCCTTTTAATCAGTAGGATGGCTTCTCTATCCTGACTTTTTCATATGTAATGGTGACATGTCTCACTTCTCCTGTTCGATCGAACAAAGCTTGACACAACGACAAGGCATCTAAATAGTCAGATGGTGAATTGAATGAGTTTATCTGATGACTTATCAAACCAAACTCATTCAAGAAGGTTGATAACACATCTTTTTAAAACATTTCCACTGTTTTCACATCATATCAAGATGTGGTGATCGATCGACTCTCATGATGGATTGAATGAGTTTATCTGATAGCTTATCAAGCTGAACTCATTGAAGAAAGTTCATGACGTATCTTTGCAGAGCCTTTCCAGTGTTTCCACATTTATATCAAAATGTGGTGCCCGAATGAGGATCAGAGAGGATTCCACAAGGAATGTTAATCTCTGAACCAAATCCCCGCGAAGTTTATTTTCACCTCCTTAATCTCTAGTGAGATTCTGCAGAGCGAAAACTCAGAAGGTACATCATGTTACTTACAGTAATGTAACAATCCATGCCTCCAATGGTTAAGGATAGAGGAAAGTGTTGGCTTTTAAGCCCAATGAAAAATCCTCAACAATTCATCACGCTGAGGGGAATAGCATGACTAGCCCAACTTAAATGGTAGTTAAAAAGACATACCAAATCTATTGTTAACTGAGAATTTGCTAAAAATCCTAAGGGATCTGATCCCACCTTTCTTCACCAAAATCCCTTATCAATTTCTTTCCATGGAATGATAGGACTACAAACTGTATTTATTTTTCCAGCGAAATAAGATGTACCCTGTCATATTAATACTATATTTCTGACAGTAAAATTTTAATATATCCCCAGCAGATATAACTCTAACTTGTCAATTCTCTTCAATAAAGTGACAGGTCCACTCAGCATTGCTCAAATCGCACAACCAATTCTGGTCAAGTTAACATTACACTTCTGGCGTAACATTGCTCAAATCATAAAATCAAAAATTCCAATCAAGTTAACATTACACCTCTGACCCAACTTTGCTCAAATTGCAAAACCAATTCCGGTCAAGTTAACACACCCGTGACCAAATATGCCTAAGCTGCAGAACATATATCACTAAGTTAATATCACTCTATGGCAGATGTTTCTCAATTTTCTCAAAGAAAAATGAGACTTGCAGTGCCAAGTTTAATATTACACCTCTAGCACATATCTCACTGTCAAGTTAACATTACACCTATAACAGTGAATCTTCCCAATTTTTCCAGCAGAAAACGGGACCTATGGTTAATACTACAGCTCTTCAAATGCTAAGTTAATATCACAACTCTGACACATATCACTGTTAAGTTAACATTACACTTATAACAGTAGTCATTTTAATTTCTCTGGCGGGAAAAGAATCTATAGTTAATATTACACCTCTCAAGTATTAAGTTAATATCATACCTCTAGCACGCAAAATAAATCCCTGTCAAATTAACATCATACCTCTGACAGTAATTTCTCTCAATTTTCTTAATGAAAATGAGATCTTTGGTTAAAATTACACCTTTCCCTATTCAGCTTTCCTCGTGAAGTTGTTTGATCATTTACTTGCTAAGTTAATATCACACCTCAGGCAATTAAAATTCTTCACTTTAGTTTGTCTGATTTTCCAACAAAATAGACATGATTCAAAGCAAAACAAGCTACAAACGTGATGTTCGCGTTCAAGTGATATCCGCATCCAAAAGCTTTGAGCGCGATCTTCACGTCTCAAATACAAAAGCTAGAAACGCTTCTCAAGCACATCAATGAGAGCCGCGTCTCTACATCAAATGACATTCACATCTTTAACATCAAATGAAGGTCACATCATTTGAAATCCATGACATCCGCGTCTAACGACAGGCACGTCTAACGCAACATTTATGTCTACAACAATGAGAGCCATGTCCCAATATAAAGAGTATGTCTCTGCTTTTGCAATCGGTTTAACAGTACGCTGGCAAAGGCAATCGACAACTCTATCAGTTGAACAGCACACTGACAACCAAAACAGAGATCAGATAAGTTCTAGTCTGTTTATCTAGATGCTTACAATGATCATCACTGGAGGCTTTAAGCAGTTTAACAGTACACTCATGAAAATCAGAATCCAGGCAGGATCAAACTCTGAATATTTCAAAGGATTGCCCGTCCAATCGCAAAAGGCCAAATCAAGATGAAGTCTGAAGTATTTTGAAATTCTTTCCAGTCAACTACGGGGTTCAAAAACTTTGGAGGGATTCTGCAGGCTATCTAAAAATCACAGGACAAAGCTCTAGACGCGGACCTCACCAAACGCGAGGGTCACTCCCAACTTAGACGCAAGTCTCAAGTTAGACGTGAAAATGAATCTCAGCCAAAACGCGGATGTCATCATACAGAAAATGCGAAGGTCACGTTCAAAGGCTAGACGCGACACTCGCACTGCTCTTCAAATGTGAGCCTGAGTAGCTCAGTTCTTTACATCAAACGCGAGTCTGTGAGCTCTACGTTCCCACTCAACGTGACCTTAAGGAGCTTGTGAGCTTCACGTTCCCACTCAGACAAAACCCTGAGAAGCCTATGAGCCCCCCATCTAAACAACAAAGCGAGGTCTGAAGCTAACGCGAGACCCGTGTGTCTGTTGTAACTGACCCAAATTACCGGGTCAATTAATACCCACGTAATGTGTGGAGTTAATCCCCATTATGGAGAGAATTTAGGGGACAATTTTACCCCTGAATTCCTCTATAATAGCTATGAGGAAAGGAGGCTTTTTCTTTGGCCTTTCTCTGGAGGATTTTTTTTTGGGGGGGGGGAGATAGAGGAAGAGAATTCCTTTTCTTTAAAGGAAAACTTTAACGCTTGCTGCATTCAAGTGGAGTTATTTTCAATCTCTTTGAGAGCATCCTCAAGACGATCCAAGAGAAGACTTTCATTCGACCGGTTAATGAAGAACAAGACTCCATCGACACACGAAGAACGTAGCCTTAAACAAAGAGGAGATCCACTCACACCCTCCTTTTTTTTGTAATCGGATTTTGATCCGTTGTAATCTTCTTTGTAATCAATAAGAATTTTTACAAGACTCAATTTTCCAAGGGAACAACTGTCCCCTTTCACATAAGGTAGGGATTTCATTACCTTTCTTGGCTCAAAAATCACAATCACATATAGGTTTCTCTTGAGCTTCAATTAAATTAAAATCAATTATAACTTGACCACTAGGATTTTGAGCTCATTAAGTGGATCTATTGTGCGAATACTCCGGTGATTACTTTCAAGCTTTCAAAGAAGAACTTTCTTATCTTAGAAAAGGTAACTTAGCCATTACGGTGGTGCCGGCCTGAAAGAATGACTGAATCGCTTGTTTGACGGCTTTAACTGGTCAACCCATAATCCGTGCCACCCAGTTAGGAACTGTCTAATTAGGAAGAATTTATTCTCTAAAGATTAGTGGTTAAGAAATTGATTATCTTCAAATTAAGCTCAAGATAAAGAAACAATTTCATTGAAATTGCTGATATTAAAGTAGGGATGTATGAGACATAGAATATCGATGATTTTTCTAACAAAATTGATATCTTGAATAGAAGATTCGATCACCTCTTGGCCTCAGAGCAACCACTAGTACCTTGTATTCAAGAACCATGCCCCATATGCAGTCATCCAAGTCATTCTACCTTTGAGTGCCCATATGCATATCTTGACCCTGAATTTTTTTAAAACCATGTAAATACAACTCAATCGTATGCTCAAACAAGCTATGATCCTTACGCCAACACCTACAATCCCGGGTAGTGGAATCACCCAAATTCTTCCTGATAATCACAGAACTATGGTGTTACATTTAACCCATACCTTAGAGAATATGAAACTGCTTTTCAGACCCAACCATCTAGAAATAAAAGACTTGAAGAAACTTTTCAAGCTTTGATGGAAAGTACGACTCAGATCACCACAGAGACAAGAAATGAGCTTCAAGAATTGAGAAATTCTATAGGAAGAATTGTGTCTCATCTTAGTGCTAGAGAGCAGAGTACTGTCTCATCTCAGACACAACTAATACACTTGCCTCAAAGGATCAATTTATGGTTGAACAACAAAATTCTTTCAATAAACATATAGAAAGTGGGAAGCAAATTGAAAATTGGATTGAGGTCGATATAACAAACGAAAAGAATCATGGTGAAGTAGACAACTTTGAAATTGACACACTTCTAGACTAGAAGGAATTAGTTTTTTCTTCTGAATCTTTCACGGGATCACTATTTAAGACAATCATTGAGGTATCTATAGTATGTCATATATCTTTTCCCAAATGTCTAAATCAGGCCTCTCCTTTTAATGAGAATAATATTAGGATGAATGAAGTGCTAGAAGATGTCAAATCAGTCAAAATCAATATTCTACTCTTAGATGTGATTAAACAATTGCCTGCCGATGCCACATTACTAAACAAATTTTGCACTCAAATTAGAAAATCTTGGACACATATTTCAACATTCTTAAATGCACCATTGTCCCGCTTCAAGGATCACGCGAGAAAACTTTTTAACATTTTGGTCCAACATTGAAAGGCCATACATATAGGTTGAGTGACATGTAGTTGTGTGTGAATGAAGGCGTTATACTTAGCCCTGCTTGGAGGTAACCCAGAGGTATTTTTCTATAGATAGTTTTATTTTATTTTTTCCTTTATTTTTTTAGAGTTTATATTTCTTTTCTATGGGGAGATTCTTTTATCCAGATTTGGGGTGTACCTTCATCTTTCTATTTACTCTCACCTCCTATTTTTTTTGTTAGTTTTTATACTTATTGCAGCTCCCAAGGTTCTATCTACCCTTCACCTTCTTGAATTTGCATCATAATGAAAGTACACCGAGAGAGGAGGTGAATAATTGTAATGCTAATCAAATATAGAATGCAATAATATAAAATGAATAATGCAAACAGTCAACTCAAATCAAGAGCTGAAGCCGAAATTTCAATTTAGGGCTTTAGAACTTCTCCTCTATATTCCTCTAGATAAAAGTTAATTACCTTCTTAATTGAAAGAGAAAAACTGATAAAGTATGAATGATGCAAGAGATGAATAGAAAAGGCAATGAAAGTAAAGCACAAGTACAAGCAATAGAGATAAGTAAAAACACAAGTGCAAGTAATAGAGATAGACTAAGAGTAAGAGAGAAAGCAATCGTAAACACAAAAGACTTGTTTCGAGGTTCGAACATCAAGCTCTACGTCCCTGCCTTCACCGCGTGAAGGATTTTCACTATCCATAAAAGAATTTTCATAAAGAAATTATAAGGTCTGCATAAGACCCCGACTATACAACTCCAACCTTCAATCCTCTACACAAGAGGTAGTACAAAGCTAACGAAATTTATAAACTTTTGGCAAGCACAATAGTCACAAACTTTCTCTTTACAATTTCTTAGATTTTTGAGTGGAGAAATGACGCTCAAAAAGTTTGTGAGAGAAATTTTAGTTGAAAAATTGAAATTGAGAGTTTAAAACTTGCAGAGAATAATTTGGAATTGAGAGTTCTTAAAACTTGAATCTTGAAAGTAAAAACTTGATTTTTCCTTAAAAACTTTGATTTCAAAAACTTATGTATAAAACTTCTATTTTCTTCTCCTACAAAGATCCATATATATAGACAGTAGGTAAGAAATATTAGAGAGCTAAACCAGTTAATAAAAATTGATAAAGTCATAAAAAAGTGAAATATATTTGTTTAGGGATAAGACAAAACAGTTTGAAAGGAGAAAATCTCAATTCATTTGAAATATGACCTAAACGGTCTACTGGAGCTATCGACAGTCCAATAAAACTGTCGACAATTTAGTTTGCAATGGCTAAAAATTTAGCCATTGCAGAGCTTTCCTGTCGACAGTCCAATTAGACTGTCGATAGATGACTGATACATAACGTATTAGATGTCGACAGTTTAGGTGGACTATCGACAGTCAACTCTGAAATACTGAAGACTTTAGTCTTTGTAAATCCCTGTCGATAGCTCCTTCTCGGGGCCTGTCGACAGCTCATTGAGCTGTCGAAAGTCAGAGACACAAACATAGTATTTTTGAAATATTTTTGGAATCATTTTTGTAAATATAACTTGTCTAATTGTTTGTGATTCTTGAGCATCAATTCAACACCAGAACTTAAACAATCTAAGATCTTACATAAAGTTACATTAACTTCAACTCTTCATCAATGAAGGCTTCTCCAAAATCTTTATTTTGATCATCCATGCTTGAGTCCCTTCCTTAAATCAACTTGATCACTTCATAACCTTCTTTTAGAGAAAGAATGAACCACAATCCTTTCTTTTGAACCTGTAAGCTTATATACACTAGAACTTGATTAATATCAAATAACTTCAAGTAGTTTGTAATCATCAAAACAAAACCGAAGAGTGTAACCTGATTGAGATTTTCCTGCACACAAATATAAAATATCAGATTGAGAAGTAAAGGTGTGCGAGGTGCTCAATACTATCCGCTGTAGCAAAGGCTATGCGGGTCGTGATCCTCAGGGAGGGACTAGCGATGGAAGCATTTAAGTAAGTTATCTCTATTTTATGTATTTTCTTATTAACAATGGTATTTACAATGAGATGGGAGAAATAGATTGGAGAAAGGTGGAGTTGGTGATCTATACTAAAGAAATAGAAGAAAGGAAGAAGACTATAAAATACATACCTACCTCTTCAGTCCTACTCACCTTTGATCCTTTTGCGACGACTTACTTTGCTTTGGAAGGCGTTCAAGTATGGCGTATAGGATCGTCCACCTTCGCGATCTACACTACGAAAAGAAAAGACTGGCAAGCGACGGCTTGTTCATCTCCATAGGCCATCATGGGCTCTTCGGCTAAGCAGTCTCGAAGTGATCGGTTCTCACGGTTTGCAAGACATCAGAGAGAATAACACACGTATAGAAAAATAAAACAAGTATAAAACACAAATAACAAAACATAACAAAGACAAACCTTTGAGTGGATTTCATTAACAATGGAAGAAAAGTAGGCTTAAACCGCTGTCACCTCAGTACAAGCATGAACTCCTTCCTCCATGAAACCTTCCTCCACTCTCCGTTACAAAAATTACAAAAGAAAACGAAAATAAAAACCTAACCTAGCCTAAAAGAAACCCTAACTTTGCACTGGGTTCTCTGTTAAATTCTGTACGCCCTTCTCGGTTGCACTGCAGGGGTATTTATAGGTGCAGAAGGAAGTAGAGTCCCAGAACGACTCCTCCACGAAAACCTGTACCCTGGCTTATCCATACTGCCGCGGAAACGCGGCTTGGGCCGCGTTTCCGCGGCCTAAGTGTGTCGGTTGGCCACGCGCTTTGGCGCGTGGCCTCCTCTCGTCCGTCCATTTGGGCATATGCTTCTGGAAGCTTGATCCTGGCTCTTTATCTTGGGATTTTGATATAACTTGGGAAGCAAGTTACCTCGATCTCAAATCTCTCAATATCTTTTTAACGAATTTTCTTATCTTTGCACTCTCTTCTTTGGATTTTATCCTCATCCTGCAAGTGTTTAGGGTTGAATAAAAGTCTATCCTTCCCTCTTCTTTTGGTATTTGCAACTCTTGCCCTTAGTAATTGCAATTTTGACAATTGTTAATTGCAACTTTTACATTGGGCTTTAAATATGGGCTTTTGGGCTTCTTTTTGGGGCTTTATTCCTTTATTTTTATTTCTCAAGGCCTGCACATAATAAATAATAAAATATTAGTAAATGTGCAGAATTATATGAATAAATATGAAAATGTGATGGTAAATGTATGTATAAAAATGCACTTTTCACTACCAATCACACCCCCATACTTATCTTTTTTGCTCGTCCTCGAGTAAAAATCAAAGAAAAAGAAAAACTAATCTAGCTAACTCACTTTCGTAGGAATCACGGTTGCACTTAGCACGTGCAACAAGCCGTTAAACCCCTAGGTTACCCTAGAGGATGAGTGTTGTCTCGTGAGGGTTTTCAGCGGATTACACCCACAAAATCCATAAAAAGGAAAATATTTGAAATATATTTGAAGAGACTAAGTAGTTTATAAGTTTTAGGATTATCATTTTTATTCATTCTTAAACTTAGTCTATATATAGTAAATTGTTTTCATTTTAAGTAAGGATCAAAATTGAATTTTTGTATAGTCTTTTTCGTTACCAAAAATCATATGCATCTTTATGAATTTTTACTAGGAATTCCTTAACTTGGACTCTCATGCCTTTTTATTATTATTATTATTTTTTTTATAACTCATCTAATTTTCTTTCGTGTAAGTATCAAGGCTTCTTGAGGCCCTCATACCTAACTAATTGACTATTAGATGTGTTAATATAATATTTTTTTTCTCTTTTTTTTTTAAAAATGTATAACTCATCTAATTTTCTTTCGTGTAAGTATCAAGGCTTTTTGAGGCCCTCATACCTAACTAATTGACTATTAGATGTGTTAGTACATATAAAAGTAATTTTTCTTAATTTCCTTAGGCTTTCTAATCCACCCATGTAGCGAACTTAAAGTCGGTGGCTCCCAAACCGGTCGGCTTTAGGGCACCGGGTGAGAAAACACCCCGCGGACTTAAGGATTCGAGTGAACTAGGCCACAAAACTAAGGGCTTTATTTCATAAAATCACCTTTAGGCGTGAATACTTATGCTTCTTGAGGCACATGTATCCAGCTTAATCAGTGAATTTCTCTCTCTCTCTTTTTTTTTTCTTTTTTTTCTTTTTTTTAGAATAGGGCACAAGAGTCTTTGTCTTAGAATCCTAGATATGTAAATGTATTAGGTATGCATATTTCATTAAGGTAAAAATTAAGACTAATTACTTTTTCAATTTCTCCTCCTATACCTAAAAATTCAACAATTTATTTATTTTGACCAAGTTTTTAGAAATCCTAATCATGATTTTCCTAATTATTAAGATTAACTTAGATTTCTTTCAAAAGATAAGTCAAAATATTGTCCTTTTTATAAAAAATTTTTTCATTTTTTTTATTTTTTAATATTAGCAAATTTTGTTAGTTTCTACCTATGTTAGTATGTTAGTAAAGCCTCCCCCCACGCTTATCTCATGCATTGTCCTCAATGTATGAATGTATGCATGTATGCATGAAAAAGAAGAAGGGAAGGCAGAAGTTACCTCAAGGTGGTGGTTCCGGTGGTGGTCTAATTGGGCCAAGCTTTGCTACCCAATCAAGATAATGTGGTAGTTCACGGGACCTACCTTTATTGACCTCTTTTCTATTTACATGTTTACAGTCCCCAGTATGAATAGGATAATGGAAGATCCTCTCGTGAAACTTACTTCCTTTACATGACCAGTCCTGGAAAATCATCACAGAGTCATAGTCTATACCTATGTCCAACAAAAGAATGTGACTTGGTAGAATGGTTGACTTGGACTCAAGAATGATAGGTTCAGGAACGAATACCGACTCAGAAAGAAACTTAAATCAAGTAAGGGTTCAGGAGTCGAGCTTGTTTCAAGAAGTGGGTCCAAATCAATAAGTTAAAACTCAAGTCCACAATCATCTTCCCACAATGGAATGTGACTCAATATTTTTGGTGATTCAAGTTCAGGAATGATAGGTGTGGGAATCAAATCTGACTCTAAAAGATTACCTAAGTCGGGTAACAAAACAGGAGTCAATATTGATTCGGGAATTTGAACTTGATCACAGATTTGAGAATCAAAGTCACACATCTCATTCGGTTCAATCTCATAAAAATGAGAACTTGCCAATTTGTCAATGGGACTTTCAAAAGTATGAAATTGGTCAAGTTCAATATGATGATCATCAAAAATGGGTGATTCAATTTCATGATCTATGGGTACGGGAATAAATGTTAGCTCAGAAAATTGGTCCAAATTGGGTAAGCATACCGAGTCAACATAGATTCGAAAATGGAAACTGAATCGCAAAGTTGGGGGTCGGGTTCACATTCATAATCTAATTCAATCTCATTGAAATTAAAACTAGCCAATTTGTCCAAGGATTGGGGTTGAGCAAGTTCATATTGATGTGATGAAATTGAATTTTGATCAAGGTCTTCTAGACAGAATGATTCTTGGTTCCTATCAACTTGTTCAAGAATGTTAGAAAGTCTAGAAATTTGATCATTCATTATATCTTGCAACCGATCCACTTTTTCTTCAACCCATCGAATAGATCAATGGTGGACTGAAACCTTGGTGATGTGGGAAGAGACGTATATGAAGATAATGGTTGAACAGGTGGTTGACCATACGACTCAGGGGTATTGAATCCCCATTGACTCTGTGAAGAGTAGTAATGATTATTCCAATCTTGTTCATAGTATTGGGACTGGGGCATGTAATGATTCGGATAAGACCAATCTGGCACACTAGATTGGTCAAAGTTATGATATGCCGGGTTGGTAATATCCGAATAAGAGGTTGGTGTGTAATATGGATTCTCATTAAAGTTGAAAAAATTGTTGTTATAGGCCATATCACACAACACAAACAAAGAAAAAGAAAACAAACAAATAAGCAAACAAAAAAGAAAAAAAATTCTATCCTAAGTTAGAGTAGACCTATGACCTAGACGACTCCTAATTGGTTAGACTGTCCACGGGAGGTAGGGTGTAGACTTTGACCACAAGTTAATTAGCCAGGTCAGGGCAAGATTGGTGGGAGGTTTTCCGTCAAAGACGTTCCTTAATTAAATAACCACCGATCTTCGAGCTTTCGGCCCTCAATCCCCTTCCTAGACACTGATTTGGCAGGAGTCAATTTCCAACACCGTTTCCCCTTAGGATAATCTCCTAATTGAGTCCTAGATGTCCCTAGGGCCAACGTCTACTCATTTTTAGTTAGGCTTGGGTTAGTGAGTGCTTGGAATATGATTTTTGGGCCAAGGAAGGGTGATTAAATCCCCACCTTATCTTGTTATGGGTTAGTGCCCTTAAGATAAGTTTATGCAAGTGTACAAGATATGTAAATAAGATTCACTCAAAGCAATGAAAATCAACCAAGAGATGAGTCCTATTCTACATGCAATGCGAACGTACCTTGCTCCAGCACTCTTCAATAGTAAAAATAATGAATTGAAAAGACAAGTGCCTAAAATGCAAACGTCTAATCAATTTTTTATCTTTTTCAACAAGTATTTTACTGTTGATTAATTAGCAGTATACAGGTTTATCACAGAACAAATATAACAGAGCTGACAAATTAAATTTCAGATTGCAGCAACCTGCAGAAAATTCAGTAAGTAGTTCTCTACTACTGCCACGGATCCGCGGCTATTGCCGCGTTTGCGCGGCAAGGTAGTAGTCTCTGCTGCTCTGCCTTCGAGGGCAGAGGCACAGAGTTGCTATATGTCCTTGCTGCTGTTTCCTGTTCTCCAAACCTGCAAACAGAAAGAATAAAAGAATTAGTTAAATTTTTTTTTTAGAGATAAACTTACCGTCCCTCCCCGGCAACGGCGCCAAAATTTTGATTGAGATTTTCCTGCACACAAAATAGAATATCAGATTGAGAGTAATGGTGTGCGAGGTGCTCAATACTATCCGCTGTAGCAAAGGCTATGCGGGTCGTGATCCTCAGGGAGGGACTAGCGATGGAAGCGTTTAAGTAAGTTATCTCTATTTTATGTATTTTCTTATTAACAATGGTATTTACAATGAGATGGGAGAAATAGATTGGAGAAAGGTGGAGTTGGTGATCTATACTAAAGAAATAGAAGAAAGGAAGAAGACTATAAAATACATACCTACCTCTTCAGTCCTACTCACCTTTGATCCTTTTGCGACGACTTACTTTGCTTTGGAAGGCGTTCAAGTATAGCGTATAGGATCGTCCACCTTCGCCATCTACACTACGAAAAGAAAAGACTGGCAAGCGACGGCTTGTTCATCTCCATAGGCCATCAAGGGCTCTTCTTCGGCTAAGCAGTCTCGAAGCGATCGGTTCTCACAGTTTGCAAGACATCAGAGAGAATAACACACGTATAGAAAAATAAAATAAGAATAAAACACAAATAACAAAACATAACAAAGACAAACCTTTGAGTGAATTTCATTAACAATGGAAGAAAAGTAGGCTTACAACCGCTGTCACCTCAGTACATGTATGGACTCCTTCCTCCATGAAACCTTCCTCCACTCTCCGTTACAAAAAATTACAAAAGAAAACGAAAATAAAAACCTAACCTAGCCTAAAAGAAACCCTAACTTTGCACTGGGTTCTCTGTTAAATTCTGTACGCCCTTCTCGGTTGCACTGCAGGGGTATTTATAGGTGCAGAAGGAAGTAGAGTCCCAGAACGACTCCTCCACGAAAACCTGTACCCTGGCTCATCCATACTGCCGCGGAAACGCGGCTTGGGCCGCGTTTCCGCGGCCTAAGTGTGTCGGTTGGCCACGCGCTTTGGCGCGTGGCCTCCTCTCGTTCGTCCATCTGGGCGTATGCTTCTGGAAGCTTGATCCTGACTCTTTATCTTGGGATTTCGATATAACTTGGGAAGCAAGTTACCTCGATCTCAAATCTCCCAATATCTTTTTAAACGAATTTTCTTATCTTTGCACTCTCTTCTTTGGCTTTTATCCTCATCCTGCAAGTGTTTAGGGTTGAATAGAAGTCTATCCTTCCCTCTTCTTTGGTATTTGCAACTCTTGCCCTTAGTAATTGCAATTTTGACAATTGTTAATTGCAACTTTATATTGGGCTTTAATATGGGCTTTTGGGCTTCTTTTTGGGGCTTTATTCCTTTATTTTTATTTCTCAAGGCCTGCACACAATAAATAATAAATAATTTAGTAAATGTGCAGAATTATATGAATAAATATGAAAATGTGATGGTAAATGTATGTATAAAAGTGTACTTTTCACTACCAATCATAACCTTGGGCCAACATCTCCCCCTTTTTAATGATGATAAAACACATGAGTTATTTAGAATAAATGAAAAAAGAGCTTAGAAAGCTCTCCCTAAAATTCTGCTTATCTATCAAGTTCAAATATATGACTAAGAGATAAATCAATAACAAGCAAGTCATATGCATATAGGTATTATTTTGCAACATAAAACATTATGCATAAACAGACTAACCTTCTTCCATGCCTCTAACCACCAATATAAGTATGCAATAAAAAAAAGATACCAATAATTAATCAAATAACTCTAAATACTTCTCCCCTTTTGTCATACATCAAAAGAGGAATACCAATTAAAAAATTCAGAATACTATTTGAAAGTAGATCACTTGAAAACTATCATGATATACTCAACTTAATTGAAATTTTTCATGAGAAGTGATCTAAAAAATCAAAGAAACTCGTAAACTCAAAATATCATGTATCCATTATACAAACATTTAATTCACAATAAATGAAAAGAATCTATTGTACTCAAGAGGTTTAGTAAAAATATCAGTCAATTGAAAATTGATAGAAAAATAGTCAATTTCAATATCTCCTTTCTCATAATGGTCTCTAAAAAAAGTGATATTGAACTTCTATATGCTTGGTCTTACTACGTTAATTTGCATTCTTGATCATATGAATAGTACTAATATTATCACAAATATTTTAATATGATCATAATGTAAATCATAATCAAGAAGAGTATATTTCATCCAAAAGACTTGTACATAACAAGCCCCAGCCGAAACATACTCCGCCTCAACAGTTGAGATGGCTACAAAATTTTGTTTCTTTAAAGACCACGAAACGAGACAATTTTCAAGAAATTGACAAGTTCTACTAGTGCTCTTCATATCCACTCAACAATCGGCATAGTCGGCATCCTAATAACTCGTCATAGAGAATTATCTGATTTTTGGATACTACAAGCACATTCAAAAAGTGTTCTTAAGATATCTAATAATACGTTTTACCACAATCAAATGAGACTCTTTAGGATAAGGTTAAATTTTAGCACACAAACAGACACTAAACATAATATCCGGCCTACTAGCCATCAAGTAAAGCAAACTACCAATCATACTATGATAAAGTTTAATGTCAATATTTTTGTCTTGCTCATCCTTGTCGAGTTTGGTTGTGGTAGCAATGAGAGTTTTGCTAATCTTCGCATCTTCTAGCCTAAATTTTTTGATAACCTCTTTTGTATACTTCACTTGATTGACGAAGATCTAATCACTCTTTGTTTGATTTGGAGTCCAAGAAAATAGTTGAGCTCTCCCATCATACTTATTTTGAACTCTTTCTTCATGCATGATTCAAAACTCTTATAAAGCTTTTCATTAGTAGATCCAAAAATGATATTGTTAACATATATTTGCACTATCAAGATATCATTGTCTAGATGCTTTGTAAAAAAGGTGTTATCAACTTTACCTTTAATAAAATTATTTTTAAACAGAAAAAAACTAAGTCTTTCATGCTAAGCTCTTGGAGCTTGTTTTAAACCATACAAAGTCTTTTCAAGTTTAAAAACAAAATACGGGTGTGTAAGATCAATAAACCTAGGGAGTTGTTCAGCATACACCTCCTCATCAATAAAATCATTGAAAAATACTCTTTTAACATCCATTTGAAAAAGCTTAAAATCCTTAAAAGAGGCAAATGCAAGGGTCATCTGTATGGTTTTGAGCCGTTCTACGGGCACAAAGGTTTCCTCAAAATTGATGCCTTTGATTTGGGTGTAATCTTGAGCCACAGCCTAACTTTATTCCTAATTATATTTTTTGACTCATCCAACTTATTCCTGAAGATCCATTTAGTGCAAATAGTTGACCTATCATAGGGCCTAGGAACAAGATGCCAAACTTGGTTGCGCTCAAATTGATTGAGCTCTTCTTGCATTGTAAGTAACCAACATGAGTCATCCTCAGCCTCAAAGATGTTCTGGGGCTAAATGTGTGATAAGAATGCAACATGGCCACAAATATCTAGAAGTTTGGAACGAGTAGTTACCCCTTGGATATCACACTTAAGATGAGATCTTTGGGATGATTTGTTGTGTATCTCCAATTTTTCGAAAGTGGTCGAGTTGGCTTCACTTCAATATTTGAGCTTCACCATGTTCATCATCCTTTGGATTGATATCTTCTTGCAATGGTGAGTTTTTCAAGAAAATCTTCTCCATGTTTTCATCTAAAGAATCAATCTCTATAATATTCTTCACAAGAATATTAGATTCCTCAAACTTAACATGCATTTACTCTTCAATAGTCAAAATGATCTAATAAAGACTTGGCATCAAATTTATCTAAATTGTCTTTAGTGTTCAAAACTAAACTTTTATAGCCAAAAACTCTAAAATATGAAACATTTGGTTTTCTCAAATAGTAAATCTCAAAAGAAATTTTAGAAGTATTTTTTCAAAAATAAATTCTATTTGATATGTAACATGATGTGTTTACGGTCTCAGCCCATAGATATTGAGGGAGTCCATATTCACTAATCATTATGCTAGCTATCTCTCGAAGATGCGATTCTTCCTTTCAACAATTTCATTTTGTTGTGGAGTTCAAGGACATAAAAGTTCACGTTTGATTATATTTTCTTCGCAACAAATAATAAAGGAGTGGTTGATAAACTCACCACCTCTATCACTCCTAATACACAAAATCAGAAAATCTTTTTCTTTTTCAATTCTTTTTTCTAAAAATATTGAAACATAAAAAAGCTTCATCTTTTATGTTCTAAAAAGAAAACCCATATAAGTCTCGAAGAGTATACCCCCGGTTTTAGGTATACGTGTCATCGTATTAGTACTCGATATAGTGTTCAAATTTGATTTGATCATCCTGGTAGTCAAATTGAATTAGTTTTAGCTCCAAATATTATTTTTAAATAGTTTAAAGTTTTTAGAATTTTTGAAATTTTTTGGATTATTTTGAAACATATCCGATTTCGGTATTGACCAATATTGATAATCGACTCCATAATTTTTAATTTACAAATGGGATTGAATTATTGAAAAAATCTGCTTTTAAATTATTCTTCAAAAGTACTGCATTTTTGAAGATTTCTCTGAATTAATCGAAAATTCGGCCGAATTGATGTTAACTTAATTAACCTATTTTATTGATTTTAGTGTTCAGGCGATATCGTGAGAGTCCGGAGTCCGATTTAGATGATTCTTGAGTTTTCGTGATCATAGGAAGATGAGCTACATCTCTGTACTACCTTTGTGAGTTTTTTTTATAAATTATATTTTATTATGTTGAATAAAATTAATTGATTGCCTTATTTAATAAATTGTGACTATCAATAAATCATTACAAATATTATTTAATAAAATATAGTTATTGATAAATTACTGTAATTTGAATATGCATGGTAGTTATTTAAAATATATTTGATAAAATAATAATTTATTTTGTTTCTTGATTTAATATAAAATATAGATAAATTATCTTTATATTAGATAATTATTAGATGGTTGATGAGATACTCTCAACATGATGAATTACAGTAATTATTAATATGTGCGGAGTTAAGTGCCACACGGAATATTATACCTCATGTTATCATGTTATCTTGTTATCCTGTATATGAATCCATGGGGGCCACCTCTAGAGTCCCACGTCTTATGATCACATGCCTCCTGTTATCCTATACATGTCTCGTTAACCTTACACATGCTATAATCATTGTTACTGTTCTTGATATACTGTGTAGATTAAATATAATAAATATAAAATGGGTTGGGGGAAGCTAAAAGGTTTACTAAATCTTAGCAAGTGATTGTCTGGATCCACTGTTAGTCCCACTGCTGGGAACGTGATAGTGCTGGCTATCGATTAATCATATTTCTCGTTACTTGTTTTGTCTTAGCGGGTCGGCCCTAGTCTCAGCAGTCAGGGCATTGTTTAAGGTCGTGATCCCTACTATGCACATGATACGCCCACCAGATTAGAACTTCTCGACCATTAAGTTTTCAATTAACATCATAAAATAGTATAAATAATAGTAACATCGGGAACACTTATTATTTGGTCACTCTCTCGTTCAGATAATGGTACCCATATGTCATGTTCGGATGGGATCGTCTGGAGTACAGGCTACGGTATGAACTGTTAGTAGAATGGGACATTGGAAGAGATTGATTAAAATATTAGGTGGTACTGATTATTATTATTGTAACAAGACTTGTTCGATACATGTAAACTATTATCCATTTATACTTGTTACACTTTCTGCTATCTTATCTACAATTATGTCACATGTATACTTTATACTTCCTATATTCTTCATAAACATACAATTCATATACATATATACTCTGCATTCATTGTATTCCATGTTCCATGTATTTTTCTTATATTAGTATGGTTATAATGTGTTCATCATGTATACATGTTCATACGATTCATATTATTCATGATACCATCATATCATTTTTACTAGGGTTTAAACCTTAAATGAAAAATAATAAAAGATGATACATATTATTTATACAAGTTAATTATATTGATGTCTCTAAATATTGTATTTTATTCTACATACTGATAATAACATATAAATGGTATAACTCTTATTGATTATAATAATCTTATAGTATAAAGGTTTGATATATATAAAACTCTTCCCGATAATATTAATTGCTATTCCGTATATAATTGTCTCAGATTGTAGTAGCATCACCATTATAACATGCATGCTAGGTACTACTACTATTAAGTGTGCATATAATATTTGTATATGTTATATCGATCGTTAGCATAATTATATTGTATCACTGATAGTTAAATATATATTATATATTATTATGGTTGTACTATTATTATAATATATTATTACGCTTCTTTCAATTTACCACTCACTAGGTCGCTTTCTGACGACCTTTAGTTTGCATGCCCAGGTTGGAGATTCGTGGTATCGAGATAATTGATATTTTTTGAGATATTATTAGGAGACCCGTCACCTTTATTATTTATAGATATCTTTATTACTTTATTTTAATTTTCTTATTTATCCTTATCTTCATATTTATTATGATCACTGACCCCTTTTGCAAGTATTCTTGTACTTATTTATGCTGAAATTATTATGTATACTGTGTTTATTTCCTGTACTGAGGCTTACCGTACATATGTGAGGGTATATTCGCCCCGTGTGTGTCCGTCGCCGAAGCGTCCCCGTAGTTGCAGGAACATGGCGTTACAAAAATTCATTAACTAAAACAAAAACGAAAATAGTTTTCACTAAGACTTCTGGTTTTAGTTTGACCAAACAAATCCATATGTATCAACTCTAGAGGTCTTGATTTCATGATATCCTTGATTATTTTGAAAGAGAACTTGGTTTGTTTTTCAAGTTGGCACATATCTCAAATGTTGTCCTTTTCAGATTTTAAATTAGGAATATCTTTCACTGATTTCTTAAAATTAATTCGGGATAGATGGTCAAATGAAATATGGCATAGTCTCCTATGTTATAACTAAGAATCTTCATTAAAAATATTCTAACATGTGGCATTGCATTGTAATTTAACATGTCAATCATGTAAACATTGTTTTCACTAAAATCAAAAAGAACAGAAGAATTCATTTTCTTATCTAAAATATCACAAGTAGAGTCATCAAAAATTACCCTTAAGCTTTTATCACATAATTGACTAATACTTAAAAGATTATGTTTAAGTCCACCTACCAAAATAATATCTTCAATTAAACGAGATAAGCCAATCTTGATATTACCTATACCAACGATTTTGCCCATAGAGTCATCTCCGAAGGTGACGGTGCCACCTTCATGGTACATAGATAGGGTTGCAAAGTTGTTGATATCCCATGTCATATGCCTTGAGCAACCACTATCAGTGTACTACCGCTCCTTGTCTTGGAGCCTTGGTGCGCACCTATATCAATTAACAAAGGGGTTAACTTTGGTACCAAAAATTTTCTTGGGTCCTAAGTGTTAATCTTTTAAACCCAAACATGTTTATTAGAAACATTAATTCTATCATAAAAAAAAACTTAGCCAAGTGACTTTTTGGCCACAATAGGTGAATGGGTATACCTTGGCATAAAAAAATGCATGATGAGTTTGTACATGATGAGCATGTGTAACACAGGTGAGTGTAGCATGGTGTGCATGTAGTTGTGGTGGTGTATGAGCATGATGATGTGTGTGAAACATAAAATTTGCCTTTTTGGAAACATAGCCTCTAATCTAACCTTATCAAATTCACACTTTTTCACAATATTGCTCAAAGTATTAATTTTATTTTTCAAAGTATAAAGCTATTTTCATTAATAATTGAAAATTTACCTTTGCAATAAATTTTGTGTGTATCAAAATCATTTTGATAAAATCTCTTTTTCTTTAGAAATAACAACTATTTAATTTTGAAGCAGTTCATTTTCTTTCTTCATTTTTAAATACTTTTTCTTGAAGATATCATAGTTGTTGAAAAGTTCTTCAAAAACTTCACAAATTCATTCGTAGACAACTCACATTCATCAAAAGTAGATTCAGGAGTTACCTAGGGTGTGTTCTCATTTGCCATAAAATACACGTTTGCCGTGTCCACCTCTTTATCGGAGTCGCTTTCCAAATCCCATGTTGCTTTTAATGCCTTCGTTTTGTAGGGCTTCTTGGAGGCTGTGGTTTTGCCTTTGGTCTCTGGACAATGACAGTGACATGTTTGGGTTTCCTACAATTGTAGCAAATAATCTTCTTGTCTTCCTTTTTTTGCCATCTTCTTCGGTTGTTGACTTGGTCTTGTTGTACAATCTCCTTACATTCTTCACAAGGAGAGATAAATTCTTATCATCTTCTTGGTCATCATCTTCTTCGTCGGAGATGGAAGGAGTTATATTTTCTTCTTCTTTTGGGATGCCTTCTCCTCTCTAGCCTTTCTTTCCATTTCACGGGGTTTTAAGTTCCTAATGAGACTAATAAGCTCCATCTCTTTCTTGTCATTGAGCTCCTTCGATGTAGTAGATTTGACCTTTCAAGATGGTGGAAGAGCACGTATGACCTTCCTCACCTTTTGGTCATTACCAATTTCATCACCCAAAGAAGTAAGACCGTTTGTGATTTTAGTAAACTTGGTAATCATGTCATCAATAGATTCATTCTCATCCATGAATTTTTTTTCATATTGGAAACGTAAGAGATCAATCTTATCTCTCTTGACTTGTGATGTCCGCTTATGTGTGACAACCAAGTGTGAACAAATCTCATGGGCAATTTGTAATGAATTACCCTAGCAATATCATCATCATTCAAGGCTTGAAGTAAGGCATAATGTGCCTTAGTATTAGCATCAAATTCCTTAATGGCAATTTCAGACCAAGTGTCCTCATCACCATCGGGTACATAAAAATAGTTTGATCACCGTCTTTGCAACCCTGCTTTCTACATAAAAATGGCAAGAAAACAGTCATCTTAACTTTAAGTTAAGGCCATCAAACTTGGGTGGAGTTTTAATTCCTTCGGCCATGGATACTAGAGTAGAAAACAAGCAAAAGATGCAGATGAATGATTAGCAAGAGGATAATTCTAAGGTGGTTAATCTAAAATCTAGAGTCCAAGGCTCTGATACCAATTGAAAGTATACCTAGAGGAGGGAGAATAAGTGTAATGCTAATCAAATGTGAAAATCCAATAATTTAAAATAAATAATGCAAATGGTCAATTCAAATCAAGAATGAAGCCAAATTTTCAAGTAAGGGCTCTAGAACTTCTCTTCTATACTCCTCTAGATAAGAGTTGAGGTGCTCTATTGCCTTCTTGATTGAAAGAGAAAACCCGATAAGTATGAATGATGCAAGAGATGAATAACAAGTGTAATGAAAGTAAAAGCATAAGTGCAAGTAATAGAGATAAGTAAAAACACAAGTGCAAGCAATAGAGATAGAGTAAGAGTAAGAGTAAGAGAGAAAGTAGTCGCATACACAAAAAATTTGTTTCGAGGTTCGAGTATCAAACTCTCTGTCCCCGCTTTCACTATTTGAAGGATTTCCACTATCCACATAGAAACTTCCATAAAGGAACTACAAAGTCTACACAAGACCCGGAGTACACAAGTTTAACCTTCAATTCTCTACACGAGAGGTAGCACAAAGTCAATGAAGTTTAAAAGCTCTTGATAATCACAAAGGTCACGAACTTTCTCTTTACAACTTTCTAGATTTTGAGTGGAGAAATGAAGCTCAAGAAGTTTGCGAGAGAAATTTCAGCTGAAAAATTGAATTTGAGAGCTTAAAACTTGCAGAGAATGATTTCGATTTGAGAGCTCTTGAAACTTGAAACTTGAAAGCAAAAACTTGATTTTTCCTTAAAAACTTTGATTCCAAAAACTTGTGTATAAAACTTCTATTTTCTTCTCCTACAAAGACCTATATATATAGACAGTAGATAAGAAATATTAGAGAGCTAAACCATTCAATAAAACACTGATAAAATCCTAATAAAGTGAAATATACCTGTTTGGAAATAAGACAAAATAGTTTGAAAGAAGAAAAATCTCGTTTTATTTGAAATATAGCCTAAACGGTGTATTAGAGCTGTCAACAGTCCAATAGGACTATCGACCGTCTAGTGTGCAACTGCTAAAATTTAGCCATCGCTGAGCTTGCCTGTCAATAGTCCAATTGGACTGTTGATAGCTGACTGATACATAACGTATCAACTGTCGACAGTCTAGGTGGGCTGTCGACAGTTAGCTCTGAAATACTGAAGACCTGAATTTCTGTAAATCCCTATCGACAGCTCCTTCTCAGAGACTGTCGACAACTCTTTTGAGATGCGAAAGTCAAAGATACAAATATAGTAACTTAGAAATGTTTTTGAAATAATTTTCATATAGATAACTTGTTCAATTGTGTAAGATTTTTGTGCATTAATTCAATACCAAAACTTAAACAATCTAAGATCTTACATATGGTTATATTAGCTTCAAGTCTTCAATGAGGGCTTCTATAAAATTCATATTTTGATCATCCATGCTTGAATCCCTTCCTTAAATCAACTAGATCACTTCATAACATTCCTTTAGAGGAAGAATGAACCACAATCCTTTCTTTTGAACCCTGTAAACTTATATACACTAGAACTTGATTCAGATTAAATAACTTCATGTGATTTGTAATCATCAAAATAAATCTGGGGAGTGTACCCATGGGCCAACACATGATTCATCATATTGAGCATACATTTTCACGGTGAGGACAATGTCAAGTTTAGCTTTGGGGGTGACATACATATTTTCTTTCATTTCCAAAAAAAAATTACAATCTTTTCTCAAATAAAATATTTTCATTGTACATTATTCTAGATTAATAAGGCACTTGGTAAAAATCTTAAAACCTAATGATTAAGTTAGTGTGTTATTGACAATGAATTCACATTCTTAACTTGCTTCTAGAGTATTTAAAATTTTGAATTTGAACTTTCACGACACACAAACTTGCACTTTAAAAGATCTAGATAACAATGTTTTGACCTAGTGATTACCTAGAAGTTTAATGAACCATGACTAGTTCGTTCATTGAGTTTGCCTTTGGAGATATAGGGAGTATACAATTGAAAGAAAAGGTAACCAGTGAACTAAATTGGGTATATAGAAAAAGGGCTACATATTACCAGGGTCTAATTGGAGGCTTGTGATGAGGATCTCGAATATAGGTCTATAGAGAAATCTTGATTTCTGACACCTTATGCCAATTGGTGTGGGAGTTGTCGACTGATTGTTCGTTACATGGGAAATTCATCACAAGAGTAAAAGAAGTAATTTAAAAAGAAAAAATAGAAAAAATCAATTAATAAAAAAATACAAGAAAACTTGTGAAAACTCAAAAATGATTAGTTGACCTTAGTCAAGTAGTGTGAAAGTCATCTGTGTAAAAAAGCAAGTTGGAATATCACAAATAAAGCCCATGAGGTATTTAAAGTGAACATCCAAATCTCTTGTGAACCTAGATAGACTAGCATGATTTTGAATCAGATTAAGGTTTATGACTAGTTTTAGGTATTTGCTAAGTGTTGATAATTGTTTTACGAAGAGCCTTAATTGTGTAAGTTCAATTCTCACTGCACACTCAATCATATTTTTAAATTCACTAATGGTAATTTAAGAATTTGAACTCAACTACTTGAAGAAAGAATGAAAGTTGGGTAGTATGTTATAATCATGTGTCTTGAAATTTCTAGTAATAAAGTACCTGAAAAAAATTCTAAAAAAACTTTTTGATGTTTGTGGTTAACATTACTCAAACCCTCACGAGAGACAACTCGTCCACTAGTATAAAAGTTAGGGGTTTAAAGACTTGTTGCGGTACCAAGTGCAATCGCGATTTCTGCGAAAGTAAGTTAGGATTTTTTAGTTTTTCTTTATTTTGCTTGAGGATTAGTAAAAGATAGGTGTGGGGTATTTGATAAGCATTATTTTATGTTAATTTTATACTCTCATTTATTTATTTTATATATCAAAATAATTCTACTGAGGTATATGTTAGTGTGATTGTAGTACGTATGCCCAATTGACAAGGAAAGGAGAAAAAGCAAGTGGAATAAACTGATTTTGCACAAAATGAAGATTGAAGGGTATTTTAAATATACTGGGATGTTTTGAGTATAACTTCTACCGAATTTCAAAAAGATCATTAAGATATCTACAAAAATAGAATTCAAAGATATATAACTTTCATGTTGAGTTCTCTTGTTGATTCACATATTTGACTGACTGCATCGATTACTTACAAAATCTGTCTAAGTTGAAAATGAATTACTTATGTAATAAATTATTGTTGAGATTTTTTCTTGTAAAAACTCAAATATTATATGTTGGTGGATTTAACATTTGATTCATTTATTAGAGATTTGATTCATTTGTTGTTAATTTGATTTATTTGTTTGGGATTTAATTCATGATTTGGGATTTGATTCAATAGCTTGTAGTTAGAATAAAATAGTTGGGATTCAGGTCTAAGCCCATAAAATGAAGACAGAGAGCAATAAAGGAGTGGGCCAGTGGAAGACTCGTCAAGAGACCAGAGTAATTGGGAGATTAGGGCTTAGTGGGTGGCTTTATTTAAAGAGAGTGCTGTAATTTTTGTTTTCTTTATAGAGAGCTTATGTAATGCTTTTGTACTTCGAACATCATCAGCTGCGAGCTTAATATAACAGAGAAGTTTCTTATACTTTTAAATTCTTTTACTAATTGTGTTTGTTTTCATACTTCTGTTTTCCTTTTAATTATTTTTTATAATGCAGGGAAGAGGACTTGGGTGGCTTCTTCACAATCAAACTTAATGAGGTCCAAGACTTTGTGCTAAACCGGGTTTCATTTTTCCTATCTCCCTCTCTCTCGATCTTCTTTTTTCATTCATTTCCAAGTAATGCATCTCGAATGATAGTTAATTTTTTTTCTTCAGCTTATTAATAATTTTGTTCTTTTACATCAACTTGTCTCAAGCTTTAACTTCTCTCCAAATCTAAATCTTGAAATACCACTAGATTAAAAAAAAAGTTCAGATTTTAAAACTACGATTTTCTACAAGTCTCTGTGGATTCGACCTTCTTCTTGTTACTATGCTATTTTTCTAAAAAATTAAAAGCAAGATTCAATTTTTATAATTTGTGTGCGATGCAAATAACGATAGAAAATTTCACAATATTTGAGCCGCAACAACAACATGTCGGTCGACCGGCCGGTTGATGGCCAATGGTCAAATTTCTGACCGTTGAGAATTTCGGTTGACCGGCGGTCGACCGAATCTAATAGAGAGTTCTGTGAGTCTTAATCGGTCGACTGCTTGGTTGGTCAATGATCACAAGCAGAACAAACCCTAGCACCCGAGCGATCGCTTGATCGATCGAAGTGCACAAGTCTTTACTTGTGCATGTCGTGCAAAACTGGTCAACCGGACGGTCGACCACCAAAGGCCAAAATTGAAGTAAAAAAAATGTTTTGAAATAAACTTGATTTTTCATCAAAACATTTTTAAATCTCTTTACAAAAGGTCAAAATTAAAGTAAATAAAGTATTTTGAAATACACTTGATTTTTCATCAAAACATTTTGATATCTCTTTACAAAACAAAGTTCATGAATATATTTGAAGCTTAAATATATGTGATCCTTGGTAACCATAAAAATAGAAATATAGAACTTGTTTTTGTAAAAATAGAAATTTCTTTTTGTAAAATGTATTTTAAAATACATTTTGAAAAATGATTCAAAACAATCAAAATTCTTTTCAAGAATATAGAATCAAAACACAACAAAAATTTGAGTGTGTGTGTTTGTGCATCGCTTGAGCTTCTAAATTTCTAAGTGGTTTTAACAAATCTAAATCTTGCATGAATAAAAAAACAAAAACAATTTTCTTAATTTCTTCCTTCTTGACGCTTTCTTGATCTCCGAGCTAGATTCCAATCTTGAGTGCTATATGTGCTCTTGATGCTAAGCTTTTTAGATCACTTTGATGTTGGCTTCCAAACTTGTGAGTCATGAGGAGAAGCTGATCATTCTTTTGATATTCTTTAAACCTGTAACTTATTTAATAAAAAATTATTAGTACAAATAACTTCATGGGATCATCATCATCAAAACTTGGGTGAAGGACCTTTGGACTAATATTATCCCCTTTTTTATTGATGACAAAACTCATAGAGTTATTTTACATAAACCTGAAAGCGACTTCTAGTGAAGCTCCCTCTAAACATATACATATATGAAATATATCAATTTCATTAAGCTCAATGCAATAAGTAAAGCATGCGTATAGGACTTTTATCAAGTGAGCTAAAGGCATATCATTCATGCATACATGGATATGAAAATATAATAGGTATGTACAAATGATTTTCTCCAACCTTCCAACCTCCATCCAACCAAACAAGGGTAATGGATCTACACAGAAACAAAAATCTATGTAAAGCTATATTATACCATCACAAGAGAGAAATATATCAAAAAAATGTCACAAAACTTAACATAGTGCATAACAACCATCACAGATCCAAAGGTCACAGATCATAGTTTTACAATACCAATTCATATCTAAACGGTCACAACGTTTTCTAAACACAAAGTACCAAATATTACAAAGCCACAATTCAAAGTTTTTAAAGTGTTCAAAGTACTTAAAACAAGCCAAAGTGCTTGTTGACCCCTCTGAAAAAATGAACCCCAAACATCACTTCAACCGGTCCAAACGATATCTAACTTGTCGACACTTCAAAAAAGACAAGTCACAGACAAGCTGAACACCTGTCCATTCCTGATGGACAAGATGGTAATTTGAACTCTACTTATCTAGTGAAACAAACAGTGAGCAAAGTATGATCTTCTGAAGAAAAGCCAAAGAAGCTAATACCTAACTTCACTGCAAGTCTCTATTTTAACTTCGCAGCAAAACCCATAGCTCCATTGCGAGCTTGTTTTCTAGCTTTGAATGAAGCTCTTATTGGCTCGATTGAGAGATATCTTCTAGCTCCACTGAGGGCTCATTTCTAAGTTTCACTGCAGGCTTTGCATAGCTCTATTAAGAGCTCAATATCAACTTCATGGCAACTTAGTAGCTCCGTTGTGGGCTTAGCATCACATGAAGCTCTTTTCTTAGCTCCGCTATGAGCTAGCTCCGCTACTGGTCATTTTTGATCTTTTAAATCTCAACAAAAGATTAATATGTTCATTATCACATTTTAGGTAATTGTTTGCCTTGATCCAATCACCCTCAATCAATTGAGAAGATCAAGGAAAATTCTTAAACAAATAGAAAAAATCAAGGAATTGATATAACAACCCTAAGCCAACCGGCTAATTAACTTTTCCAGCACATGCTACCTTTGCAGAAGCTGTGTTTAGCTTCACTGCGAAGCTCCTTTGACTTCACACTGAAGCTAATCTGTGCTGATTTTTAGGGGAGCAGTTACACCCCTTGAAGCCTATAAATAGCCCATTGCTAGGCAGGAGGATATTTTAGAGAGGTTCGGCTGGATTTTGGGATAACTCTTGGCTAGATCTTGGAGAGCAAAAATTGCTGAAGAGAAGAGCTTCTAGCACACACGGAGATCAATCTCTAGCTTTTGAGCTTTCTTAGAGAACTGTGTTTCTCTTTTAGGGTGCTAATACCCTCACGATTTTTCTTTCTCAAAAGATTTTCGGAACCAAGCGGGAAGAAAATTCTTAGGTAAAAGATTTGAGACTCAATCATTCACATCATCAACGAAACAAAGTGGTCACGCGCCGACCAGATTTTTACCGGCATACTTTCCCAGAAACTTTAGAAAAGAGTTCTTGTAATTTTCTTTTTATTACTTGTAGTTCTCTTCAATTCTTTTAAAGTTTTCATACAACAAATTTGGATGCAAATAGTGCTAAAATAACTCGCTAAAATAACATAACTAACATAACCTATAAATTTTCGGCAGCCTCCTTCTTCTTCTCTCCCTTTTTGTCAACATCAAAAAGGGTGGGAACTCAAACATCTTCCTCGTCCGAATGAAATCCTTGTCGACTGTGTAGAGAGAAGCGTCAGGTTCATCAACAATCAAACGGTACACATTAATAGGCTTAGTAGGAACAACCGAGGGCTCAAAACGAAGACCTTCGGCAAGAAGAGGATGAATCCAGTAGGCACAGGTTGAGACCACTCGTGCTGAGCAAAGAAATAGTCCTCACAAGATTGATAGTAACGTTGTACAGAATAGACATAGGCGAGTATTCTTAATCCCATTCTGGTTCACCAAAATCATCGCTGTGTCATCTGATTATTTCTGGGACATAGCGATCATTTGGTTTATCAGGGCAACATAGGGACCTGCAGACGACGAGGAAGAATCAGAGGTAAACCATGAAGGAATTTGAGCAGGAGGGGGCTAAGCATGAGCATCAGCACCCGATTGCATCCTCTTTAAAAGAGTGTGATTGCTATCAACAGAGGGAGGATAGGCAGTCTCGCCAGAATGATTAATTTTAAAGTGTATTAGAAGATGAGTAATAATCATCTCATAAAGGAAATTCCTACTCGGTATCATCAAGTGATCGGACAACATAAAATTGATGAGAAGCTTGGGAATGCTCATTCTAATGCCTTTCAGAAGGCAGTAGATAAGCAATAGAGAACTTTCGCGAGCATGACTGTACTCACCCGACTTGGGAAGGAGATTAAAAAGAATGATGTTGGCAAGAACTTGGATGGTGATTGTGTAATACTTCACCTCTTCATTCTTAATCAAATCTGGGTTATCATCACCATGAAGTAAGAGAGAAGCGATGAGAGCAGTCTTAGCAGCAGGGAATTCAAAATCATCAAAGTCCATGTTGAAAATATCTACTCCCTCACAGGATAAACGCAAAAACTGAGAAAAACTTCTAGGGAAATGTCAATATTGGTGTTTTTAACCCTGGAGTGAATGATATTCTCTCTAAAGAAAAGATTGACATAAAATACACAGACAATCTCAGGATAGATATGTTCTTTGATGGAAACAAAGAACTCTAAAGAGTTGGCTCTAAGAATCTGTGCCAAGTTAAGATGCTCAAAATCAGCCAACACAACAAAACAACCAGAAATTATCTGCTTTTTACAGATAATCAAATATATGTACTTAGCATTTTCAGATACAAACATAGAGGATAATTTAGGTCAAGAAGATGATTCAGCTTTCTTTTTTATCAGGTTTCTGATGTCTAGGATGTTTTGTAGACATGGTGAAGGAACATATTTACTAGAATGAAACAGGGAAATTGATAAAATTGAACAAGATCTAGATAAAAATGAAATAGAGAGAGATTGAGAAATTTTACCCAAATCTAGTGAAATAGTTCTCACAAAATGGTTCCCTAAGATGATCCCAAGTCCAATTGAAAAGATGCTCGCAAGGTAGAACTTGGGCATACTGATGTATAGGGTCTAGCTACTGTGTCTCCTCTTAGTGTTTCATTGTATTTTGCTACCTTTATCGACGATCACTCGAGGAAGGTACGAGTTCACTTCATGAAACACAAATTAGAGGTGTTTGAGATTTTCACGAGGTGGAAAGCCATGGTTGAGAATGAAACCGATCTCAAAGTGATGTTTGTGGAGAGTATGAGCTGGGGGAGTTCAAGAAGTTCTTTGCTCTAAATAGGATTCGTTTAGAGAGGAAAACTCCAGGTACACCGCAACAAAATAAGATTGCTGAGAGGATGAATAGAACATTGACTGAGCGTGCTAGGAGCATGTAGATATATGCAGATTTGCCAAAGTGCTTTTAGGCAGATGTAATGCATACAACATCATACTTGATTAATCATGGGCCGTCATCTCCGCTAAACTTTAAAATAATGGAAGAGGTTTGGCATGGTAAAGAGGTAACTCTCTCACATTTACATGTTTCTAATTGCATGTCTTATGTTCATATTAGTGACCATGTTAGGGACAAGCCGGATGCTGTCACAGAAATGCACTTTCATTGAGTATGGCATTGGTGAGTTCGATTATCGCTTGTGAGATGAGCAGAACCGAAAGATCATTCAGAGTAGAGATGTTGTATTTGATAAAAGGTTACTATATAAAGACAGGGACAACAAAAAAATAGTGGGAGCGCCAGGAAGGATGGAGACTCATCCGAGTACTTAGAGTTGAAAGACCTTCCAGATAGTAGTGCGGTTGATCATAACTCTGGCCAGGCAGCTAGACAATCCCAGGGTCAGTTTCAAGGGCAGACACTAGGACACCTACAAAGAGTTGAGAAGGTCATCCAGAGAACCCAAACCTAGTCCAAGGTACCTTTTGTCACTTCATTTCTTGCTTTGACAGATAATTGAGTGCTAGAAAGTTATGATAAGGCTAACCAAGTCTGTGAGTCCATTAAGTGGGAGCATGCAATGCTAGAAAAGGTGGGGATTTTTTCCACTTTAATAGGACTTGGAATTTGGTTAGGTTTCTTGCAGGGAAGAAGGCTTTGCATAATAAGTAGGTGTATGGGTCAAGCAGGAAAGTGATGATAATAAGAGGTACAAGGCCATATTGGTTGTGAAAGGCTGTCAATAGAAGGAGGGGATTTATTATACAAATATATTCTCTCATGTTGTGAAGCTAACAACTGTCAGAGTGGTATAGAGTTTGGTAGCTGCTGAAAATCTCTATCTTGAGCAGTTAGTAGTGACAATTGGATGAAGAAATTTATATGAAGCAGCCTGTTAGTTTCATTAAGAAAGGAAGAGATTGTATGTAGACTCAAGAAGAGTCTATATGGTTTGAAACAGGCCCCTAGGCAGTGGTACAACAAATTTGATAGTTTCATGAAGCGCAATAGCCTCTATAAGTGCAATGCAGATCACTATTGTTATATCAGGAGGTTTGAATCAAGTTACATTATCTTCTTACCTTATGCGGATGACATGCTTTTAGCAAGATCTTGTTTACAGGAGATAGACAAACTGAAAGAACAGTTGGCATGACAGTTTGCTATGACAGATCTGAGTGCAGTTAAGCAAATATTTGGGATGAGGATCAGCAGGGACAGAGCATAGGGCACCTTGAAGTTGAGTCAAGTAGAGTATATCGAAAAACTCCTTCAAAGATTTAATATGAAAAATGCCAAGCCAACTGGCTTGCTTGGCAAATCATTTTAAACTCTTTAAGGAGCAGTCTCCCAAGACAGATGCAGAAAAAGAATATATGGTTGAGGTTCCTTTTGCCTCTGCCATTGGTAACCTTATGTATGTGATGGTTTGCACGAGACCGGATATAACCCATGCAATGGGAGTTGTGAGTATGTACTTTAGCAATCCAAGAAAACATTATTGGGAAGAAGTGAAATGAATACTGAGATATCTGAGAGGAACATCAGATTTACCACTGTGCTTTGGAAAGGTTGATTTGGTGCTACGAGGATATGTGGATGCTGACTTCATAGGTGATCTTGATACTAGGCGAAATACCACATGTTATTTTTATACTTTGGTTCGACAGCAGTGAGTTGGCCCTCACGTTTACAAAAGCTGAGTAAGTCTCAATAACTGAGGCTAGTAAGGAGATGATATGGTTGAAAGATTTTTTGGAGGAGTTGAACCTAAAGTAGGAGGACTATCTTCTTTATAGTGACAACTAGAGTGCTATAGTCTTGCTAAGAATCCAGTCTACCATGCCAAAACAAAGCACATTGATGTTTGATACCACTTCATTTGCCAACTTTTAGAAGATTGAGAGTTATACTAGTGAAGAAATTGAGAAGTAAAAATTTTGTAGATATGTTGACCAAGTCAGTCATGATTAACAAACTGAAGTTTAGCCAGAGCCACACTGAGAGGGGTGAGTGTAGACTGTCTAAAAATTACTGATGATAAGTCCTCAGACACAGACCTCATTTCAACATGAAGTTTGTGTTTTCAATACAAACACGGACCTCGTGTCCAATTGTAAACGTGGATCTCAGCCAGACTCGCGTACGGTTCAAGCGCGAATCACAACCAGGCCCGCGTTTCATCTCAAATGTGGATCCTAGCCAGACCTGCGTCTTAGTTCAAACGCAGATCATAATCAGACCCATGTTCCATCTCAAATGTGGATCCCAATCAGACCCGCATCTCAACTCCAACGCGAGCCTGCGAGTTTCGCGTTTCAACAATAGAACGAGGGTTGCATTTCTGTTGTAACTGCCCCATTCTGGGTCAATTAACACCCACGTAATGTGGGGAATTAATCCCCATTATAGAGAGATTCTAGGAGACAATTTTACCCTAGAATACCCCTATAAATAGCTATGAAAACTATTGAGTAGGGGATCTTCTTTTTTAAGAAAGAGGGGCAAGAACATCTACAAAGTTCAGAAACTTTGAGCATTCAAAAAGAGAGAGAGAAAGAAACAAATTTCTTCTTCAGAGAAAAACTCCAACACTTGCCGTGTCTAAGTGAATTTATTTTTACATCCTTAAAATGATCTAAGAGAACCTTATCATTTTTTCCAATCAACAGAGGACTATATTCACTCTCCATCACCACACGAAGAACCTAGCTTTAAACAAATGGGAGATTCAAATATCCTCTCCTCTTTTGTATCATCCGTTGTAATTTTCTTTGCAATTAATAAGAATCTTCGCATTTTTTTGACAAAACAAAAGATGGCGACTCCGCTGAAGAATATTTTCTCTACGGACGATAAAGTAGTGGCGCAAGCTGACGTCAAGCTCATTGGATCAACGGTCGAGTCATTCATTGTCGAATTCGACCAAGAGAAATGTGAAGAATTTCTTTCTTTGGGCTCTATAAGCCTAAAATCAACGCGCTAGTACCACAGAGTCTCTTCGGAGACCCACTCTCAAGTCTCTTCAGAGACTTTTTCAAAAATGACCTGCGCCATTGCTCACAACGCAAGCAATGCCATATTCAGCGAGCTTTTGAAAACATCCCGTGTAGCCACATGTCCTGTGTCAACGTATCACAAGAGACCCGTAGGGCCAGTATGCTAGCTCACAGATAGAGCGATGATGAAGACCCATCCCGCCATCTCTATTCGCTCCAGACTCTGCAATTTTTAGTTGCCGGGGTTCTCAACAGCCCCTGAGACTCAATCGGAACGTTGAACGTCGGCGAAGGCGTCCTGCCCGTCACAACAAGTCAAAGATTCTATAGTTGCAATCTATTTTGTAGATACAGAATAAGAGGCTCAGACCCACATTTCTCTAAAACAACACGAGACCCGCGTTCTTCAAACACGTCTCAACACCCAAGCGCGAGATTCACGTTCTTGCTCCAAAATGCGAGACTCGCATCCAATCTGTGCCAGGATGGGATTCTCGCGTTCCTACTACTCAATGCAAAGTCTGCATTCTGAAGCAGACTCTGCCAAAACGTGAGGCTCAGACCCGCGTTTCATCACAGAAATGTAAGGTCCAAGTTTATCTAGTATGTTTTTGAAACATACTGAACTAAAAAGCCTCATCCAAAAGGATTTGAGGCTCGTCCCTTGGATACTCCTGCAACGAATCTAAGAGACTGCTTGATAAAGAAAAAGAGTGTCAATCAAATCGCTCCACAATGTTGTTATGAATGGCTCATCATGGCAATACTCCTCGAATGTCACTGCAACTCTCATACGAGCAAGCTATCGGTATTCAATCGACTGTGGATTACAAAATTAAAGAACCGAATAGCTCAGAGCTAATGGGTCGTATCCACGAGGAGAGATACGATGCAAGCATTTCGGTATTTTGGGAAAAAAGAAATTTTAGTGTTGGTTTTTTTAAATGAAAAGAAGATGGAGAGTAGAGAAGTGATTTAAATAAAAATTGAAAATTTAGAATAGGTTTTGGAAAAAGTGATTTTGAAGAAGACTTTGAGAGTGATGTTTGTCTGTGTTTAATAAAAAGAGATATGGGCTCACTATCTTACTACTCAATGATGTATTCTTCTCTTGAAAATCTCAGTGCCTCAACTCGATCATACGCAAAAACTTAAGCTTGAATTTCGAAAGTTTAAGTAAAGCAAATAAGATGTTTATCTGGAAAAGTTAAGTCCTTTTAAAAATCCCTCTTGAACTGAATGTTAAATCATCAAGTTTGTTTTCCAAATATGAAGTAAATACAAGTTTAAGTATTGTTTTCAAAATAAAAGTTCAAAAATTTAAACTCATCCTCATGTGCCTTCAAGAATACTTACAAAGAAGCAAGGCTTAGTTTAAGGCATTCATATGATTCCTTTAGGTTCTTTGCACAAAAATCATTCAAAACAAAGAAGGATCAAACAAAGATGATAGTGAGCCCAGAAAAATAAGTTTAGCTACTCATAACTGATGTGAACAAGACATGTAATTGAAATGTAATATACTCATGAGTTGGAGAAGAAGAGAGGTTTTGAATCGTTATTGATGTCACTTCAACGTCGGATTACAATCAATCTTTCTCTCTCACTTGTGGCTGGACTAGACTAGAATAAGAACAAAAAAAATTACAAAACCAATTGCAACTATCTAACATAAATCCTAACCTTAAGAATAAAAATTTTAGATACTAATTTTCTTACCCTTTCTTCTTCTTAATATTTATAGGAAAAAGTCAGAGGGGCAAGGCGTGAGCAAATAGGGGGAGTAAATGCTCTCCCTTATCTTTTAACAGGGTCGTGGATCCGCGGCCGCAGATCCATAACTTTGGCCGCGGATCCGCGGCCCTGTTGTGGCCAGTTGGGTACATCCAGGGCGAGCTGTAACCCCCGGTTCTAGTCACCGGTATTTTCTACTAGTGATCGATATGGTATAAATACCTATTCTGGTGGTCTAAACTAAGTCTACTTTAACTCTATTAAAATTTCCTAATATTTTAATTTTTTTTGATTTTTTCAAAATTTTTCGAAATTAATTGAAGATTCTCAAAATTCGTGACCCATCTGTGTCACTATGCGACTTCTAAATTTTTAATTTGCAATTAGGGATGAATTTCATGAATCTGATTTCTCAATAATGCTTAAAATAATATTTTTTATTTAAGATTTTTTTAGGAATTTTTTTGAATTAAATAGGAATTTAATTGAGTTAAAAAAAGCAAAAATGAAAAAAATAAAAATAAAAAATATTTAAAAAAATAAAAACCTATAATAATTCTTCCAAGTTTTGAACCCCTGCCCTCCTAATTAAAACCAACAAGCTCCCACCACTATGCCATATTAGTATGTGGTCTAAAAGCCCAAGCCTATTTATTTAAACCTCCCTTTAACTCCCCTATCTTCTCCAACTTCCCCCACTCTCTCTAACTTCTCCCACACTTCTCCCTCTCATTCTCACTCATCCAAACTGAACCCACTACTCCTCCCACGTAGCCCAACTCTCAGAGGGACTTAGGGGTGTGTGTGGTGCCTATAAAAGGGATATCTCACCATCTCAAGTCACTTGCAAAACCTAAACTTCTCTTTATTTTTTATACTACACTATCTCTTCCTCTTTCAAACTTGGCAAGATACTGAAGTGCTGGATGAGGGGAGAAAGATTCAGACTGAAGGAAAGCGTTTCAGGTATTTATTTTGCATTTTGTAGAATTTAGTTCGTTGTGGCATTTCACCGAACACGTAGTATGCATTACATGTTAACTTTAATTTCACCATGTAACGCTTGCTAAAATCACAATTCAAATTTGTAGAACACCAAGGATATGCCTTCTAATTATCATAATTTTTAATTTATTTTTAGAAATTTATTTTCAATCAAAAAATAAATAAATAAATAAAAAGGCTGGACTGTGCTGTGCACTGCACAGTGCGGACCAGGGCAGGCCTGGCTGAGCCAGACCTGACCTGGGTCTGGTCGAGCCAGGCGAGGCCCAGTCTGGCCTGGTCGGGCTAGACTAGACTCGACTGGGTCTGTGCGCTGGGCACAGATCCAGTTCGGGTCTGTGGTAATACAGACCCGGGTTCGGGTCTGTAAAAAAAAGAAAAAAAAGAGAAAAAAGAGAAAAAGAAAGAAAAGAAAAAGAAAAAGAAAAAGAAAAAGAAAAGAAATAAATAAATAAAAATATGTAGAAAATTACTGTAACATTTTCTATAGTAAATTCAGACCCAAACCCGTTACTGTAGTAACAGACTTGTTACTATAGCCCGTTTGGCTTTTATTTAGTTTTTATTGATTTTTAGGTTTATTTTAATTCAAAAAATTAAGAAAATTCACAAAAAATCACAAATTAAATTTTGGACTCTATAAAATTATTTTGAGTGTAATAGTACTTAGAATAACATGAAATTAAATATTTTTTATAATTACTATTCAATGATAATTTATTTTTAAATGACCAATAAATTTCTAAATAGCACAAAAATATAAAATTCATAATTCAGTAATATGTAAATATTATACATCAATTTTTAGTTTATGCATGTATTTTAGTATGAAATTATGTTTTTAAATAGTTGCTATAACTTGATTTCATGATGTCCCTGGACTTGCCATATGGTTCTTAACTTGTGATCTTGTGATCTTGTGACCTGATGATTATGATATATGACATTACTCGCCAGGTGCTTCATGCTCATTATATACATGTCATAGTATACATACATGACCTTATTTCACCTGATTGTTCTGTTACTCTCATTGGTATCTTACCTGTCAGTTTATATTACCGTTAGATTTATGATTCATTGATTCCAGTGCTCTACTTATATTGCCCTTTACTTTTACATTTCTATATTATTGTTTCTCTTCTCGTGTGTGCACTTGCTGATCTGCTTCTAATGGACCTTGATTTTTCAGCATCAGAGCTTGAGGAGACTGACGAACCACTATTTGACGGAACCCAGGAAGACTACCAGGCGTGAGTCTGAGTTTCTTATCTTCGTATTTTGGCATTTTGTCTTGTTATGATGTTCCAATGCCAAAATTGTATCTTTTTTTATTTTTGCTTTGTTATATTCCAATCTTGTATCCATACAAAGACTATTGTAGATGTATGTCTTTTATGTGAAATGAAACTTCTGGTTGTCTTTTGTATATGTGTGCAAGAATTTAGCTCATTTACTATACCGTAAGGTATTCACGGAAGAGATTTCCCTCTTCGTGAGTATCTGCTGGCCATCGTCATGTACCCGTATTCTGTATTTTGGAAAGCGGGGCGTGACATGATTTTGTTGGTATCAGAGCCAGGTTTTATTTTAATTCCGCATCATATAAAGACAATCAGATTCACATATAAGAAAAAGCATCTATAATTGTTTGGATACACATCGTTACCCTAAACTCATGCCTTAGATTCCCTTCTAAACTATTCCCTATATGTTTCAGACACTCATGGCTCGGAACAGAAATGTCCCCTCTTCCTCCCAAGTCGACCCAGTCCCCTATAGTGATCTGTGGATAGAAGTTTCTAGCCGACCTGATAGTCATAAAGGACTCTGGGTTTGACATTGTCTTGGGTATGGACTGGTTGGGCACTTTCTACAGTCAATGTGAGCATAGGAAGATCAAGGAAGAAGAGTCATTGACTGTAGGAAGAAGAAAGTTACTTTTCAGATCCTCAGTCATCCAGAATTTGAATTCCATTCTGGGGATGTAACTCTGAAGTAAGCCCAATTCATGAAGAGGCAATTGAAGGGGTGCTAGAGTCCTTGAACTCTAAGGAGCAGGATTTTATACATGAGGTGGTATGTGAATTTCTTGACATCTTTCCTGAGGATCTCCCTGGACAACCCCGTGTTCGAGAGATTGAATTTAGTATCGAAGTCTTACCTAGAACAGCCACTATTTCCATGCGCCGTACCACCTGGCTTCAATAGAGCTAGCAGAGCTGAAGAAGCAGATTCAAGAATTGCTCTATAAGGGTTTAATCCGACCGAGTGCTTCACCTTGGGGCGCTCCGGTCCTTTTAGTCAAGAAGAAGGATGGTAGCCAGCGACTATGCATTGATTACTGGGAGCTGAATCATGTCACAGTCAAGAATAAGTATCCCTTACCCTGAATTGACGATCTCTTCGATCAACTGGGGGGAGCCACAGTATTCTCTAAGGAGATCTCCATTCTGGTTATCACCAAGTGCGAGTGAAAGCTGAGAATGTATCTAAGACTGCTTTTTCGGACGCGATATGGACATTTCGAGTTCTTTGTTATGCCATTCAGAGTCACCAATGCTCCTGCGGTATTCATGGACTTGATGAATCGCGTCTTTGCTCCATACTTAGATTAATTTGTCATAATCTTCATTGATGATATCCTGATCTATTCCAAGACCAAAGAGGAGCACACTGAGCACTTGAGGATTGTCCTACAAACTCTAAGACAAGAGAAGTTATTGTTGGATCGTTGAGATAAGGACTAATTGCGGAATTATCTCTTGTAGGCAACTATAGATCTGAAATAACTCAAGTCAACACAAATCTAAAACTAGAAGGATTAGCGTTAAGTAAATAAACAAAATAAATAACTTGCATGTAAAGGAAAACAAATCTCAGAAATTGACAAACGCAAACAAAGAGATTTATCCTGGTTCGGTCCTTGTGACCTACATCCAGTCCCCAAGCCACCCGCTTGAGATTTTCCTTTAACCTTGATCTTGCCACCCAAAATCAATACAACATGTACACCACTTGTCGAATCCCCTTCGCCAAATGTGTACACCTTCTCTTCCACCAAGAGAACACCTTCTCTTCCACCAAGAGAATACCTTTTACCTTTGTACAACTGCCTCTTCAACCAAGAAGCCTCCCGTGTACAATGGTCACCTTGTACAACTTGCCTCTTCAACCAAGAAGCCTCCCGTGTACAATGAACACTTTGAGAATTACAACTCTTTTCCTATAGCCTTGATAATGAATGTGTATGTGGACAAGGTACAGTATAGGAAACAAAACTTCAGAAGACTTCACAATAGGAATTGGCTTTTGGTGAAGACTGAAGTTAGGAAACAGTTTTCAGATTTTCAGATTTTGACTTTTGGAAAACTGATGGAAAATCTTGGTAAATGGCCTTTGCAATAACTTCCCTATTTATAGCTGAAGACTAGGGTTAGTTAGGGAGTTAATAGGTGCAATTTGAATCAAAGGAACGTTGAAAACAGTAGCACAAAAGACCAACAGTCAGAAACTGTCCAACAGTCAGAACTGCCTATTAGTCGACTTGCCCATAGAGTTAGTCGACTAACCTAGGCAAAATTCCTTCTATTAGTCGACTATGTTTGGCTATTAGTCGACTATGTCATGAAACGTTGGATTGACAGTTTCAGAATAACTGATTCAAGTCGACTGCAACTAACAACTTAGTCGACTTGACCAGGGATTAGTCGACTAGGGGAATTCTATAAGTCAACTATAAAATGATATTAGTCGACTTGGTTTACTGTTGGTCGACTAATTATCAAACAGAGAGTTGGGTCAGATTCAGGACACAGGATTAGTCGACTTGGGTTTGGGTTAAGTCGACTAGTCAATGGGTTAGTCGACTTATAATGGTCTTCAAGTCGACTAATGAAGTGTGTGTTTGTGTCAAGGCTTTTACATGCTACTTCAACTTTACTAACCACACTCTATCAACTCTCCTTGGCACATCTTGATCATGTTGGACTCTTGATTCGTCATGTGTAAGAGCTCCAAATGAATTTGATCTTCACGAACGTCTTCATCGAAATAGGTTCCAACATTCTCCCCCTTTTTGATGACGACGCTTTGTGTGCACAAGTCCTCCCCCTGCAGAAAATATGTTATCTTTTCCTCCCCCTGCAGAAATGGGTTATAACAGATAGAGAAATATTTTGTTCTCCCCCTGCAACAAATATATTAGTACATATATACATAGTTGATCTTTATCAAAATTTTTTTATATGGTACCTGCAAGATAAACGTTAGTTGGTACCAAATATAAAAGATCATATCTAACCTTTAGGACTCCAAATCCATTTAGAATTTGGTTTCCACCTGTTAGTATATACATAATTGCAAGAATCACATATATCATGCATGTATGAAGCAATATATGTATTTTTATCATAAACATTTAAATTTTAAGGAATCCATATAAACTTACTTTTCTTAGGCTTTCTTTTTACAAAGTAACTATATGGATGATTATAACATGAAGATTTTGCAATAAAACCAATACCATGATTATCATGTGACAAATTCTGAAAAGATAATAGATCATTTAATTTTTCTTTTCCTTTATTAAACTTAGTCACATTTTGCATAAGATCTTCATATTTCTTTTTGAAAACTAACATGTCTTTATCTAATATAGAAATTCTATCATACAAAGACTTAGTTTCCATTTTCAGAAAAATATTTTCTTTTATAAACTTCTCATTTTCAGTTTTCAAGAATGATATGATATTTTCAGTTTCATCTTGTTGAGAATTTATAGAAGAATATTGTAATGCATAACAGAATTTTCCTGTAAAAGTTTCTCATTTTCTTTTAACAAAAATCTGTTTTTCAGTTTTTCATTTTTCAGATTCATAAATAACTCATTAAATGCATCAGAGAGTTCAGAAAACGATACCTCTTCATCTTCTATGGCCATGTAACATAAGTTAACATGTTCAGTGGATTCTTCTTCATCAGAAGATGAGGAATCACTATATTCTGAAGATGCTTCGTAGTTCTTCTTCTTTCTGAACTTCTTACTCTTGTACTTATCTTTCTTCTTGAGCAAAGGGCAATCCATCTTCATATGTCCTGGTTTATCACAATTAAAACACTTGAATTTACCTTGCTTAAGAAATTTCCTGAACTTCTTTGAGAGCATTGCCATCTCCTCTTCGTCATCATTGTCCGTGTCGGAAGATGCATGAAAGGCGAGTTCTTTCTTCTTTGAACGGTGTTATCGTTCGTCCTTCTTCCTTTCTTCTAACTGCACTTCATATGCCATTAGATTACCGATTAGGTTTTCTAATGTCATAGTTGAGAGATCATTCGCCTCTTCAATGGCAGTTGTCTTCTTCTCCCATTCTGGTGTGAGTGCACGAAGGATCTTTCGAACTCTTTCGACTTGGGTGTAGTCCTTTCCAAGGGATGCAAGAGTATTGATGATGTCGGTGAATCTTGTAACCATTTCGGAAATGGTTTCATTCTCCTCTATTTTAAATAACTCAAACCTGTGGACAAGAACAGATATTTTAGATTCCTTAACTTTACTAGTGCCTTCGTGTGTTACCTGAAGAGTATGCCATATTTGATGTGCAGAAGTTGCTGTTGAAACATGGTTGAACTCTTCTTTGGTAAGAGCACAGAACAAGGCATTCATTGCTTTTGCGTCAAGGTTCGCGTTCTTCTTTTGATCTTCACTCCAAGCGTTGTAGTTGGTTGTGGGCTTGGTGTATGATGCTTCTACGATGTTCCAAAGGTCGTAGTTGAGTGACTGCAAGTATATCTTCATTCTACACTTTCAATAGTTGTAGTTGGTTCCGTCAAATAGCGGTGGACGTTGTGTAGAATGTCCTTCTTTGAATTGGGATGATGAGAACTCCGTTGCCATCCTTGTTGTTGACAAGGTATGCAGGGCTTGTATGCTGGTTCAGGGTTCAGATACCAAATGTGAGACCTGCTCTGATACCAATTGTTGGAATTGGTATGGTTGTTGCCTGTTGATGAACTTGGCTCTCCCCTGCTCTGATATTGGTCCCGGCTCTGATACCAATTGTTGGATCGTTGAGATAAGGACTAATTGCGGAATTATCTCTTGTAGGCAACTATAGATCTGAAATAACTCAAGTCACACAAATCTAAAACTAGAAGGATTAGCGTTAAGTAAATAAACAAAATAAATAACTTGCATGTAAAGGAAAACAAATCTCAGAAATTGACAAACGCAAACAAAGAGATTTATCCTGGTTCGGTCCTTGTGACCTACATCCAGTCCCCAAGCCACCCGCTTGAGATTTTCCTTTAACCTTGATCTTGCCACCCAAAATCAATACAACATGTACACCACTTGTCGAATCCCCTTCGCCAAATGTGTATACCTTCTCTTCCACCAAGAGAACACCTTCTCTTCCACCAAGAGAATACCTTTTACCTTTGTACAACTGCCTCTTCAACTAAGAAGCCTCCCGTGTACAATGGTCACCTTGTACAACTTGCCTCTTCAACCAAGAACCTCCCGTGTACAATGAACGCTTTGAGAATTACAACTCTTTTCCTATAGCCTTGATACTGAATGTGTATGTGGACAAGGTACAGTATAGGAAACAAAACTTCAGAAGACTTCACAATAGGAATTGGCTTTTGGTGAAGACTGAAGTTAGGAAAACAATTTTCAGATTTTTAGATTTTGACTTTTGAAAAACTGATGGAAAATCTTGGTAAATGGCCTTTGCAATAACTTCCCTATTTATAGCTGAAGACTAGGGTTAGTTAGGGAGTTAATAGGTGCAATTTGAATCAAAGGAACGTTGAAAACAGTTGCATAAAAGACCAACAGTCAGAAACTGTCCAACAGTCAGAACTGCCTATTAGTCGACTTGCCCATAGAGTTAGTCGACTAACCTAGGCAAAATTCCTTCTATTAGTCGACTATGTTTGGCTATTAGTCGACTATGTCATGAAACGTTGGATTGACAGTTTCAGAATAACTGATTCAAGTCGACTGCAACTGAAAACTTAGGGCCTATTTGTTTCCCCCGCAAAACGCCGCAAAACCGCAAGTCGTAAAACTCTTTTCCATTTTCAGCTGTTTGTTTCGTTGCAAAACATTTCGCAAAATACAACTCTCATTTCCCACTTGCAGTTGCTACAGTTAAATTTGTGGTCATATAAATCTCACTTTTACACTCAAATTTTTCCACTTGCAATTGCTACAGTTAATTTTGTGGTCATGTAAATTCTACTTGTAATACATTCGTAGTGTCAAAGCAGTTACTTAATAATCAATATATAATTTAATATTATTAAATATTTAATATATTTAATATTTTTAATAGTGTTTAATTTCTTACTGAATTATTTTATACTGGTATTTTTTAGTTTTTTATTATTTTTAAGATTGTTTTAATATTTACTATTTTATTATTTTAATTTAATATATAATTTAATATTGTTATTTAATACTTTTTTATTTATTAATATTTACACCAATTTTCTTAATATTTTATTTAAATTTAATATTTTATTAATATAACAATAATGTGTTTTAATATAAAATTATTATATATTTAATTTATTTCTTAATATAAATAATTACTATATTAATATTATAATATACTTTAAAATATATTAATATTTTATTATGTTAATATTGTAATAATTCATTATAATAATATCATAATAATATTTCATTATTAAATTTATAATTATATTTTACTTTGTTAATTTTATTTTTATATAATATTACGATATTATTATCATAAAATTTAATATTATAATAATCTTAAGTATTTTATAATATTATAATATTATAACTATATTTTATTAATTTTCTTAAGATTTTTTTAATATTTATGTTTTATTAGTATCCTTAAAATTTTATTCAGTTTCTTTAGATTTTCTTAAAATTTTATAATTACTTATTTAGTTAATATTGTAGTAATATTTTACTAATTTTACTAATATTTTATTAATATTATTGTTATAAATAAAATATTAAGATTATTAATTTTTTTCTCAAATTTATTAATACAATTAAATAGTAGATTTAATTTAATAGTATTTATAATATTTAAATTACTGCTACAGTTAATTTTGTGGTCAACTTTTCCACTTACACTTTTACATTACCAACCAAACACCGTAAAACACAATATACTTTATCATTTACACTTTCACTTTATCAACCAAACACCGTAAAACACAATATACTTTTCCATTTACACTCCACTTTATCAACCAAATACCGTAAAACATAATATATTTTCTCTGCTACAGTTCATTTTTTCCATTCTCATTTTACGACTTACGACTTGCGACGTTTTGCAACGAAACAAACAGGCCCTTAGTCGACTTGACCAGGGATTAGTCGACTAGGGGAATTCTATAAGTCGACTATAAAATGATATTAGTCGACTTGGTTTACTGTTGGTCGACTAATTATCAAACAGAGAGTTGGGTCAGATTCAGGACACAGGATTAGTCGACTTGGGTTTGGGTTAAGTCGACTAGTCAATGGGTTAGTCGACGTATAATGGTCTTCAAGTCGACTAATGAAGTGTGTGTTTGTGTCAAGGCTTTTACATGCTACTTCAACTTTACAAACCACACTCTATCAACTCTCCTTGGCACATCTTGATCATGTCGGACTCTTGATTCGTCATGTGTAAGAGCTCCAAATGAATTTGATCTTCACGAACGTCTTCATCGAAATAGGTTCCAACAGTTATATGCAAAGCTTAGTAAATGCTCTTTGTGGCTAGACCATGTCTCATTTCTCGGGCACATCATATCTGGGGAGGCATCTCGGTGGATCCATCCAAGTAGAAGCTGTCAGAGATTGGCCAACCCCTAAGTCTGTCACGGAAGTGAGAAGTTTTCTTAGACTAACTGGCTACTATCGTCGATTTGTTCAAAATTTCTCCAAGATCACCGAGCCTCTAACCAAGCTTACTGAAAGGAAGTGAAGTATCGGTAGGCTAAGGAATGCAAGTTAGCATTCAAGAAACTGAAGGATCGATTGACGATAGCACCAGTTCTAGCAATTCCAGATGGATCGGGGGGATGGTGATACATAGTGATGCTTCTGGGCGCGGCCTGGGTCGTGTGTTAATGCAACGAGACAGAGTGATATCATTCGCCTCAAGACAACTGAAGCCCCATGAGAGGAATTACCCAACTCATGATCTGGAACTGGCGGCGGTCATCTTCGCCCTTAAGGTATCGAGACACTATCTTCTCGGGGAGCGTGTGGAGATATTCACAGATCATAAGAGTCTCAAGTACATTTTTACCCAGAAGGAGCTCAACATGCGTCAGAGAAGATGGCTAGAGCTCATGGCAGACTATAATCTAGATCTGCAATACCACCCTGGGAAGATGAATGTAGTTCCTGATGCTCTCAGTAGGAAGCCCTCTTTCATGTCGATGACTCAACAGAAGGAGATGCAGGAATAGATCCTTAGGCTAGACTTGAAGATCATTCTACCTGGAGATATTAGGAGACTCATGACCTTGGTGACTCATCCATCTTTGATCGAGAAGATCAAGGAGGTTCAGAAGGAAGACCCTAAGTTGCAAAAGATCAGAGAAGAAGTGGAAGCCGGACTAAGGCAGGATATAGTCATCCATGCAGATGGTTTGCATCAGTTCGGAAGCAGACTCTGTGTACCATCTGGGGAAGTTCGAAGAGAGTTGCTCTCTGAAGCTCACAGTTTCCCTTATTCGGTTCACCCTGAGGGCATTAAAATGTACATAGATCTCAAGCAACACTTTTGGTGGCACGGGATGAAAAGAGAGATAGCTCGATTCGTAGCCCATTGCCTTGTATGCCAACAAGTCAAGGCAGAACACCAGAGGACGGCCGACTGTTACAACCACTCCCTATTCCCGAATGGAAGTGCTAGAATATCACCGTGGACTTTATTGTAGGCCTGCCTGGGAGTCCAAGAGGGAATAATGCTATATGGGTGATCATGGACCGACTCACTAAGAGTGCTCACTTTATACCTTTCAGAGTCGGACAGTCCACAGAAGCACTGATAGAGAAGTACATGCAAAAAAATAGTCAGACCGCATGGAGTCCCTATTAATATTGTTTCAGATAGAGATACTAGATTTGTGTCGCGTTTCTGGGATAGTCTTCAAAGGAGCTTAGGCAGCAAGTTAAAGTTTAGTACGACATTCCATCCTCAGACTGATGGCCAATCAGAAAGAACCATCCAGATTTTAGACGATATGCTTAGAGCCTGTATACTGAACCTTAAAGGATTATGGGATGATCATTTGCATTTAGTGGAGTTCTCCTACAACAACAGCTATCAGGCTAGTATCCAGATGGCTCCATATGAGGCACTATATGGGAGGAAGTGCAGATCTCCTGTGTGTTGGGATGACATTGGTGAAAGAAAGCTGCTCGGCCCAGATTTGATTTTGCAAACAGTAGAGAAGGTGGCCAAGATCAAGAAACATAATGAAAGCCGCTGAAGATCGTCAGAAGAAGTGGGCCGATGCTAAGAGAAGACCCTTAGAGTTTGCAGTATGATTGGTCACTAATGTTGCACATTTATTATCATATTTCCATATTTATTATAGAATAAACTTTGCATTGTTCTAATTAAATGTTTAATTTATTTGCAGGCCCATTCCTAAAGGAGAGTGAAGAGAAATGAGCCCAAAAGCCCACCAAATTCTGAATTAAATCAGAATTAATTCAAACTCAGTGAATCAGGGCAAAATCAAGAGGTTGAAAACCGGTTGAGAAGAATCCTCCCAGAATCGATCGGTTGAAGCAAAAATCAAAGGCCATTTCGTCAAAATCCCGGACCTAAACGAGAAATCCAACTGAAGATAAAGCCAGAACGAGAAGCCGGGAAGCTCCACCAACAGGGTGTGGCCACCTGGCTACACCCTGGCTGCGGAAACACGACCAAAGCCGCATTTCCGCGGCTTGGTTAGAGAGTTATGGGGAGCGTTTGCTCCCCCTATCTGAAAAACACCTAGAGGGGGGGTGAATAGGTGTAAATGCTAATCTAGAAAACTAATTGCAAACTAAGTGCGCTAAATGCGGAAGCTAATGCAAATTATGCACAAACTGATACAATACAACAAGTGTAGCCGAATTCCCCTTGCGAGGCTCTGGACTAACTCCCCTTGATTCCCCTTGAAATGGGTTGAGGCGCTATGTGAAGCTCTTGTTGGATGAGTACAAGTTAGGCACACACACACAAGCAATCCAAGCAATAAGAAATATGTGCACACACAATCAAGCCAAGCAATCAAGAATGAATAGCAATATGAATAAATGCAAGGCAATATGAAATATGCACAACACAAGCAAATATGATATGATATGAATATGATGCTTTGCACAATTATAAGAGAGAGAGTTAGAGAGACAATGGGAGCAATCGCAAACACCAAGATTTGTTTCGAGGTTCGAGCACCTTGCTCTACATCCCCGCCTACACCACCGTGTAGGATTTCCACTATCTCAACTCCCACCGAGGGAACCTCTACCGAAGAGGATTTCTTACAACTCTAGGAGTACCAACTCCTCTCTCAACAACAACCTCCTCACAACCGAGGGGTTAGGCCCGTAGCCAAAACAACAATCAATCCACACACCTCTACCGAAGAGGCTCACAACCAAACTCCACTCTACCTAAGAGGGAGCAAACCAATACCACTCCGATCACCTCTACCGAAAGAGGGATACAACAAATAAGGAGGGTTTACAACAATGAGGTTTACAACAAACAACCTCAAACACTTCTCTTTCTTTTTCTCTTATCTTTTTCCACAAAAACAAGATCCTAATAGTTTAGGATAGAAGATAGCTCAAGTGTGGAAAACAAGTGTTTTTGGAAACAAGCAACAAAGAAAAATCTTTGGGAAAATACTTGCAATATGATAGAATTGAAGATCTAAGCAAAAATCTCAAAAACCTATTTTTCTTTGATTTTTCAAAAACCCTAAAACAATAAAGATGAGAAGTTTTTGCACTTAAAACTCTTTTGAAAACTCTTTTAAACACTTCAGAAAACTGAAAATTTTTCTCTTGAAAAACTTTGCCAAAATCCCCAAAGAGATGGGGTTTATATAGCCCCTATACAAAACTAGCCGTTAGGCTGAGTTGGCAGTCTGACAGACTGCCGTCGACCGGTCCGGTCGACCGCCAACGGTCAAAAATGTGACCGTTGGGCAACAGCGGTCGACCGGCCCGGTCGACCGAAACAAACCGAGAGCAGAGCTCTCATACCCGGTCGACCGGCTCGGTCGACCGTCCACTGTGCCTAACAGACGTGCACGTCTGTGCACGTCGGTCGACCGGATCGGTCGACCGGCCCTTGGTGCGGTCGACCGTCCCGGTCGGCCGACCAGCCTGTCAGCACAAAACTAGGTCAGAAAATTTTGAAAAAATATTTTCTAAAAAATCTTTTATCTCTTTTAAAAATACCATAAAAATTGTTTTATCATTTTATGTTGAAACACAAGCATGTGATAAAAATTTCAAGACAATATATCAACATATCAATTCATTTTTGTGTCTTGCCAATTTTATCAAAAACAAAACTTTGTATTTTGTCAAACTTGATTTTTCCAAAACATGAATAGGGATATCAAAAATAAGTTTGTTTACCAAGTTAAAGCATGTATGTATAAATAGAAAACATCTACTATACATATAACATATGTAAACTTGTTTTGATCAACTATTCATAAAAACCAAATATCAAATCATAAACGTGTGTGTTTTGTGTTCACTTGAGCATATCAACTAAACTAAGCTTTACAAATGGATCTAAAAAACTCTATCTAAACTAGGATACCTAAGTCTTCTTGACGATCTTCATCTTCAAGTAGACTCGGTCCAAACTCCGTGATTCTCCAAGTGCAAAGGTATGATCTTTAAGCTTTGGCACCGGAATCATCATGAATAGCTTCTAATCATCTTGTTGAAGCTAATCACCAACCTAATATCCTGTTAATGATCTGAAACTTAGAAACACAAGAATATTAGTAAACATAACTACATGAGTGTTGATCATCATCAAAACTAGAGTGGAAGGCCATTGGGCCAACACTATCTTCAGAGGATCCTGTAGGTTGGTTTTTTGCCTATAAAAGGGCAGTATTTGCACTGAAAATGGGACGACCATGCAGAGATAGGATTAGTCCAGTTTTCATTCTTTGTAATTTAGGTTTTTCTTTTCTTTTTATGTAATTGTAATTTGTATGTAAGCTTAGGTTAGATTGAGATTCATGTAAGTAAGAGAGAGAGGCTTATGTTGAGAGTGACACCGATGTACCCTCCTCCTTTCTTCCATCGTTTCTGTAAGCAATAAAGGTAAATACTTTTTTATGTTCGTCTCTTTACTTTTGTTTCCTTTTGTTTTCTTCTTCCTCTTTCTACTTTATCTCTTTTGGTTTTGTTGAGCATGCAAGTGAATCCAGAAGCATAAGTATAACAACGTTTTTTTGAGTGCCAACAATACTTCATGAAGATGTTCTCCTCCTCAAGATCTGTATCACTTCATTCTTGCTCGGCTTTATGATATAATGCGAACGAGGACTGAGCTCGATCCTATGACTTATACGTTGAACGCCTCCGAAGCAAGGTAGAACATGCAAGGGTTCCAGGTAAGTCATCAACCAAACTAGGTGAGTAATTCCTTAATCTTCTTTCTTTTCTTTTATTTTTAGTTTACATCACCAACACGATTTCTTTCACTACATCTTCCAAATCCTTTTTCATTCTTTTTCAATTTATTTGTACAGAGTCATTTTCTGATTTTCTCCACCTTCTCATTCTACCGTTTTCTTTCTAATTTTAACCTATAACTTTTTTTCATTTTCATGACTTAAAACAAAGAAGAACCTTCATTTTTCTTCACAAAGATTTCAATAAATAACCTTGAACGCTTCTATCGCAAACCCTCCTTGTGGATCACGACCCGCATAGCCACTTGCTATCGCGGTAAGAATTGAGCACTTGCACATGTTTATTCTTAAGTTCTAAAATTTTGTATTTTTTGTGCAGGTTCAAGCTCAATCAAATTTTGGCGCCATTGCCGAGGAGGGTAACGATTTTTATTGAAATCTGATTTTTATTGAATTTTTAGAACTAAAACGAATTTTCTTCTCTGTTGCAGGTTATAGGGCAAATAAAGCAGGAAAAAAGGATTGCAGAAACATATAAGTGGTCTTGGGCCTCTGTTCCAGAAAACAGAGACCAAGTACCCTTTGAATTGCCGCGTTTGCTCGGCTTTAGCCGCGTTTCCGCGGCAAGGAAGAGTTCACTCCTAACTGTCTTTTTTGCAAGGCTGCTAGCTTTGCAAAAATTAGAGTTTCTGTAAACTTTATTTCTTATATGCCATCACATAAGCCTGCTAATAAACCAACAGTAAAATACTTATTGAAAAAGATAAAAAATTGATTAGACGTTTGCATTTTAGGCATGTGTCTTTTCAATTCATTTATTTTTACTGTTTAAGAGCGCTGGAGCAAGGTACGTTCGCATTGCATTTAGAATAGGACTCATCTCTTGGTTGATTTACATCGCTTTGAGTGAATCTTGTTTACATATCTTGTACACTTGCACAAACTGATCTTAAGGGCACCACCCCATAACAAGATAAGGTGGGGATTTAATCACCCTTCCTTGGCCCAAAAATCAGATTCCAAGTACTTACTAACCCGAGCCTAACTAAAAATGAGTAGACGTTGGCCCTAGGGACATCTTGGACTCAATTAGGAGATTATCCTAAGGGGGAAAGGTGTTGGAATTTGACTCCTGCTAATTCAGTGTCTAGGAAAGGGATTAAGGGCCGAAAGTCCAAAGATTGATGGTTATTTAATTAAGGAACGTCTTTGACGGATAACTCTCACCAATCTTGCCCTGACCTGGCTGATTAGCTTGTGGTCAAAGTCTGCATTCTACCTCCCGTGGACAGTCTAACCAGTTAGGAGTCGTCTAGGTCATAGGTCTACCCTAACTTAGTTTAGAATTTTTTCTTATTTGTTTGCTTATTGTTTGTTTTTTCTTTCTTTTTGTTTGTATTCTATTGTGTGATATGGTTTATAATAACAATTTTTCCAACTTTAATAGTAATCCATATTACACACCGACTTCTTTTTCAGATATTACCAACCCGGCATATCATAACTTTAACCAACCTAGTGTGTCGGATTGGTCTTATCCGAATCAATATAACCCATGTCCCCCATCTTATAACCATAATTCCTAGAATAATTTCAACTCTTCATAAAGTCAGTGGGGATTCACCTCCCCCGAGTCCAATTTTCAATCAACTTGTCCTCCTTCTCCACTTTGTCAACAATATTTCCAAGATTCATACTCAGTTCCACTAGTCCCAAATAGAAGACCATCAATTTTGAAAATGAGTATGCGTGAGTCCAAACAAAAATCACAAAATCTAATGGTTTCACAATTTCACCACCAATTCTAAAATAACACTTCATCTTTTCAACAAGACGATGAACCCATCAACTATGAAAAGATGCTTGAAGCCATGACTCAAGCTCAAAATGCTCATAATCGTGACATAGATATGATGGTCCAATCTCTACGTTCTCACCGTTTGACCAGTTCTGATGTCACTAACCATTCTCTGAGAGTCGAAGAGTCATGTTGTTTTGGAAATCAAGGTTCCATTTCAGAACCATCATTTGAACTTGCCTAAACTCTAAATTTTGAAAATAATATTGACAGTTTGGCAAGTTATCCTTTTCCTGAAATCGAACTTGAAAATGAATATGATCATGAACCTCAACTTAGTGATTCAATTTTACTTCATGATTCAATAATGACTCCGGTGTCTTCACCTGATTTCAATCTTTTCCCCGAGTCAACATTGGATCCTGTGCCAATTCATCATGAAATTGAATCACCCATTTTTGATGATCATATTGAACTTGACCAATTTTACACTTTTGAAAATCCTATTGACAAATTGGCAAGTTCTCATTTTTATGACATTGAACTCAATGAGAAATGTGACCTAGATTCTCAAATCTGTGATCCAGTTCAAATTCCCGAATCAATACTGACTCCTGTTTTGTTACCGGACTTGAGTAATATTTTAGAGTCAGTTTTGATTCCCACACCTATCATTCTTGAACTTGAATCACCAATATTAAGTCATATTCTATTGTTGGAAAATAAATGTGGACTTGAGTTTCAACTTCTTGACTTGGACCCATTTCCTGAACCAATTTCGATTCCTGAACCTTTACTTGACTTAAGTCACCTTCCTGAGTCGGTATTAGTTCCTGTACTTCCTGCGTCCAAGTCAATCATTCTATCTTTTCATACTCCATTCTGGGACAAGGAGGTTGACAAATTTGACTCCGAAATTAATTATGGAATTTGGAAATTAGATAGGGTCAAATATTTAATAAAAATCCTTTATGGATTCATCATTTTAATGGATTATATTAGAGAAATTTCTGGTGGGTTCCTCTGAACCCAACGAAAAGTCGATTGGGCCGCATTTCGTGGACCAATCAGACCACCACCGGAACCACCACCTTAAGGTAACATTTTCCTTCCTTTTCTTCTTTTTCATGCATCAATGCATTAATTCATACATTGAGGACAATGCATGAGATAGGTGTGGGGGAGGGTTCTAACATAACTTAGGTTTTTCTTTTTATTAAAAAAATTATTAACATTTTCTTTACTTTTAAAAATTTTTTGAAAAATAGAAACAATATTTTGACATATTTTTTTGTAAGAAATTAAGTTAATTTTAAGGAATAGGAAAATCCAAATTAGGATTTCTTATACTTGGTCAAAATAAGATTATTTGTTTGATTTTTAGGGTTAGGAAGATAATTTGTCAAAGTAATTTAGTCTTGATCTTTACCTTAATGAAATATGCACACTTCATACACTTACACACTTAGGGTTCAAAAACAAAGATCCTTATGCCTTATATAAAAAAAAAGAAAAAGAAAAAGAAAAAGAAAAATATAAACAAATCTAATTATTGATTAGCTAGGTGCTTTGGCCTAAGCAAGCCTTAGTATTTATGCGAAAGATGATTAGATAAGTTTGAGAAAAAAAATATATAAAAATCCTCTGATTAAGCTGGGTATTTGTGCCTAATTAAGCATAAGTATTCACGCCTAAAAGGGATTCATATTATAAAATCCTTAGTTTTGTGGCCTTGTTTGCTCGAGTCCTTAAGTCCTTGGGGTGTTTTCTCACCCGGTGCCCTAAGACCGTTTGGTTTGGGAGTCATCGATTAAAGGCTCGTTACATGGGCAGATTAGAAAGCCTAATAGAACTAAGGAATAATACCACAAAAAATAAAAAATAAAAAAATATATATATATATTTTTATATAAATAAATAAGGCATAAGAGTTAGAGTTAATGAACCCTTAGTCAAAATTTGCACGATCACAAGGTGCATATGACTTAGGGTAAAGTAATAGACTAGATGAGAAGTACAATTTGATTCCTTACTTTGATTGATAACAAATTTTTGAATAGAGACAAAGTTTAGGAATGAAAAATTCAGTTTTTCTATAACTTATAGATTACTTAAATCTTACAATTATATTTCAAATATTTTTCTCTATCAAAATGCTTTTCGAAAATACTAATTCTTTGTTTCTCTTTCTTTATGGATTTTGTGGGTGTAATCCACTGAAAACCCTCACGAGACAAAACTTGTCCTCTAGGGAAAACCTAGAGGTTTAACGGCTTGTTGCACATGCTCAGTGCAATCGCGTGACCTGCGAAAGTGGTCTAATAATCCTTAGTATAGTTTAGTTATTTTGTTCGAGGACGAGCAAAAGATAGGTATGAGGGTGTGATTGGTCACTAATGTTGCACATTTATTATCATATTTCCATGCTTATTATAGAATAAACCTTGCATTGTCCTAATTAAATGTTTAATTTATTTGCAGGCCCATTCCTAAAGGAGAGTGAAGAGAAATGAGCCCAAAAGCCCACCAAATTCTGAATTAAATCAGAATTAATTTGAGCTCAGTGAATCAGGACAAAATCAAGAGGTTGAAAATTGGTTGAGAAGAATCCTCCCAGAATCGATCGGTTGAAGCAAAGATCAAAGGCCATTTCGTCAAAATTCCGGACCTAAACGAGAAATCCAACTGAAGATAAAGTCAGAACGAGAAGTCGGGAAGCTCCACCAATAGGGTGTGGCCGCCTGGCCATACCCTGGCCGCGGAAACGCGGCCAAAGCTGCGTTTCCGCGGCTTGGTTAGAGAGTTAGGGGAGCGTTTGCTCCCCCTATCTTCAGAGGATCCTGTAGGTTGGGTTTTTGCCTATAAAAGGACAGTATTTGCACTGAAAATGGGACGACCATGCAGAGATAGGATTAGTCCAGTTTTCATTCTTTGTAATTTATATTTTTCTTTTCTTTTTATGTAATTGTAATTTGTATGTAAGCTTAGGTTAGATTGAGATTCATGTAAGTAAGAGAGAGAGGCTTATGTTGAGAGTGACACCGATGTACCCTCCTCCTTTCTTCCATCGTTTCTACAAGCAATAAAGGTAAATACTTTTTTATGTTCGTCTCTTTACTTTTGTTTCCTTTTGTTTTCTTCTTCCTCTTTCTACTTTACCTCTTTTGGTTTTGTTGAGCATGCAAGTGAATCCAGAAGCATAAGTATACCAACGTTTTTGTGAGTGCCAACGATACTTCATGAAGATGTTCTCCTCCTCAAGATCCGTATCACTTCATTCTTGCTCGGCTTGATGATATAATGCGAAAGGGGACTGAGCTCGATCCTATGACCTATGCGTTGAACGCCTCCGAAGTAAGGTAGAACATGCAAGGGTTCCAGGTAAGTCATCAACCAAACTAGGTGAGTAATTTCTTAATCTTCTTTCTTTTCTTTTATTTTTAGTTTACATCACCAACACGATTTCTTTCACTACATCTTCCAAATCCTTTTTCATTCTTTTTCAATTTATTTGTACAGTCATTTTCTGATTTTCTCCACCTTCTCATTCTACCGTTTTCTTTCTAATTTTAACCTATAACTCTTTTTCATTTTCATGACTTAAAACAAAGAAGAACCTTCGTTTTTCTTCACAAAGATTTCAATAAAAAACCTTGAACGCTTCTATTGCAAACCCTCCTTGTGGATCACGACCCGCATAGCAACTTGCTATCGCGGTAAGAATTGAGCACTTGCACATGTTTATTCTTAAGTTCTAAAATTTTGCATTTTTTGTGCAGGTTCAAGCTCAATCACAGTAGGTGACCATGTATTTCTTAAGATCTCACCAACTCGAGGGGTCATTAGGTTCGGCTGCAGTGGGAGTTGAGTCCCAGATACATTGGACCTTTTGACATCATAGAGCGAGTCGGAGAAGTAGCATACCGAGTGGCCTTACCTCCAGCACTAGATGGTGTTCATGACATATTCCACATCTCTCAATTAAGGAAGTACGTCCAGGACGACCAACATATCCTGGACTATTCAGATCTGAGACTGAACCACGATCTATCCTATGAGGCTCCACCAATTCGCATCATCGACAAGAAGGAGAAGGTTCTGAAGAACAAGACCATTCCGCTGGTACTGGTGTCTTGGGATCCAAACTCTCCTGGGGATTTCACCTGGGAATGGGAAGATGAGATCAGGGCTAAATATCCTCATCTCTTCTCAGGTAACTTATCTCACTTCTAACTATCTGTTCATCATCTTATAACTTATACTCTTCTCCTTGTTTACTTTTGAATTTTGAGGACGAAATTTTTTTATTAGGTGGGTTAGATTGTAATCCTCGGTTCTAATCACAGGTATTTTCTACTGGTAATTGATATAGCATAAATACCTGTTCTGATGTCTAAAATAAGTCTACTTTAAGTCTAATAAAATTTCCTAATATTTTAGATTTTTCTTGATTTTTTTCAAAATTTTTCGAAATTAATTAAAGATTCTCAAAATTCGTGACCCATCTGTGTCGCTATGCGACTTCTGGATTTTTAATTTACAATTAGGGATGAATTTCATGAATCTGATTTCTCAATAATGCTTAAAATAATATTTGTTATTTTAAGAATTTTTTAGGAATTTTTCTGAATTAAATAGGAATTTAATTGAGTTAAGAAAAAGCAAAAATGAAAATAAATAAAAATAAAAATATTAAAAAAATAAAATCATGTAATAATTCTTCCAAGTTTTGAACCCCTGAACCTCCTAATTAAAACCCGCAAGCTCCCACCACTATGCCACATTGGTGTGTGGTTTAAAAGCCCTAGCCTATTTATTTAAACCTTCCTTTAACTCCCCTATCTTCTCTAACTTCCCCCACTCTCTCTAACTTCTCCCACACTTTCTCCCTCTTATTCCCACTAACCCAAACTAAACCCACTACTCCTCCCACATAGCCTAACTCTCAGGGGGGCTTAGGGGTGTGTGTGGTGCCTATAAAAGGGATATCTCACCGTCACTTGCAAAATCTAAACCTCTTTCTTTTTTTTCACTACACTATCTCTTCCTCTTTCAAACTTGACAAGATACTGAAGTGCTGGACGAGAGGAGGAAGATTCAGACTGAAGGGAAGTGTTTCAGGTATTTATTTTGCATTTTGTAGAATTAGTTTGTTGTGGCATTTCACCAAACACGTAGTATGCATTACATGTTAGCTTTAATTTCACCATGTAAAATGCATGCTAAAATCACAATACAATTTTGTAGAACACCTAGGATATGCCTCCTAATTATCATGATTTTTAATTTATTTTAGAAATTTAGTTTCAATCAAAACAAAATAAATAAATAAAAAGGATGGACTGTGCTATGCACCGCACTGTGCACAGCACAGTGCGGAGCAGGGCGGGCCTGGCTGAGCCACACCCGACCTGGGTCTGGTCGAGCCTGGCCAGGCCCAGCCTAGCCTGGTCAGGCCAGACCAGACCCGACTGGGTCTGTGCGCTGGGCACAGACCTAATCCGGTCTGTGGTGATACAGACCCGGGTTCGGGTCTATTTTACAGACCAGAACCCGACCCGATATTAAAAAAAAAAAAGAAAAAGAAAAAGAGAAAAAGAAAGAAAAGAAAAAGAAAAAGAAAAAAAAAGAAAAAGAAAAAGAAAAAGAAAAGAAATAAATAAATAAAAATATATAGAAAATTACTTTAACATTTTACTATAGTAAACTTAGACCCAAACCATTACTGTAGTAATAGATCCGTTATTGTAGCAACAGACCCGTTTAGCTTTTATTGAGTTTTTATTGATTTTTAGGTTTATTTTAATTCAGAAAATTCACAGAAAATTCTAGAAAATTTACAGAAAATCACAAATTAAATTTAGGACTCTGTAAAATTATTTTGAGTGTAATAGTACTTAGAATAACATGAAATTAAATATTTTTTGCAATTACTATTTAATGATAATTTATTTAAAAATGACCAATAAATTTCTAAATAGCACAAAAAATATAAAATTCATAATTCAGTAATATGTAAATATTATACATCAATTTATTAGTTTATGCATGTATTTTAGTATGAAATTATGTTTTTAAATAGTTGCTATAACTTTAGAAATTGAATTATTTGAAAATATTAACCAACCAAAATTATAATAAATAGAAAAAATACATTATCACTTAACTTATCACTTAATAAATAACATGTCAAGTCTCTAATTAATTCACGTATTATTTAGGCTGCGAATTTTATCCAGAGTCGGGTGCAGTTATGGGAATTCAGATTCTAACAACATCAAGCAAATACACATACTCTCTCTCTCCCCTTTGTGTCCCTTTTTTAGTTTATAAATTCCTTTCCGATCTCAATTTTCATATCCTTCTCTGATCACATGTATTGTAAGACATGCATGCATAGGATGTTTGATATGTAAATGATCATTCAAGTATAACTATAAATTAGTAAATATTGTACAAATAAGTTGAGGTCACCCTATGTCATGATTAATATTTTATGATTATGTCTACATCCTAATACACTGGCATCACTTATATTATTATGCATTTGTCACTCATTATTGTCACCGTGTTCTATTTTTCTGAAATTTTGATATGTATGGTAACTACTATTTGACACTGAATACTCTTGATACTGGTACCTAATTCTGTCACGCTGAGTCACACATTATCTTACATTTACATTGATTAATAAAATTAACCAAGTCAGGGTTATTGGGGAGACTGTAGCAGGGAAAATCTAGGGAGGTATACTTGGAAGGGCGACCCCTTGTGGGTTTGGATGCCACATGTGATCTTGTTATTTATACGCGCTCCTGTTATTACATGTTACATGGTACCTGAGTACAGTGAACTGTTTCTCCCTTCTATCAGGATCTACTAACGCATCACTTGTTTGATATGTAGTTATCTTGTAGGATGGGATACAGGATAACTGCATTAGTTAGGATAATAAAACATACTAGACTTAGAATTATCATTTGTGACATGGATAATCTTGATTTCATGATGTCCCTGAACTTGCCATATGATTCTCTACTTGTGATCTTGTGACCTAATGATTATGATATATGACATTACTCGTCCAGGGTACTTCATGCTCATTATATACATGTCATAGTATACATACATGATCTTATTTCACCTGATTGTTCTGTTACTCTCATTGGTATCTTAGCTATCAGTTTATACTACCGTCAGATTTATGATTCATGATTCACGTGCTCTACTTATATTGCCCTTTACTTTCACATTTTCATATTATTATTTTCTCCTCTCGTGTGTGCACTTGCTGGTCCGCTTCTGACGGACCTTGATTTTTCAGCATCAGAGCTTGAGGAGATTGACGAGCCACTGTTTGAAGAACCCAAGAAGACTACCAGGCGTGAGTCTGAGTTTCTTATCTTCGTATTTTTAGCATTTTGTCTTGTTATGATGTCCCAATGCCATCTTTTTTTATTTCTGCTTTGTTATATTTTCAATCTTATATCCATACAAAGACTATTATAGATGTATGTCTTTTATGTGAAATGAAACTTCTGGTTGTCTTTTGTATATGTGTGCGAGAATTTGGCTCATTTACTAAAGCATAAGGTATTCACGGAAGAGATTTTTCTCTTCGTGAGTATCTGCTGGCCATCATCACGTACCCTTATTCTGTATTTTGGGAAGCGGGGCGTGACAGGAGCGGGCCTCTGATTTGGTCCTTATCCTTTTTATCTGATGGGATTTTCGCTTTGAGTTCTAGATTTGACGAAACCTCCTTTGATCTTTAGCTTTAACCAACTTGATTTGTAAAGATCTGATTTAACTGTTTTTCAACTAGTTTATCTCTTTAATTTGCTTTGTGCCTTGATCCTTGATTTGAATTAATTCTGAATTAAATCAGAATTTAGATGGGCTCTTTGGCTTGTTTGCTCTTTCTTCTCCCTTGGTAAAGACCTGCACATTATTTACACAAAAATAAGAATAAAAGTAGAGTTTATTATAATATAAATATGAAAAATATGACAAAAAATATGCAATATCAGTGACCACCCTTATACCTATCTTTTGCTTGTCCTCGAGCAAAACAAAACTAACTGTCCAATTTCGTAGGAATCACGATTGCACTTAGCATGTGCAACAAGTCGATAAACCTCTAAATTATCTCTAGAGGATGAGTTTTGTCTCGTGAGAATTTTTAGTGGATTGTCCAAACAAAATTCATAAAGATAGAGAAATAAAGTGTTAGTATTTTCGAAAAGCAATTTGAAAAAGAGAGAAAAATATTTGAAGTATTATTGTAAGAGTTCAAGTAATCTATAAATTATAGGAAAACTGAATTTTTCATTCCTAAACTTAGTTCTATTCAAAAACTTGTTATCAATTAAGTTAAGGAGTCAAACTATATTTCCTATCTAGTCTACTTTATCCTAAGTCATATGCACCTTCGTGACTGTGAAATTTTAATTAAGGGTTCTTTAACTCTAACTCTTATGCCTTATATGAAAAGCACACCTAGAGGGGGGGTGAATAGGTGTACTTGCTAATCTAGAAACTAAATGCTCTAAATGCGGAAGCTAATGCAAATTTTGCAACACACTTAATACAACACACAAGTGTAGCCGAATTCCCCGTGAAGGGCTCTAGACTAACTCCTCTTGATTTTCCTTGAATGGGTTGAGGTGCTATGTGAAGCTCTTGTGGTTAAGTATAAGTGAGGCACACACAAGCAAGCCAAGCATATAAGGATGAACAATATAAAAGATGCAAGGCAACACAAGCAATATATGATATGAATGAAGTATGATGCTTTGCACAAATAAAAGAGAGAGAGAGAGAGAGAGAGTTGAGAGACAATGGATCAAACGCAAAGGCAAAGATATGTTTCGAGGTTCGAGCACCCAGCTCTACATCCCCGCCTACACCACCGTGTAGGATTTCCAATCCACTATCTCCCACCGAGGGAACCTCTACCGAAGAGGATTTGTTACAACACTAGGAGTACCGAACTCCTCTCTCAAACACCACCACACAACCGAGGGGTAGGCCCGTAGTCAATACAACAACAACACCTCTACCGAAGAGGGTTACAAACACCAACTCCACCTCTCACTAGAGGGAGCAAACCACCAACTCAACCTCTACCAAAGAGGGAGCAAACCAATCACCCGATCAACCTCTACCAAAGAGGGATACAACAAAAGCAAGGGTGTACAACAAGTGGTTTCTTTCAACCACAAACAATCTCTCTATCTTTTCTCTTTTTTCATAAAACAAGATCCTAATAGAATAGGATAGATGATAGCTCAAGTGTGGAAAACTAGGTATTTGAAAAACAAAAACTCAAAGAAATAATCTTGGGAAAACTCTTGAAGATAATGGAAATGAAGAACAAACACAAATCTCCCAAAATACACTTTTCTTTGATTTTTCCAAAAACCTAAAACAAATAAGATTGAAAGTTTAAAGCCCAAAAACACTTTTGAAAACTTGTTTAAAGCACTTGTATATCAGAGAAATTTTGGCTCTTGAAATTGTTGGCCCAAGGTTACAATCACCCGTTTTTAGTGTGTTTTGATGATTACAAAACATATTAGTTATTTGTACTAGTATTGTTTATTGGTTGAGTGTGTTTCAGGGTTCTAATGAAACTAGAAGGTTTCTTCCCTAAAGGAAGGTGTTTTGACTCAAGTCACCTCAATTCGGGCTCAAGAATCAAGCTTGCAAGATCATATGGAGAAGCCCACTTGAAGCACTTGTAGTCCTTAGAACCAATGTAAGAAATAGTTTGTTAAAGTTTGAGGTTGTAGAATATTGGCTCTAGGATACACACACACACATTTTCAAAATACAAGTTTTTAGTTTTGGTATTTGTTTTCAAGTTCATGCCTTGATTCTTATACATGATTCCAAAAATTCTTACAAAGTCTATATCTTGTTTACACCATGTATAACTATCTTTTACAACATGAAACTTAACTATATATACCTACAAAATTATCTTCAAAAATTTCCAAGTACAAAATTCCTTCTGATTTTCTGTTTCACGCTAGACCGGCCGACCGGACCGGTCGACCGGCACCTGCACAGGACATGCACGCTTGTGCATGTCTGTCGGCCGACCGCCCGGGTCGACCGACTGTCTGCAGTTTGCTCTCGGGTTTTCTGGGTCGACCGCCCGGTCGACCGCCTTCAAGAAACCTTGTTTCTGTTTTGAGGACGGTCGACCCGAGCCCAACGGCTACTGCCAGCAGGGTGGACGGCCGACCGGACGGGTCGACCGCCAAGCCTGCAGAGCTCCAACGACTCTTTCCTCTTTTGTGTATTTCTGAAATCTATTTTTATAATCTGTTTTGGCAGACTTTTTCTGAGTTGTTGGAGATCTTTTTCAGATCAAATAAGCTTAAAATAAATTGTTTTTAACCCTTTCCTCTCCCTATAAATAGAGGAGATAGGTCTCTTGCATTTCTCACCAAGAAAAATCCCTAGTTTACAAATTTTCGAAAGAAAGAAAAAATCTCAAAGCTCTCAATTCTCTCTTGCATTCTTGGCTATTGTTTTTCAGCTGTGTTCTCAAGAAAGTTTCATTTACAACTGAGTTTGTTTTTCTCACTACACTTCTAGAGCCAAAATTCCCATCCTCATTCTATAAGGAAGTTGTAAAGAGAAAGTGTTTGTAAGAAATTTGTGATCCTTTTGGTGATCACTTAGCTACTTGTTCCTTCTTCTTGTTCTTGTGGAGACACCTCTTCGGTAGAGGTTATTGTAAGTGGTGGAGCTCGGTGCTCGGTCTTTGGTAGACCGTTGTAATCGTCCTCGGTGGATAGTGGAAACCTTTCACGGAGGTGAAGGCGGGGAGTAGAGCGGTGGCTCGAACCTCGAAACAAACATCTTGTGTTTGCGATTGCTTTGTGTCCATTTTGCTTTAAATTTCTCTTGCACTCTATTGCTTTAAATTACTTGCTTGAGATCTAGTTGTCTTTCCTTGTGTTATTGCCTCTAGTTTGTGATACTTGTGATATATCTTGTGTGCATTTCATCATTGCATATTATTCATTCTTTGTTCGATCAATTCTCATACAACAAGGTTGCATTGCGCACCTCTAACCCATTCAAGGGGAATCAGGAGGAAGGAGTTCAGAACCCTTCACGGGGTATTCGGCTCTTAGTCTTATTTTGAGAGATCGTTGCATCATTCATTCATCTTAGTTTTAAAAAGATTGTTAGATTAGCAATTACACCTATTCACCCCCCTCTAGGTGTTTTTCAATTGGTATCAGAGCATAGGTCTCTAGGCTCTTGGCTTAACAACCTTAGAGAGATCCTTTATTTGCTAATCACCACATTCATTTCATACTCTTTCACTTAGTAAACATGGCCGATAGTATTAAGACCCCCCCAAAGTTTGATGGACTTAACTTTCCATATGGAAGGTTAAGATGACCGTTTTCTTACAATCTCTAGGAAGTCGAGTTGCAAAGGCCGTAACCAAACCCTTTAGTGCTCCCACCGGTGATGAGTCCACTAGGTCCGAAATTGAGACCAAAGAATTTGATGCTAACTCTAGGGCACACTATGCATTACTCCAAGCACTTAATGATGATGATATTGCTAGAGTAATACATTGTAAATCCACATTTGAAATTTGGTCACATTTGATTGTTACACATGAGGGGACCTCACAAGTGAAGAGGGCTAAGATAGACCTTCTTCGGTCCCAATATGAGAATTTTTCTATGAATGAAAATGAAACCATAGACGATATGGTTACTAGATTTACCAAGATTACTAATGGACTTTCTTTTCTAGGTGATGGTATTGACAACGACCAAAGAGTAAGGAAGATCATCCGGGCTCTTCCTCCTTCATGAGAAGTAAAAGCAACTACCTTGAAGGAACTCAATGACAAGGAGGAGATGGAGCTTATAGGTCTCATTGGGAACCTCAAAACCCATGAGATGGAGAGAAAAGCAAGGGAAGAAATGGCTCCCTCTAAGAAGAAAGCCATAGCCTTGAAAAGTTAGGTTTTGCTATAATAGACTAAATGCATCTCGTCATAATGTTTGGGTTCGAAACACTAACTTTCAAGGACCCAAGAAAATTTGGGTACCAAAGTCAATGAATTTGTTCAATAATGTAGGTACCTTCCAAGGCCCAACGACGTAGAGGGTTGTGGTATCTTGATAGTGGTTGCTCAAGGCACATGACTTGGGACATCAACAACTTTGCAACCCTATCAAGATACCATGAAGGTGGCACCGTCACCTTCGGAGATGATGCCAAGGGTAAAATCATCGGTATTGGTAATGCTAAACTTGGTTCATCCCCTTTAATAGAAAATGTTGTTTTAGTTGATGGACTCAAGCATAATCTCTTGAGTATTAGTCAACTTTGTGATAAAGGTTTTGATGTTGTTTTTGATAACATAGCTTGTAGAGTTTTTGATAGACTATCTAACATATGTATATTTTCCGGTTTTCGTGATAGCAATATGTACATGATTGACTTGTATAATATGTCTTGCAATATTACTTGTTTAAAAGCCCTCGATGATGACTCTTGGTTGTGGCATAGAAGATTAGGCCACATTTCTTTTGACCATATATCTAGGTTAAACACAAAGGAAATGGTGAAAGATATTCCTTACTTGAATTTTAAAAAGGACCGGGTTTGTGACGCATGTCAACTTGGGAAACAAACTAAATCCTCTTTCAAGTCAATCAAGGATATCATGATATCACGTCCTTTGGAGTTGATACATATGGATTTATTTGGTCCTACTCAAACCAAAAGTCTAAGTGAGAATCGTTTTGCATTTGTTTTGGTTGATGATTTTTCGCGTTTTACATGGGTTTTCTTTTTAGAGCACAAAAATCAAGCCTTTTCACATTTTCAAGCCTTTAAAAAAAGAGTTGAAAAGGAAAATGATTCTTCAATTTTAAGAATAAGAAGTGATAGAGGTGGTGAATTCATTAACCTACCCTTTATCACTTTTTGTGAAGAACATGGAATTAAGCATGAACTATCTTGTCCTAGAACTCCACAACAAAATGGAGTAGTTGAGCGAAAAAATCGGACATTACAAGAGATGGCTAGGATAATGATTAGTGAATATGGTCTCCCTCATTATCTATGGGCCGAGGCCGTTAATACATCATGCTATATATCAAATAGAGTTTTCTTATGCAAAAATACTTCAAAAACATCCTTTGAGATTTATTATTCTAGAAAGCCAAATGTTTCATACTTTAAAGTTTTTGGATGCAAATGCTTTGTTTTAAATACAAAAGATAACTTAGGTAAATTTGATGCTAGATCTTATGAAGCAATTTTTGTTGGATACTCAAATACTAGTAAAGCGTATAGAGTCTTCAACAAGTCATCTTTGACTATTGAAGAATCTATACATGTAAAATTTGAGGAATCTAATGTGTTTGTTAAGAATGTTGTAGAAATAGATTCTTTGCATGAAGACATGGAGAAAATCACTTTGAAGGATTCACCTACAATTGCAAGCATGCCAAAGGATGATGAAGGAAATGAAATTCAAGGAGATGATGTAGAGCCTACTCAATAACTTCCAAAGGATTGGAGATACAATCCACATCATCCCAAGGACCTTGTTATAGGTGAAGTATCTCAAGGGGTAACTACTCGTTCTCATCTTCATAATGTTTGTGGACACTATGCTTTCATTTCACATTTTGAACCCAAGAACGTTCGCGAAGCCGAGACCGACTCATATTGGTTGCTAGCCATGCAAGAGGAGCTCAATCAATTTGAGCGCAATCAAGTTTGGCACCTTATTCCTAGGCCCCACGATAGACCAACAATTGGTACTAAGTGGATCTTTAAGAACAAGTTGGATGAGTCGGGTAACGTTGTTAGGAATAAGGCTAGATTAGTTGCCCAAGGTTACACTCAAATCGAAGGTGTTGATTTTGATGAAACCTTTGCACCCGTAGCACGGCTTGAAGCCATACGGATGACACTTGCATTTGCATCATATAAAGATTTTAAGTTGTTTCAAATGGATGTTAAAAGTGCTTTCTTGAATGGTTTTATTGAAGAGGAGGTGTATGTTGAACAACCCCCCGGGTTTGTTGATCCTACACATCCAGATTTTGTTTTCAAACTTGATAAGGCTCTTTATGGTTTAAAACAAGCCCCTAGGGCTTGGTATGAAAGGCTTTCGTCATTTCTAATTTCAAATGGTTTTAAGAAAGGTAAAATAGATACTACTTTGTTTACAAAACATGTTGAAAATGATATTCTTATTGTGCAAATTTATGTGGATGATATTATTTTTGGTTTTACTAATGAATCTCTTTGCCAAGCTTTTGAATCATGCATGAAGGAAGAATTTGAAATGTCTATGATGGGTGAGCTCAATTATTTCCTTGGTCTCCAAATCAAGCAAAAGAAGGATGGGATCTTCATCAATCAAGCCAAGTACACAAAGGAACTAATCAAGAGGTTCGGACTTGAAGGAGCTAAAGTGAGCAAAACTCCCATGGCAACAACCACAAAGCTTGACAAGGATGAACAAGGTAAAAGTGTAGACATTAAGCTTTATCGTAGCATGATTGGTAGTTTATTGTATTTAACGGCTAGTAGGCCGGATATTATGTTTTGTGTATGTCTTTGTGCTCGTTTTCAATCATGTCCTAAGGAGTCTCATTTAGTAGCGGTAAAACGCATTATTAGATACCTTAAGGGCACAATTGAAATGGGTTTGTGGTATCCGAGAACCGAACAATTTGATATGAAGAGTTTTTCGGATGCCGACTATGCAGGTTGTAGGGTAGATAAGAAGAGCACAAGTGGAACATGTCAATTCCTTGGTAATTGTCTTGTATCTTGGTCTTCCAAAAAGCAAAATTCGGTAGCCCTTTCAATCGCCGAGGCGGAGTATGTTGCAGCCGGAGCTTGTTGTGCACAAGTTCTTTGGATGAAACATACTCTCCTTGACTATGATTTGCATTTTGATCATATTAAAATATTTTGTGATAATACTAGTACAATTCATATGACAAAGAATGCAAATCAACATAGTAAAACTAAGCACATTGACATTAGATATCACTTTCTTAGGGATCATTATGAGAAAGGTGATATTGATATTGATTATGTTTCTACCGATTTTCAACTTGCAGATATTTTTACTAAACCATTAGATTATGCTAGATTCTCTTTTATTTGTGGTGAGTTGAATGTTTGCATTATGGATTCTTAAAGATAAATTTCTTTTGTTTTGTGTTTTGTTTAACCCTTTTTGATGTATGACAAAAAGGGGGAGAAAAAGAATAAGTGTGTTATTTAAAAAGAATAAGTTAAGTTTTTAAAAAGAATAATTTTGTTTTTAAAAAGAATAAGTTTGTTGTTTAAGTTTTTGAGTTTGTTGTTTAAGTTTTTGACAAAATTATTGTTTTTTTCAAAAATTATTGTGTTTTCAATGCTTTATGTTTCTTACGTCTCATTGTCATTCTTTATACATAGCATTATTTGAGGGGGAGCTTTCCAAAGCTCTTCTTCCACTTTTGTTTAAATAACTTATATGTTTTGTCATCATCAAAAAGGGGGAGATTGTTGGCCCAAGGTACAATCACCCATTTTTAGTGTGTTTTGATGATTACAAACATATTAGTTATTTGTACTAATATTGTTTATTGGTTGAGTGTGTTTCAGGGTTCTAATGAAACTAGAAGGTTTCTTCCCTAAAGGAAGGTGTTTTGACTCAAGTCACCTCAATTCGGGCTCAAGAATCAAGCTTGCAAGATCATATGGAGAAGCCCACTTGAAGCACTTGTAGTCCTTAGAACCAATGTAAGAAATAGTTTGTTAAAGTTTGAGGTTGTAGAATATTGGCTCTAGGATACACACACACATTTTCAAAATACAAGTTTTTAGTTTTGGTATTTGTTTTCAAGTTCATGCCTTGATTCTTATACATGATTCCAAAATCCTTACAAAGTCTATATCTTGTTTACACCATGTATAACTATCTTTTACAACATGAAACTTAACTACATATACCTACAAACTTATCTTCAAAAATTTCCAAGTTCAAAATTCCTTCTGATTTTCTGTTTCAGGCTAGACCGGCCGACCGGACCGGTCGACCGGCACCTTCACAGGCCATGAACGCTTGTGCATGTCTGTCGGCCGACCGCCCGAGTCGACCGACTGTCTGCAGTTTGCTCTCGGGTTTTCTGGGTCGACCGCCCGGTCGACCGCCTTCAGGAAACCTTGTTTCTGTTTTGAGGACGGTCGACCCGAGCCCAACGGCTACTGCCAGCAGGGCGGACGGCCGACCGGACGGGTCGACCGCCAAGCCTGCAGAGCTCCAACGGCTCTTTCCTCTTTTGTGTATTTCTGAAATCTGTTTTTGTAATCTGTTTTGGCAGACTTTTTCTGAGTTGTTGGAGATCTTTTTCAGATCAAATAAGCTTAAATAAATTGTTTTTAACCCTTTCCTCTCCCTATAAATAGAGGAGATAGGTCTCTTGCATTTCTCACCAAGAAAAATCCCTAGTTTACAAGTTTTCAAAAGAAAGAAAAAATCTCAAAGCTCTCAATTCTCTCTTGCATTCTTGGCTATTATTTTTCAGTTGTGTTCTCAAGAAAGTTTCATTTACAACTGAGTTTGTTTTTCTCACTACACTTCTGGAGCCAAAATTCCCATCCTCATTCTATAAGGAAGTTGTAAAGAGAAAGTGTTTGTAAGAAATTTGTGATCCTTTTGGTGATCACTTAGCTACTTGTTCCTTCTTCTTGTTCTTGTGGAGACACCTCTTCGGTAGAGGTTATTGTAAGTGGTGGAGCTCGGTGCTCGGGTCTTTGGTAGACCGTTGTAATCGTCCTCGGTGGATAGTGAAAACCCTTCACGGAGGTGAAGGCGGGGAGTAGAGCGGTGGCTCAAACCTCGAAACAAACATCTTGTGTTTGCGATTGCTTTGTGTCCATTTTGCTTTAAATTTCTCTTGCACTCTATTGCTTTAAATTACTTGCTTGAGATCTAGTTGTCTTTCCTTGTGTTATTGCCTCTAGTTTGTGATACTTGTGATATATCTTGTGTGCATTTCATCATTGCATATTATTCATTCTTTGTTCGATCAATTCTCATACAACAAGGTTGCATTGCGCACCTCTAACCCATTCAAGGGGAATCAGGAGGAAGGAGTTCAGAACCCTTCACGGGGTATTCGGCTCTTAGTCTTGTTTTGAGAGATCGTTGCATCATTCATTCATCTTAGTTTTAAAAAGATTGTTAGATTAGCAATTACACCTATTCACCCCCCTCTAGGTGTTTTTCAATTGGTATCAGAGCATAGGTCTCTAGGCTCTTGGCTTAACAACCTTAGAGAGATCCTTTATTTGCTAATCACCACATTCATTTCATACTCTTTCACTTAGTAAACATGGCCGATAGTATTAAGACCCCCCCAAAGTTTGATGGACTTAACTTTCCCATATGGGAGGTTAAGATGACCGTTTTCTTGCAATCTCTAGGAAGTCGAGTTGCAAAGGCCGTAACCAAACCCTTTAGTGCTCCCACTGGTGATGGGTCTACTTGGTCCGAAATTGAGACCAAAGAATTTGATGCTAACTCTAGGGCACACTATGAATTACTCCAAGCACTTAATGATGATGATATTGCTAGAGTAATACATTGTAAATCCGCATTTGAAATTTGGTCACATTTGATTGTTACACATGAGGGGACCTCACAAGTGAAGAGGGCTAAGATAGACCTTCTTCGGTCCAAAATGAGAATTTTTCTATGAATGAAACTGAAACCATAGATGATATGGTTACTAGATTTACCAAGATTACTAATAGACTTTCTTCTCTAGGTGATGGTATTGACAACGACCAAAGAGTAAGGAAGATCATCCGGGCTCTTCCTCCTTCATGGGAAGTAAAAGCAACTACCTTGAAGGAACTCAATGACAAGGAGGAGATGGAGCTTATAGGTCTCATTGGGAACCTCAAAACCTATGAGATGGAGAGAAAAGCAAGGGAAGAAATGGCTCCCTCCAAGAAGAAAGCCATAGCCTTCAAAAGTCAATCATCATACTCCGACGAAGATGATGAAGAAGAAGATGACGAAGAGCTCTCACTTCTTGTCAAGAATGTTCGGAGGATGTATAACAAGGCTAAGTTCTAAGGAAGAAGGAGATGGCAAGGAGGTAAAGAAGAAAGAAAGATAATTTGCTTCAATTGCCAAAGACCGGGTCACATTGTTGCGGAATGCCCGGATAAAGTGAAGCCCTCCACCTCAAAGAAGCCTCACAAGAAGAAAGCGTTGAAGGCTACATGGGATTCCTAGAGCGAATCCGAGGATTCAATGATACCAATTGAAATAACAATAAGATCAAGTGTATATCTCATATTATCTACCACCCAATCATGGTTCAAGTTTTTTAAATGATTTTCAATTTAAGGCATACATGAACATGATCTCCCATCCATCCTCCCATAGAAGGTAGGGGTTTTCAAAAATAGGTTTGAAAATAGAGTACGTTTGAAAAACTCTACCATATGAAGAATACGAACTAGTTAAATGGAAAAACTTGTAAACTAGTGCGAAATCCTTCAAGTAAGGAATAAAACAAAATAGTTTTTCATAAAACATGAAATCCACATGATAGTCAATACTCAAGTTAATGAAGCTTAAATATGACTCATGAAAACAAAACATGAGTAAATAAGAAATGTGAGTGTACAAATACAATGTGAAGAACATGATCATGAAAATATACAATTTAGCTCAATATTCCTTTAAAACAAGAAAATCATCAAAAACTTATTTAATCTTCAGGGTATATGTATGTCTTATACAAACTAAAGTATACATACATATCCAAACACAACGAGTCCACAAATATATATGCATGAAGGCACGTGACTCAAAAGGATGTATATGTATAAACAATAATTTGGATAAAATGGACATATACATGAAGTTAAACATAAACACATGGAAACATGAAAAACTAAATTTTCATTAAAACAAATTTTATTTCAAGGTATATGTATGATTTGTCAACACAAAAAGTATACATACATATCCCTAAACACAATTGAGTCCATATGTATAGATTTGCATGAAAGGCAAATGACTCAAGGGGTATTCATGTATATCTTAAAGTTTGGCAAAATAGACATATACATGAAATGAAAAACTCATAAAACAAAATCAAAAATAGGAATACAAGTTTAAAATGCATGAATCATCAAAACTAGACTATACTAGCACATCTAATGGGTTCAAATAAGCATTCAAGCGTAAACATATATAGATTTATTTGTAGCCCACTATATGTACAAGTATAAATCCTAGTCTTAATGAAAACTAACACTTAAACAAATATTCAAATCATTAAGCATAAAACGGGATATAAATCAACATGAAAATCATAAACATGATCATTATGAATGTCCACATGTTATTAGAAATATGATATACGCAATATCAACCAAATAGTGAGAACACAAAAGAATTTATCCATATTAAACATGGGTGTCTCAAAATATCTAAACATGTATATCACAAATCTAATAAGCATGGCATTTTCATACTAATCACTAAACAATGAAACATGCTATAAACAATGAATATTAAAAGCATGTAAATAAAAATTAGGAGTTAGGAATCGTTACCAAAACCTAGAAGGCAACTTCCCTTGTCTCCAAAACATGGTGGTCATCTCCACCAAACTCCCCTTGAAAGTGATGCATCCAATAGATTTCCATGAAGCTCGGAACGCATCCACTCCAAGGTACGGCTACTCTCACGTCATGTGAGAGCCCACACCTACATCAAAAATAGGAGGGGTGGTCTTTGGTACCCATATCTTCTTGGGTCCATGGGGGTTAGTACCTTCTCTAACCCAAACAAACTTATTTGCTAAATTACAATCATGTATACGATCAAAACAAAATTTAGCAAGGTGGCCCTTACGTCCACAATGTGTACAAGTGTACACTGAGCATACATCGTGTTATGGTGTCCGTGAGAAGCATGTGTATGCCGTGCAGGGTGTGCATGAAAAGATGGAACTTGCTTCTTTCGAAATAAAGTTTCCAAACGTGTATGGCTCTTGGCACAATGGCTCAAAGTGGAGCCCAAACAATCTACACTCTTCTTAAGCAAACAAATATCATCATTACTTCAAGAAGAAGAGGTACATGCAATAGGTAGACTAGATGAGGAAGCTACACTAGCATGGCAAACATGAGTATCTATCTTATTTTGCAAAATATCATTTTTCTTTAAACAAACATTTAAATCATTTGAAATAGAAATAATTTTGTTTTACAAAGCAACATTCTCTTTTAAAACAAAATCAATTTTTGAAGACAAAACATCATTATTTTTCACAAGAGTTTCACAATCATTTTTAGATTTTAAAACTTTATTTTCTTTTAGTGCAAGATCAAGTTGAGACCTTAATGAATCCCTCTCATTAGCAATCTCCTCTTTCTCTTGCAAAACAATATCAAGTCTAGCAATCAAATTTTTATTTTCATTATTAATGCCTAGACTTTTCTTTTTCAAAACATTATAATTTTCTATTAATTTTTCACATACAATAGATAGTTCTTCATTCAAAGCATGGGGATCAACATAATCATTTGAAGAACTAGCACAATCATCTCTATCTAGTTGAGATTCCGAAAGTACCTCAAGGGAGTCATTCCCTTGGACCATTAAGCATTGTGACTCGGATTCTCCACTAGACTCCTCTTCTTGTTTGATTGACAATTGAAGCTTGGAGGAGGTGGTTGTTGCCAACTTGTTCCACACTGCAAAAGCGGAATCAAGGTTAGAAACACTTATAAGATAATCTTTAGATAATGTGCTTCTAATGGCCTCAAGGGCTTGTGCATTGGCCCCTATATGCTTGCTATCACTAAGGTAGGATTCCTTGGTAATGGCAAGGTAAACCTTATGTCCTAGGGTTTGTAAATAAACGGTCATCCTAATCTTCCAAACATGAATGTTGGAAGGGTCAAACATAGGTGGGGTCATGAAATCCATGGTAAACTATATGAGTGTGCAAACAAGCAAATGAAAACAAGATTAGCAAACAAATGGATCTCACTCCTAGGATGTTAAGCCTAAGTATCAGGAGCGTTGGCTGAAAATCACCTAGAGGGGGGGGTGAATAGGTGATTATGCTAATCAATGCACACTTTAAAAAAATATGATAACAAGTGAATATAACTATGAAAATGAAGAGCAAGTACAATGTTGCAAAGAAAATGTGAAGCAAGTAGATAAAGCAATGAATATAAAGTTAGCAAGAATTAAGAGCAAGTAAGAACAAGTAAACCAAACGCAAACACGAAGAATTTTTTCGAGGTTCGAGCACCCAGCTCTACGTCCCCGCCTTCACCCAGAAGGATTTCTAACAACTATAACTTCATAAAGAGGTTACAAATACACCGGAGTACCCAACTCCACAATCTCAAGTACAAATTCTCTCTTAGTGATCAAAAGAACACAAACTATCTTTTGCAAACGTCTCTTTCCCTTACAAGAGCCCTGTAGAGTAATGGTTAGAATTAAAACTCAAAATAGTCTAAGTGAAAAAGGAAATGAACTAGAGAGAGTTTAGAAAATGAAACTTTAGCGATGAGAGAATCTTCAGCACAAAAACCAAGGACCAAACTCTCTTTAAAACTTTTGAAGACTTTGAAACTTTTGTATATAGCTTGATTGTTTTTCTTGTTGTTGAAAACATAGCCCTAATCACCACTATTTATAGGATAGGGTTAGGGATCAAAAGGCAAACACATATAATATCAATAAGGAAGATTTTGACCCATAAAATATCCCCTAAATACGTTTAAAAACGAAAAACATGAATTTAAAACGTGTTTAAAAACTAGCTGTTATGGCTGAAACGGCTACCTCAGTCGGCCGGCCGGTCGATCGTGATTCAAATAAAAAGAGCCATTGCAGGCTATCGGTCGACCGCCCGGTCGGCCGAAACAAACAGAGAGTAGCACCACTTCAGTCGGCCAGCCGTCCGGTCGACCGAAGGGCTCCGGTCGACAGTCTGGTCGACCGGTAAACATGCACACTGATACATCAAAACAGACAGAATATCAGTCGACTGGGTCGGTAGACCGGTTTGACCTGACATAGTGACGGTCGACCGGTCGGTCGACCGGCTCAGGCCAAAAGCTAAAACTCAAACACAATTTTAAGGAGATTTTGATATGTAATAAAATATTTTTGATATGAAACATGTATAATGCCTAAAATTGAGTTTATAAACAAAAGTCTTTGTATTAAAATATTTTGTATATCTTTGTAGGGAATATTTCTAGGAAATGCATGTGCGCAAAAACGTGTGTGTTGGAATATAGAGCTTCAATCCTAATCACTATTCTTTAACAAAACTAATGAATTATCTTAAGCAATCTTGAAGTCTTGAGCCATGAAAAAGTCTTGCTAGAGCCTTCTCTTCTATAATCCTTCCTTGATGTGCCATAAGACTTCTTTACTCCATGAATCCTAGAAGATCTTGCAATAGCTAAGCAATGGCTTCCAAACATGGTACAAAACCTGAAACTTATCTTGAACAAACTTATTAGTACCAACTAGCTCTTATTTGTTTTGTTATCATCAAAACTCTAAACAAATGGAGAGTGTAACCTTTTGGGCCAACAATCTCCCCCATTTTGATGATGACAAAACAAATAGGCTATTTTTAAAATAAAGGAGAGATCTAAGCTCCCCCTCAAATTATGCTATATTTAAACAATGCAATATGCAAGCAAAAACCATGAAACTAAAAATCATGAGGTATAAAACACTTGCAAAACTATAAAACACTTGCAAAACACACAAACTTTAAATACAAGAAAATCATAAACACTTTGTAAAAACAAAAACAATACAAACTCAAACCTTATTCTCCCCCTTTTTGGCATACATCAAAAAGGATAAAAAATTTTATTCAATAACATAAATATTAAGTTCACCACAAATAAAGGAGAATCTAGCAAAATCAAGTGGTTTAGTAAAATATCGGCAAGTTGCAGATCCGTGGAAACATAATCAATATCTATATCACCTTTCTCAAAATGATCTCTAAGAAAGTGATACCTAATCTCAATGTGCTTGGTCTTACTATGTTGATTTGCATTTTTGGTCATATGAATAGTACTAGTATTGTCACAAAAAAATTTTATATGATCATAATGCAAATCATAATCAAGGAGAGTATGTTTCATCCAAAGGACTTGTGCACAATAAGCCCCCGCTGCAACATACTCCGCCTCGGCGGTTGATAGAGCTACAGAATTTTGTTTCTTAGAGGACCATGAAACAAGACAATTACCAAGAAATTGACATGTCCCACTAGTACTCTTTCTATCTACTCTACAACCCGCATAGTCAGCATCCGAATAACTTGTCATTGAAAAATCTCCGATTTTCGGATACCATAGACCCATTCCAATTGTGCCCTTAATATAACGAATAATGCGTTTTACCGCAATAAGATGAGACTCTTTAGGACACTATTGGAATCTAGCACAAAGACACACACTAAACATTATGTCCGGCCTACTTGCCGTCAAATACAAAAGACTACCTATCATGCTTCTATACAATTTAATATCAACATTTTTACCTTGGTCATCCTTATCAAGCTTGGTTGTAGTTGCCATGGGAGTGTTGCAAACTTTTCAGCTTTCAAGTCCAAACTTCTTTACGAGTTCCTTTGCATACTTGGCTTGACATATGAAATTCTCATCTTGAAATTGCTTGATTTGGAGTCCAAGGAAGAAATTCAATTCACCCATGGAAGACATTTCAAACTCACTTTGCATAACCTTTTCAAACTCTTTGCATAAAAACTCATTAGTAGAACCAAAGATTATATCATCAACATAAATTTGCACAATTAAAATGTCATTATCAACATGCTTAGTAAAAAGAGTTGTGTCTACTTTGCCTTTAACAAAATCATTTGAAATGAGAAAACTAGAAAGCCTTTCATACCAAGCTCTTGGAGCTTGTTTCAATCCGTACAAAGCTTTATCAAGTTTAAAAACAAAATTTGGATGAATATGATCAACAAAACCGGGAGGTTATTCAACATAAACTTCTTCATTTATAAAACCATTTAAAAATGCACTTTTCACATCCATTTGAAAAAGTTTAAAATTTTTAAAAGATGCAAAAGCTAGTGTTATCTGTATGGCTTCAAGCCGTGTTACGGGTGCAAAGGTCTCCTCAAAGTCAATTCCTTCAACTTGAGTGTAACCTTGGGCCACTAACCTAGCTTTATTCCTAATGACATTTTCGAACTCATCCAACTTATTTTTAAAGATCCACTTAGTACCAATTATTGGTCTATCGTGGGGCCTAGGAACAAGATGCCAAACTTGATTGCGCTCAAATTAATTGAGTTCCTCTTGCATGGCTAGCAACCAATATGAGTCCGTCTCGGCTTCGAGAATGCTTTTGGGTTCAAAATGAGAAATGAATGCAAAGTTACCACATAAGTCATGGAGCTTGGAGCGAGTAGTTACCCCCTTAGATACATCACCTATGATGAGTTCCTTGGGGTGATTTGTAGCGTATCTCCAATCTTTAGGAAGTGGTTGAGAATCTTTCACTTCATCCTTATGAACATCACCAATGGGTTCTTGCTTTTCTTCTTCAGCGGGTGAATCCTTCAAGGATAGTCTCTCCATGTCTTCACCTAATGGGTCAATTTCTACAACATTCTCAACAACCAGATTAGATTCTTTAAATTTAACATGCATGGATTCTTCAATGGTAAGGGAAGATCTATTGAATACTCTATAAGCTTTACTAGTAGAAGAATATCCAACAAAAATAGCTTCATAAGCCTTAGCATCAAATTTACCCAAGTTATCTCTAGTATTCAAAACAAAACACTTGCATCCAAAACTTTGAAATATGAAACATTAGGTCTTCTAGAAGATACATTTCAAAAGATGTTTTGGAATAATTTTTACACAAATAAATACGATTTGATATGTAGCATGCGGTGTTTACGGCATCGGCCCATAGATATTGAGGGAGGTCATATTCACTTATCATTGTTCTAACTATCTCTTGAAGTGTTCTATTTTTCCTTTCTACAACTCCATTTTGTTGTGGAGTTCTAGGACATGACATTTCATGTTTAATTCCCTTTTCATCACAATAAGTCATGAAGAGTTGGTTAACAAACTCACCACCTCTATCACTCCTTATCTTCAAAATCGAAAAACCTTTTTCTTTTTCAACCCTTTTTCGAAAAATCTTGAAATGAGAAAAAGTTTGATCTTTATTTTCCAAAAGAAAACCCAAGTAAATCGGGAAAAATCATCAACTAAAACAAATGCATATCTACTACCATTTAAGCTTTTAGTTTTAGTTGGTCCAAAAAGATCCATATGAATTAATTCTAATGGCCTTGTTGACATGATATCCTTGATTGGTTTGAAGGAAGACTTGGTTTGTTTCCCACGTTGGCACGCACTATAAATGCGGTCTTTTTCAAATTTCAAGTAAGGAATACCCTTCACCAATTCCTTAGAATTAATCCTAGAAAGATGTTCAAAAGATGCATGTCCTAATCTTCTATGCCAAAGCCAAGAATTTTCATCAAAAACATTCAAGCATTTAGTAGAACAATCCAAATTAAGCATGTCAATAATATAAACATTATCATCACGAAATCCGGTGAGAATATAATCATTGGTTTTGCAATCAAAAATCTTGCAGGAAGAGTCATCAAAAACAACTTTAAGTCCACGATCACAAAGTTGACTTATACTAAGCAAGTTATGTTTTAAACCATCAATAAGAACAACATTTTCTATAATAGGAGATGCACCAATTTGAATGTTACCTATACCGATGATAGTACCCTTGGAGTCATCCCCGAAGGTGACGGTGCCACCTTCCATGTACCTTAATAGGGTTGTAAAGTTGTTGATATCACATGTCATGGTCTCGAACAACCACTATCAAGGTACCACCGCTCCTTACGTCTTGGAGCCTTGGTGTGTACCTACATCAAATAGCTTAGGACCTGATTTTGGTACCCACATTTTCTTGGGTCCTAAAGGGTTAGTGCCATGAACCTAAACAAGATTATTTGATCTATTTACTTGGTCATAACAAAACTTAGCCAAATGTCCATTCTTACCACAATAGGTACATCTATACACTCTACCATATTTAAAAGCATAGTGTGTGTGAGACTTGTGAGCATGTGTGGATTTAACATGAGTGTTGTGTGAAGTGTGAGCATGAAAAATCTTTACATGAGAATCTTTAGCATGAGTAGTGTGCTTTTTAGAAAACTTTTCTTCAAATTTCTTAGTGTTAAAAGCACAATCTTTCAAAACCTTCTCAAAATCAACCATTTTAGTTTTTAAAGAAGAAATTTCTTTTTCATCAATCTTAGAAAATTTTGCTTTGCAAGCAACTTTATAATCACTAAATTCTTTTTGAATAGAAATAAGATTGGAAGAAATTTCATCTTTTTCTTTAGAAACCATAGCAAGTTGATTTTTAAGAAAAGTAACTTCCTTTTCCAATTTTGAACACTCAATCTTTTTATTATCATATGTTTCGGAGAGTTCAACAAAAGCATGTACAATAACTTCTTTAGATAACTCATCATCTTCATCAAGAAGTTGTGGGGTTACCTTTGGTGTGTTTGCCATGAAACACATGTTCGCCGTGTCTACCTCATCTTCGGATTCGCTTTCCGAATCCCATGTGGCTTTGTAGGCTTTCTTTTCGACCGGCTTCTTTGGCTTGAAGGAGGAAGTCATCTTCTTCTTGAAATCCGGGCAATCGGCCATGATATGTCCGGGTTTTCGGCAATTGTAGTAAATAATTCTTCTCTCCTCTTTACCTTCAAATTTTCTTCGAAAGTTGAGCTTGTTCTTCCGGTACATCCTTTTGACGTTTCGCACAAGAAGGGAGAGCTCCTCATCTTCTTCATCGTCCTCAAGAGTGGATGACGATTTGAATGCTATGGACTTCTTCTTTAGTGGAGCGGCCTCTTCTCTTGCCTTCTTTTCCATCTCATGGGTCTTTAAGTTCCCGATGAGACTCATGAGGTCCATTTCATCCTTGCCGTTCAATTCTTTCAAGGTGGTGGCCTTTATCTCCCATGATGAAGGAAGAGCCTGAATCACTTTTCGCACCTTTTGGTCATTGGAAATATCATCACCTAAAGAAGAAAGAGCATTGGTGATTTTAGTAAACCTTATAATCATGCAATCAATGGTTTCATCATCAATCATTTTAAAAGATTCATATTGGGACCTTAAGAGATCTATCTTAACTCTCTTAACTTGTGAAGTCCCCTCGTGTGTGACCAACAAATGTTGCCAAATCTCATAGGCGGATTGGCAATGTATTACCCGTGTAAGGTCATCCTCATTCAAGGCAGTTAGGAGGGAGTTTTGGGCTTTTGAATTAGCCTCATATTCTCTAAAGGTAAAGTTGGACCATGTGCTTTCATCACTATCGGGTCTAACATAGGGTTTGGTCAAGGCTTTTGCAACTAAGCTACCTAAAGATTGTAAAAAGATAGTCATCCTAACCTTCCAAATAGGGAAATTAAGTCCATCAAATTTAGGAGGGGTTTTAATGTTATTGGCCATGTTTACTAGTGTATGAATGAAAGAATGCAAATGTTGATTAGCAAATTTTAAGGATCTCTCTAAGGATGTTAATCCAAACCTAGAGTCCAAGCTCTGATACCAATTGAAAAATCACCTAGAGGGGGGGGTGAATAGGTGATTATGCTAATCAATGCACACCTTAAAAAAAATATGATGTAACAAGTGAATATAACTATGAAAATGAAGAGCAAGTACAATGTTGCAAAGAAAATGTGAAGCAAGTAGATAAAGCAATGAATATAAAGTTAGCAAGAATTAAGAGCAAGTAAGAACAAGTAAATCAAACGCAAACACGAAGAATTTTTCCGAGGTTCGAGCACCCAGCTCTACGTCCCCGCCTTCACCCAGAAGGATTTCTAACAACTATAACTTCACAAAGAGGTTACAAATACACCGGAGTACCCAACTCCACAATCTCAAGTACAAATTCTCTCTTAGTGATCAAAAGACCACAAACTATCTTTTGCAAACGTCTCTTTCCTTACAAGAGCCCTGTAGAGTAATGGTTAGAATTAAAGCTCAAAATAGTGTAAGTAAAAAAGGAAATGAACTAGAGAGAGTTTAGAAAATGAAACTTTAGCGATGAGAGAATCTTCAGCACAAAAACCAAGGACCAAACTCTCTTGAAAACTTTTGAAGACTTTGAAACTTTTGTATATAACTTGATTGTTTTTCTTGTTGTTGAAAACATAGCCCTAATCACCACTATTTATAGGATAGGATTAGGGATCAAAAGGTAAACACATATAATATCAATAAGGAAGATTTTGACCCATAAAATATCCCCTAAGTACGTTTAAAAACGAAAAACACGAATTTAAAACGTGTTTAAAAAACTAGCTGTTATGGCTGAAACGGCTACCTCGGTCGGCGGGCCGGTCGACCGTGATTCAAATAAAAAGAGCCGTTGCAGGCTATCGGTCGGCCGCTCGGTCGGCCGAAACAAATAGAGAGTAGCACCACTTCAGTCGGCCAGCCGCTCGGTCGACCGAAGGGCTCCGGTCGACAGTCCGGTCGACCGGTAAACATGCACACTGATACATCAAAACAGACAGAATACCAGTCGACTGGGTCGGTCGACCGGTTTGACCTGACATAGTGACGGTCGACCGGTCGGTCGACCGGCTCAGGCCAAAAGCTAAAACTCAAACACAATTTTAAGGAGATTTTGATATGTAATAAAATATTTTTGATATGAAACATGTATAATGCCTAAAATTGAGTTTATAAACAAAAGTCTTTGTATTAAAATATTTTGTATATCTTTATAGGGAATATTTCTAGGAAATGCATGTGCGCAAAAACGTGTGTGTTGGAATATAGAGCTTCAATCCTAATCACTATTCTTTAACAAAACTAATGAATTATCTTGAGCAATCTTGAAGTCTTGAGCCATGAAAAAGTCTTGCTAGAGCCTTCTCTTCTATAATCCTTGATGTGCCATAAGACTTCTTTACTCCATGAATCCTAGAAGATCTTGCAATAGCTAAGTAATGGCTTCCAAACATGGTACAAAACCTGAAACTTATCTTGAACAAACTTATTAGTACCAACTAGCTCTTATTTGTTTTGTTATCATCAAAACTCTAAACAAATGGAGAGTGTAACCTTTTGGGCCAACATTGGCTCTGATACCAATTGAAAAGCACACCTAGAGGGGGGTGAATAGGTGTACTTGCTAATCTAGAAACTAAATGCTCTAAATGCGGAAGCTAATGCAAATTTTGCAACACACTTAATATAACACACAAGTGTAGCTGAATTCCCCGTGAAGGGCTCTGGACTAACTCCTCTTGATTCCCCTTGAATGGGTTGAGGTGCTATGTGAAGCTCTTGTGGTTAAGTATAAGTGAGGCACACACAAGCAAGCCAAGCATATAAGGATGAACAATATAAAAGATGCAAGACAACACAAGCAATATATGATATGAATGAAGTATGATGCTTTGCACAAATAAAAGAGAGAGAGAGTTGAGAGACAATGGATCAAACGCAAAGGCAAAGATATGTTTCGAGATTCGAGCACCCAGCTCTACATCCCCGCCTACACCACCGTGAAGGATTTCCAATCCACTATCTCCCACCGAGGGAACCTCTACCGAAGAGGATTTGTTACAACACTAGGATTACCGAACTCCTCTCTCAAACACCACCTCACAACCGAGGGTAGGCCCGTAGTCAATACAACAACATCTCTACCGAAGAGGGTTACAAACACCAACTCCGCCTCTCACTAGAGGGAGCAAACCAACCAACTCAACCTCTACCAAAGAGGGAGTAAACCAATCACCCGATCAACCTCTACCAAAGAGGGATACAACAAGAGCAAGGGTGTACAACAAGTGATTTCTTTGAACCACAAACAATCTCTCTTTCTTTTCTCTTTTTCCACAAAACAAGATCCTAATAGAATAGGATAGATAATAGCTCAAGTGTGGAAAACTAGGTATTTGGAAAACAAAAACTCAAAGAAATAATCTTGGGAAAACTCTTGAAGATAATGGAAATGAAGAACAAACACAAATCTCCCAAAATACACTTTTCTTTGATTTTTTCAAAAACCTAAAACAAATAAGATTGGAAGTTTAAAGCCCAAAAACACTTTTGAAAACTTGTTTAAAGCACTTATATATCAGAGAAATTTTGGCTCTTAAAATCTTACTTTAAAACATGAAGAGATGAGGTATTTATAGCCCCATCAGAAAACTAGCCGTTAGGCTGATCTGGCAGCCTGACAGGCTGCCGGTCGGCTGGCCCGGCCGACCGCCAACGGTCTGAAATATGACTGTTGGGCAGACCCGGTCGACCGCCCGGTCGACCCAAATAAACAGAGAGCAGAGCTCTCTGGTCCGGTCGACCGCCCGGCCGACCGTCCCTGTGTGTGCCAGACGTGCACGGTTCTGTGCACGTCGGTCGACCGTATGGGTCGACCGGCCTATGGTTCGGTCGACCCGTGCGGTCGGCCGAACTGGCCTGACAGACACTGTTCAGGGTCTGAAAATGGAAAAAAAAATATTTGATAAAAATTCTTTTGTTACTTCTAAAATTTCATAAAACTTGTTTTAACATTTTATATTGAAACACAAACTTGTGATAAAAATTTCCAGACTAATATCAAACATATTGAATCATTTTTGTGTCATATCATTTTTACCAAAAATCAAAACTTGTATTTTTATCAAACTTGGATTTTTCAATACATGAATAGGATAGTCAAAATAAGTTTGTATAAGTCATGTAAGCATGCATGTATAACTAGAATACATCTACTATACATATAAACCATGTAAACTTATTTTGATCAATCTATTCATGAAAACTCATATCGGTTAAACTAAAAACCGAAAAACTAATATCCAATATAAAACGTGTGTGTTATGTGCACTTGAGCATATCAACTATACTAAGCTTTACAAATGGATCTAAAACATACTAAACTAAACTAGGATACCTAAGTCTTCTTGACGATCTTCCATCTTCAAGTCGACTCGATCCCAAACCGTGATCCACCGAGTGCAAATGAGTAATCTTGAAGCTCGGGCACCGGAATCACCATGTGAAGGCTTCTAAACTCCTCTTTTTGGAGCAAACACCAACTAATATCTTGTTACATGATCTGAAACTAAAATCACAAGATAATTAGTAAACATAACTCCATGAGTTAATCATCATCAAAACAAGAGTGGAAGGCCTTTGGGCTAACATTATATATTTTATATTTTCGGTGGTATTATTCTTTAGTTCTATTAGGTTTTCAAATCTGTCCATGTAACGAGCCTTTAGTCATGACACCCAAACCGGACGGTCTTAGGGCACCGGGTGAAGAAACACCCCAAGGATTTAAGGACTCAAGCAAACAAGACCACAAAACTAAAGATTTTATTATATGGACCATTTTTAGGCATGAATACTTATGCTTTATGAGTCACAAATACCCAGCCTAATCAGAGAATTTTTGATATATTTATAAATATTTTATTTTATTTTTTCTTTTTTGTAAGGCATAAGAATCTTTGTTTTTGAACCCTAAGTGTGTAAGTGTATATAGCATGCATATTTCATCAAGGTAAAGATCAAGACTAAATTACTTTTCTAAATTTTCTTCCTAACCTTAGAAATTAAATAAATTTTATTTTGACCAAGTACAAGAAATCCTAATTATGATTCTCCTATTCCTTAAAATTGACTTAATTTCTTACAAAAAAATATGTCAAAATATTGTTCTCTTTCCAATTTTTTTTTCTTTTTTTAATATTTTTTTTATGTTAGTCATGTTAGAACCCTCCCCCCACGCCTATCTCATGCATTGTCCCCAATGTATGAAAGAAATGAATAGATGCATAAAGTAAAATATAAAAGAGGTAAAGTTACCAATAAACTGGTCGAATAGACCCATAGCCGTTTCATTTACCGGCACCGATTTCAAGAAAAATTTAAGGCGTTGACCATTTACCTTAAAGTCATTCCCATTCTTGGTATCACTGATCTCTACAATATCGTGTGAAAACATGATCTTTATAATTAATGGCTTAGTCCATCTCAATTTCAACTTTCCTGAAAAAAGATGAAGCCTAGAATTATAGAGTAAGACTTTTTGTCCGTGGATAAAAGTTTTGTTCGTGGATAAACTTATCATGAAAATTCTTAACCCACTTTTTATTATTTAGCATTCTCATAGGCATCATTTCTCAACTCCTCAAGTTTGAAAATTTATAATTTTTGAAGATCATCGACCTTCTCTAAATCAAAATTTAGCTACTTGATGGCCTATAAAACTCGATAGTCTAACTCAACAAGCAGGTGGCAAGCCTTTCTAAAGACTAACCTATATGGAGACATCCCTAGAATTGTCTTGAAAGCGGTCTTGTAGGCCCATAACGCATCAACCAGTTTAGTGGATCAGTCTTTCCTGTTTTGATTCACAGTCTTCTTTAAAATAAGCTTAATTTGTCTATTGGAGATCTCTACCTGTCCACTAGTTTGAGGATGATATGGTGTGGATAATTTATGAGTTATGGCATACTTTCACATAAGAGCTTTGAAGGATCTATTGCAAAAGTGAGTGCCATTATCACTGATGATGGCACGAGGGGTTCCGAAGCGTGAGAAGATGTTTTCTTTTAAAAACTTGATGACAACTTTGTTATCATTAGTTTTGCTAGGAATGGCTTTTACCCAGTTGGACACATAGTCCACAACAACTAATATGTATTGGTTTCCAAATGAATTAGGAAATGGACCCATAAAATCGATGTCTCAAACATTAGTGAGTTCTATTTTTAGAATTGAGTTAAGGGGCATCATGTTCCACTTTGAGATCCTTTCTACCATTTGGCATCTAGGGCACATCTTGCAAACCTCATAGGCATATTTGAACAAATTGGGCTAATAGAACCCACTTTATAGCACTTTTCAGCAGTCTTACGGGCAAAAAGTGTCCACCACATGCAAGATCGTGACAAAAAAGACAGAACACTCTTAATCTCCTCATCAGAAATTCATCTCCTAATAATTTGGTCGGAATAATACTTGAAAAGATATGGTTCCTCCCAGAAGAAATACCGAAATTGAGATAGGAACCGGTACACATCTTGTTTAGACCAATGAGATGGAGCTTGGTTAGTGACTAGGTAGTTTACTATGTCAGTGAACCAAGGTTCCCTAAAGGCAACCAAGAGTTGTTCATCGGGAAAGTTATCATTGATGGGGCAATTCATTGCTTGGTGAGTTTGGGATACACGAGAGATGGTCATTAACGATATTTTCTACGCCTTTCTTATCTCTAATCTTAAAATCAAATTCTTGAAGAAGTAAGATCCAACGAATTAGTCAGGCCTTAGCATCTTTCTTCACCATAAGGTATCTTAGCACAGAATGATCGGTGAAAATGGTAGTTTTGGACCCAAGTAGTTGAGACAAAATTCTCTAATTCAAATACCACAGCCAAGAATTCCTTCTCGGCTGTAGTGTAGTTTATTTGTACATCATTAAGAGTCCTATTTGAGTAGTAAATCATGGACTGCTTGTTAACAATGCGTTGTCCTAAGACAACACCTATAGCAAAATCTGAAGCATCACACATGATTTCAAACGGTTTTGATCAATCCGGTGCAGAGATGATTGGTGCAGAAATAAGCTCATTTTTTAGCTTCTCTCAAGCATTAAGACATCCACTATAAAAATGAAGAACATATTCTTAGCTAGTTAAGGGTCTAGCAATTTTGCTAATGTGTTTAATAAGCCTACGAGAAAAATTAGCGTGTCCTAAAAAGAATCGGATATATTTAATACATTTCGGCACCGAGAGCTTAACTATAACCTTAATCATGGCTTTATCCACTTCAATTCCATTATTAGAAATTTCATGACCCAAGACAATTTCATCTCTTGCCCTGAGTGGCATTTCTCCTAATTTAGTGTCAGATTTTTCTCGGCACAATGTTGGAGGATGAGTTCGAGATGGTGAAGACATTGATCAAATGAGTCTCCATAAATGGAGAAATCATCCATGAATATTTCTAAAAATTGTTCAAAAAGACTCAAAATATAATGTTGAAACGTTGCTGGAGTATTGCACAAGCCAAAGGGCATTCGACGATAAGCAAATATCCTAAATAGACATGTGAGCGTGGTGTTTTTTTGTCCTCTGGAGCAATGAAAATCTGATTGTGAAATACTCCTAGAGGGCGGTGAATAGGTGTACTAGCTAATCTAGGACAAATGATGCGAAATTAAAAAGCTAATTGCAAACACACTATGTGTAACTAAGAGTGAGTCTGAATTCTTCGTGAAGGGCTCTGGAGCTACTCCTCTAAATTCTTCTAGACTAAGAGTTAAGGTGCTTTAATAAGCTCTCTTGGTTGAACACAAGTGTGAGTACACACAAACTATATCTAACATGAATATGAACAATATAAAGCAATACAAGATATAAGAGAGATAGAGTTGAGAGATAGTGGATCAAACGCAAAAACAAAGATATGTTTCGAGATTTGAGCTACTGCTCTACGTCCCCGCCTTCTCATAGAAGGATTTTCACTATATCCACACATGACCTTCCACAAAGGGACCTCCACTGAGGAATTATAACTCAACACTGGGAGCAAACAACTCCTCTCTCAAACACAATCACTTCTACACAAGAGGAAAGGTACAAAACCAAAGCAAAGAAAAGGTTTACAACTTGGTGATCCAATGATCACAAACTCTCTCTTGGTGATCTTAAAAATCACAAACATTTTTTCTCACAAAAACAAGATCTTATAGATACGTATTGAATTGATAGCTCAAGTATGAGAAAAACAAAGTGTTTTGGAAAAGAAAACATAAGAAAAACTCTTGAAAAAAACTTCTTGATAGATAAAGAAATGAAGAACAAAACTAGAATTACCAAATATTGGTTTTATTTGATTTTCCAAAAACTTTGAAACAAATAAAATATGAGAATTTTTTGGCACAAAAACTTGTTTTGAAAACTTGCTGAAAACCTTTAAGAAGATGGAAAAAATTGCTCTAAAAAATCATAAGAGAATAGGCCAAGGGAACCCATATTCATAGGATTCCCAAAATAGCCGTTGAGGTCCAGATTAGGTCAAAACTGACCTGTCAGTCGACCGCCCAGTCGACTGGCCAACAATCAGATTTCTGACAGTTAGGGCTGTCGGTCAACAGGCCGGACAACTACCCCAAGGCAATTTGCCTTTCGGTCGATCGCCTAGTCGACTGAGGCCAGAACCAGAGAGTGAACTCTCTAGTCGGTCGACCGGGCTAGATCCAGAGAGCAAGCTCTCTAGATCGGGTGACAGTCCGGTCGACCGGTCCAAGGCCAAGGCTGTGTGCACGTATTTGTGCACATCGGTCGATCGAGATCTGGTCTGGTCGACTGCAAGTAGGGTCAGGTTAAGGTTTTAGGGTTTGAAAACTTGGTCTTTTAAATACCCATAAAATCCCATTAAATCAAAAATAAATTCACAAAAATAAGTTCATGTAAGCACTTGAAATACAAATATGTTTATTCACAGATCAACCCATATTACAAACAATTTGAAATATTTTTTAGGAATTAGAAGTTAAGCTTAAAATCAAGAACTGTATTTTCAAAACTCGTTTTAATTTTGTCTTGAAGAGTTTTTGAGAAGACTTCAAAATGAAAAACTATTTCTCAAAAACTTGTATAAATATAAAAACATAATATAGAAACACTCTTAAAGTATAGTGTGTATGGATAGAATCTAATACACATATAAAAGATATATCTATATTTTTACATTAAACTCAAAACTAAGTTTTGTTAAAAACAAAACTTGAAATCATGAACTAGATATACATCAAAATAAGTTTTTAGAAAATATGAAACATAGATGTATATGGATAAAATCCAATATACATTAAACTATGTAAAACTTGATTTGATTCTATCTATTCATGAAAACCATATATGTATACTTGAAAATCTAAAAATGGTTAAACCGAAACAAAAAACTATTTTAATTTGTGTGTGTGAACTTGAGCATATCAAGACTATTCTATCCTTACATAAGATCTAAACAAGAACTAAACAAAACAAACTGAAGTCTTCTTGTTGATCTTTATCTTCAAGACGCCTCGATCCAAACTCGATTCAAGTGAGCTTGTTGCGATCGTTACGATGTGAGCTCTTGAATCAACATTTGTTTGCTTCAACACTGTGACTGTGAATCTCTTGTTGAAGTCAAATCTCTACTAAGATCACGACCAATATCTGAAACTTATTAAATACAAGATCATTAGTAAACTAACCTTCATAAGTTATTCATTACCAAAATTAAGGTGAAAGGCCACTGGGCCAACAATCTCCCCTTTTTGATGATGACAAAACTTATAAGGTTATATATGCATAGTTTAAGATTAAACTTCGTAGAAGCTCCCTCTTAACTTATGCATACCAATAAAATAAGTAGATATTCAATATAAGCTCAAGATACCTATAAAATATATATATAAAAAATTAATCAAACATGCATATATAATCTCAAATTCTTCTCTCCCTTTTTGTCACTCATCAACAAAGGGATGAAGACCAATAAACTTATTTTAAAACAAAAATTTTGATACCGTAAAAAAAATCAATTGAAAGAGATAATTTTTTTACCAATTGAAATGAAAACAATCTTTTTATGAATTGATACCAAAAGAAAGACATGATATCAATTGAAAGTAAAAATCAAATTTTTAGGTAGACACGAAAACTATTTTGTAATATAGATACCAAATTAAGAATAATACCAATTTAAGATTATTGATACCAATATTGAAAATGTTAGCATATACCAAAATAAAGTATTTTTCATTATAAAGAGTGGGAGTAAAATATCACTTGAAAATAAAACCAATTGAAGGATAAAAACAAGGGTTTTTCTCCCTCTTTATGAAACACCAATAAAAATAATACATAAGCTTGTATATGATTCCAATTGAAAAACAATTGACATTAAGGACAAAATCAAGCTTAGCAAAAAATAATTTGTGCTAAAAATGTGTGGCATATATGTTTAAAGCACAAGAAAATATTTATATATACGTATCAGAGCAATATAATGTTAATTTAGATATGATCCATACATATATAGAAAACATGAGTTTACAAAATAAATTTCCAATAAAATTATGTATAAATAACTCATCATGCATATGTTTAAATAGATTTTCAATAAGGGTATACAAGGCATGGTCGCTCATCCAACCGCCCATCGGTTGGTGGGAATTTTTAAAGATATGATTTGAAAATAGTTTTAACATATTTGAAAATTCTACCAATTTGAAGAATAACGAAACTAGTTTTATGATAATTTTAAAAAACTAGTACAAAATCCTTCTAACAAGGAATAAAACAAATATATATTCCATAATATATGAAAACTACACGAGAATTGACACTCAAAAATCAATAAAGCACATATGGTTCTTATGAATCAAAATCATGAGAAAAAACAAGATATATAGAGTATACAAAAATCATGTAATCAACAGAATCATGAAAATAAGGCATTGAAGCTCAATTGAAATGAAATCATCAAAACTTTAAAAATTTTATTTTTATCAAAAACAAAACAAGCTTCAAGATATATATATATATTTTGTTAAAAACTAAAAGTATACACACATATCTCAAACATAAACGAGTCTATAAAAGAATATTGCATGAAAAGTAAGTGTGTCTAGAATAGACATGTATATCTATTAATTTTAGACAAAATTAACATATACATGAAGCTAAACACATTTTTATGAAAATATGTACAAAAATAGGGAATACAAGTTAAAATATAAGAATAATCTAAACTAGGTTATACTAATGAGTACACATGAGCAAATGAAGCATAAACATATAATAATCAAGTGTGGCTCAACAGTTGTACATGTATAAACATAAGTTTTAAAAAAAATTATATCTAAACAAGTAATCAAATATGAAGTGCAAAACATAAACATACATGATCATTAGATTAAATGCACGTGTTTTAGTACTAGAATATACACTATAGCTAAACTAAAGTGAGAACACGAAAATATAAGTTCATATAAACATGGGTGTATCTCAAATACTATCTATGTATATCATATCTAATAAATATTGCATTTAAACATAATGAACATGAAAATCAATAATGCTAAAACATCAATATTAATGCACAAACAAAATAAAGAGTTAGATATATTACTAAAACCATTAGAACAAGTCTCTAGGTCTCCAAGACATGGTGGTTCACCCACCTAAACATTCCTTGAAAGTGATGCATCCATAAATATAATCTTTAGGCTCAGATCGCATCCACCATCAAGGCACCAACACTCTCACGTCGTGTAAGAGTCCAAGCCTACATCCAATAAAATAGCAGTGGCTTTGGTACCCATATCTTTTTAGCTCCATGGGGTTTAGTACCTTTCCTAACCCAAATAAATTTATTTGTAAAATTTAAATTATGTATTCTTTCATAACAAAACTTTGCAAGGTGGCCCTTACGTTCACAATTTATACAAGTGTACACATGACCATACATATGTCATGTGTGTGAACATGATGAGCATGTACATGCCATAATTTGTGTGCATGCATAGGTGGAGCATGTTTCTTGCGAAATATGGATTCCATATGTGATCCATGACACAATAGCTCAAAGTGGAGCCCAAACAATCCACACTTTTCTTCAATATGTAACTATCATTTTCAATTATTGAAGAAGAAGTGGAGCATGCATTCTTATTAATAGAAGGTACAACAATGGAATCATGACAAGAATGAGAAGCCAAATCATTTTTCAAAGAATTATTTTCTTTTGAAATGCAATTTAATTCCTTTGAAATTAAAACAATTTTATTTTTCAAGGAATCATTCTCTTTTAAAACAAAATCTAATTTTGAAGACAAAATCTCATTTTTATTCAATACAAGATCAAAATCATTTTTATTTCTTAAAATTTTGTTTTCTTATAAAGCAAGGTCAAGTTGGGATTTTAATGAGTCCCTTTCATTAGAAGTCTCAACCTTTTGTTGCAAAGTCATATCAAGTTTAGAAAACAAAATTTTATTTTTTCTTTTAATTAAAACTTTTCTTTTTCAAAAGTTTATATTTATTTAAAAAGTTTTCACAAAACAATGAAAGCTCTTCATTTAAAGCATGGACATCCATAGTAATATCATCACATGAAGAACTAGCACTATCATCTAGTTGAGTGTCCGATTTTATCTCATAGGAGTCAATCCCTTGGATCATGAAGCAAGCTTGGTCGGACTCATCTTAACTATATCCCTTCTCTACATAATTTGCCATTTGTAGCTCGGGAGAGGTCAATATGTTCCATACTGTAAAAGCGAAATCATAATGAGAAACAATAGAAAGATGCATTTTGCTAAGTGTTTGCTTAAGTGCATCTATGGCTTATGCATTAGCCCCTAAATACTTGTCATTAAATGTCATTCTTGGTAGTGGCAAGGTACACATGCAATCCTAGGGCTTTTAGGTATGCACTCATCTTAAACTTTCATATGTCAATGTTGAAAACATCATACAATGGGAGGGGCAAGAAAATTCATGATTGTATAAACTGTATGTGTGCAAATGCAAATCTAGATTAGTGATTAGTCTCTTAAATTGCATATTTTATACCACATCTTCACATTTATTTAATATTAAATCCTGTTAATAATACCTCTCTTGCATGTTTCTAGGTCCATGACATGAAATGAAGAAGAAGCCTAAAAATCTCATTTAAGTAGTGATTAAAAGCCTACAAGAATAGCCATTGAGTTTGGAGGGTGATTTGTCAAAATTGGGGGCACAGAAACCAGGATGTACAGCCAACAGGGGAAAAGCGGGGGGCGCGCAGCACGCGGCGCCGCGCGCACCGCCCTAGCAGTGCCACAACAACGCGGTAATTATCGCGTTTCTGCGGTAATGTTATGGAGCCGCGCGCTAAGATTTGACGCGTGGCTCCGTACACGTCCTTTGATGCCTTGTTTCACTTATAAATACCTTGAGATTTTCAGCGCTCCAAATGAGAGGAGTTTTTAGGACAGTTTTTAGGGTTTTCTTCTCCATGTTGTAATTTTCGGGTAGTTTAGGTTAGTTGTTCTTTCTTCTTCCTCTTTGTATTTTTCATTTCTTGCAGATCTTGTAATAGAAAAGAGAATGGTACATGGCTGGAAAGTAAGAGTACTTGTAATGAAAGGTGACAATCTATGAAAGGTTCTCTCTTTACCTCTCTTTGTTTTCTTCTCTCCAACTCTTTTTACATATTTACCTAATTTTCTCTCATGGTAACTAACCACTAACCACTAACTTGCTAAATTCTTACTTGATCAGCCACATGAATCTAATAGTTTCTACTTGGCCTTGCTTTTGTAAGAGACATTGATGGCTCATGATGATGGATTCAAACACTCTAACATCCTAACTCTCAAACAAGCTAATATTATTTTATTCCATGCTTGCTCTTGTTTAGTTTTGATGGTTTAAGTGTAGCTTGCACTTGTTTGTTGAGTTTGAATGTGATGAGTTAACATATGGGTCATGCTTTGAAATGCTCTTGAATCAAGGACTAGTGATGGCCAAGGATACATGTGATGCAACTATCACTAAGAGGTTAGCATGGTTAGTGGAGCCATTAGTAGTTAGTAACCATGAATTTTCTTTCTTTTTAGTTTGTTTTTATATACAAACAAAAATCACAAAAACCATCTTTTCTATGTTTCCCATTTCTTCGTGTTTAACCGTACTCTTCTCTTTTCATTCTTTGTTTTCATGTCTTTTCATTCTTTCAAACATTGAAAAATACTTTAACACATACGTGAACATATCGGTAAAGCTTCTATTGCTTCCCTCCCTGTGAATTCGACCCGTTTAGCCTTTATGCTATAACGGAGGTATCGAGGAAGCCAATACACACACTTTAATATTGATTTCAAACATACACTTTTTGTGTGCGGTTTCCCCCGATCAAATTTTGCGCCATTGTGGGGGATGGAAACGGTTTGATTTCACATTTTTTTGTTAACTTTTCTTCTTTATTTTTGGTGTGTAGGTCAAATTTTCAACATTGCAGAAGTTCACACTTGTTTTTATGTGGTTGGGTAAATTCTTATATATCTTATATTATGTTGCTAGTTTTTGTTTATATTACATGTGTACTGTAATAATTTTAAGAACTAAAATACGATAATTGGATGTTTTAAAATAGTTTAGACATTTGCATCTAGGCACGTGTCGATTTCAATTCTAATATACTGTATTTTATTCTTATGTTGTTGTGATCCTGACGGAGGTGTACATATTGCGTTGCATATAGCTAGGACAAACACGTAGGTGATTTACTCTCTTTGTATGTTCATTCTTATCTATATTGCATACTTGGACAAATTGAACTTAAAAGCAAAACTCAATACAACATAAGGTGGGAAAGTCATTACCCTTCCTTAGTCTAAAAATCACCTCCCCACTCACACAACCCAAGCCTTAATAAAAATTGTTAGACGTTGGCCCTAGGGACATCTCAGACTCGTTTAAGAGATTGACCTAAGGGAAAAGTTGTTAGAAGTTGACTCTTATCAAATCGGTGTCAGAGGTTGGGGATTGAGAGGTGAAACCTTGAAGAACAGTGGTTTAACATAATTAGGCCCGTTGCTCCAAGTACGGATACCTCCCACTGATCTTACCCCTACCTGGCTGGTTAACTTGTGGTTAGATTCTGACAATATACCCCCCATGGACAGTCTAACAGTTAGGAGTTGTCTTGGTCTAAGTCAACTCTAACATAGGCTTGTTTTCTTTTCTTTTTCTTATTTGTTTGTTTATTTGTTTGTTTTTTGTAAATTATGAAATGGATTTTAATAACAATAATTTTTTCAATCCTAATATGAATTCATATTTCACCCTGACCTCATTTGACTCAGATAACTCTGACCTGGCTATGTATAACATGAACCAACCATATATGCCGAGTTGGGATTATCCGACTCAATATGACTCATATCCCTAATCCTTTGACTATAATTTTCAAAATACTTTCACTCTTCACAGAGTTCATGGGGATTCACCTCCCCCAAGTCATATTTTCAACCACATTTGTCCATAATTTTCACAATATTCATTCCCCAATTCTGCTTCATGTCCTCCTTTTCATGAATGATTGAGAATTTAAGAATTGTAAATAAGAATGAGTTGTAAAATTCTTAGTCTCAATGCTATCCGTTGTAGCAAGGGCTCAAGCGGGTCGTGATCCTCAGGGAAGGATGCGATGCAAGCTTTTCGACGATTCCTTCCTCTGTATCTTCAAAATATGAGAGAAGAAATTAGATTTGAGATATATATATATATATGAATGAAAGATGTGATTTTACTGATCTTCTACCACAACCCTATTGCAAGTTAAGGAGATTGATCATCATATTGAGATGTATGTAATTCACCTAGGTTATTAAGAACAATTCAAGCAAGAAAAGACGATACAAGATTCTAACTAAGTTACATTATTAAAAACTAAATATGTTTCATCCTAATATCTAAGTACAGCTTAAGAGAAGATTAATCTTAAATTTAGGCTGTCCTAGTTCTTAAGTATGAAGTCATGAAGAGTCTTTTAAATATGCAACCTAGATTAAGAAGTCTAGTTATCTGTTTAATCTTCAAGAAAATAATCATTAAACTTAGGGTTTCAAGAAGTGGTCATCAATCCGATCAATGCTTAACTGCTCTAGGGTTTGCTTTAAGAATTTCAGCAAACCACTAGAGGAATTAGTTCATCATTTTTTTATCTTTTCAATTTATTTATTTATTTTTTTTGTTGTTTAATAAGAAAGAGTGCAAAAAGTAAAGAAAAAGAAAACCAGAGATAGATCACAGAGAATAAAACAAATAGAAAGACAATAAACGAAATGAGAAAGTAGGTAACCTTTATTTGATAATAGCCTCCAAATACAAGCTCCTTCTTCACAATGTGCTTGAAACAAAAATTATAACGTGCTGAAATTTAAAGAAAAATGGCTAAAAGAAAACCCTAATCGTCTCTGGATGCCCTCTCTCTGCTGCGCCTGCAGGGATATTTATAGGTGCAGAAGGTGATAGAGTCCGATAAGATCGTACACGAAAGCAGTTAGGCAGCCTCATCAGAATGTCGCGGAAACGCGGCTTGGGTCGCGTTTCCGCGGCTCTATGTCATCTGTTGGCCACGCGCTTTGCGCGTGGCTCCTCCTAGTCCGTCCATCTGGTCGTTTCTTTCTGGAAGATGAATCCTGGCTCTTCAGTTTGGATTTTCGAGATAACTTAGAAATTAAGTTACTCTAATCCAATCCCTTCAAAAAATAATCTCATCCCTGTACATGTATTTATCCTCATCCACCAGGTATTTAGGATTGGATAGAATTCTATCCTTTCCCTCTTTGTAGTATTTGCAATATTTACATATTGTATTTGCACTTTGACTTCTTGTAATTGCACTTTTGCACTTGGGCTTGGACTTGGGCTTGGATCTGGGCTTTTGGGCTTCATTAAGCTTTAATTCTTTATTTAATTCAACAATTAAGGCCTGCACACATTAAATAACAAAATATTAATAAATGTGCATCATTATATGAATAAATGTGAAAATGTGATAGTAAATATGATGACAATTATGCATTTTCACTACCAATCATACCCCCACTTATCTTTTTGCTCGTCCTCGAAAAATAAATCAAAAGAAAGAGAAAATCTAATCTAACTAACTCACTTTCGTAGGAATCACGGTTGCACTTAGCATGTGCAACAAGCCGTTAAACCCCTAGGTTACCCTAGAAGACGAGTGTTGTCTCGTGAGGGTTTTCAGCGGGTTACACCCACAAAATCTATAAAAAGAAGAATATTCGAATTATATTTGAAGAGACTAAGTAGTCTATAAGTTTTAGGATTATCATTTTTATTCATTCTTAAACTTAGTCTTAATAAAGTGAATTGTTATTTATTTTAGGTAAGGATCAAAATTGAATGTTTGTATAGTCTTTTTCGTTACCAAAATCATGCATCCTTATGAATTTACTAAGAATTCCTTAACTTGGACTCTCATGCCTCTTTATTATTTTTATAACATCATCTAATTTTCTTTCGTGTAAGTATCAGGCTTCTTGAGGCCCTCATACCTAACTAATTGACTATTAGATGTGTTAATATATTTTTTTTTTTGGCATGTATAACTCATCTAATTTTCTTTCGTATAAGTATCAAGGCTTCTTGAGGCCCTTATACCTAACTAATTGACTAATAGATGTGTTAATACATGTATATATTTCTCAGTTTTCTTAGGCTTTCTAATCCACCATGTAGCGAACTTAAAGTCGGTGGCTCCCAAACCGTCGGCGTTAAGGCACCAGGTGAGAAAACACCCCGCCGGACTCAAATTCGAATGAACTAGGCCACAAAACTAAGGACTTTATTTTATTTAGAACTCACCTTTAGGCGTGAATACTTATTGCTTCTTGAGGCACATGTATCCAGCTCAATTGGTGATATTTTGTTTTTATATTATTTATGAGGCACAGGTCTTTTGTCTTAGAATCCTAGATATGTACTAGAAATGCACATTTCATTAAGGTAAAAATTAAGACTAACTAATTATTCAATTTCTCCTCCTATACCTAAAATTTTAAACATTTATTTATTTTGACCAAGTTTTTAGAAATCCTAATCATGATTTTCCTATTCTTAAAACTAACTTAGATTTTCTTTCAAAAAAATAAGTCGAAGTACTATCCTTTTTATAATTTTTTTTTGATATTATATATTTTTTATTTTTATTTTATTTTTATTTTTATTTTTTGCAATAAATAAAGAGAAAAAATATTTCTATCTTCTTTTATTATTTTTTATTTTTTATTTTATTTTATTTTATTTTATTTTTTACATATATTACATACCCTTCACCCACACTTGTTTCATGCATTGTCCCTAATGTATGAATGAAATGCATGGATGCATGAACTGGCAGAAAGATATAGTTACCGATACAGTGGGTCAAAAGACCCATGGCTGCATTTACTTCCGATACTGACTCCAAAAAGATTTTAAGACGTTGACCATTTACCTTGAATGCATTGCCATTTTTGGGGTCGTAGATCTCTATGGCTCCGTGTGGAAACACAGTCTTAACAATGAAGGGCCCTCTCCATCTTGACTTCACCTTGCCAGGAAAGAGATGAAGTCTAGAGCTATAGAGTAAAACTTTTTGTCCTTGGACAAACGTTTTTCTAGTGATGAACTTGTCATGAAAAACCTTAACTCTATCCTTCGCAATCTTCGCATTGTCATATGCTTCATTCCTTAATTCCTCTAGTTCAGAAATTTGCAATTTCCGAGCTCACCGGCCTTTTCTAGATCGAAATTTAGCTGCTTAATTGCCCATAGGGCCCGGTGCTCTAGCTCAACAGGAAGGTGGCAAGCCTTTCCAAAGACTAGTCTGTAGGGAGACATTCCTAGAATCGTCTTAAAGGCAGTCCTATATGCCCATAGGGCATCCTCCAGTTGGTGGACCAGTCCTTCTATCTGATTCACAGTTTTCCTCTAAGATGAGCTTGACTTGCCTATTGGAAACTTCTACCTGTCCGCTAGTTTGAGGATGGTAGGGCGTAGACAACTTGTGAGTTATGGCATATTTTCGCATAAGAGCTTCAAAAGTTCTATTGCAAAAATGTGTGCCATTGTCACTAATATGGCTCGAGGGATTCTAAAGCGTGAGATGATATTATCTTTCAAGAATTTGACAACAACTTTGTTATCATTTGTCTTACAAGGGACAGCTTCAACCCATTTGACATGTAGTCTACGGCCAACAAGATGTATTGGTGCCCAAACGAATTAGGGAGGGGTTCCCATAAAAATCGATGCCCCAGACATCGAAAAGTTCTACTTCTAGAATAGGATTTAGGGGCATCATATTTCGTTTGGAAATTCTTCCTATCATTTGACATCTTCGCAAGTTTGCAATACTCAAATGCGTCTCTAAACACAGTTGGCCAATAAAAGCCACTTTGCAGGATCTTTTCCGTCGGCAGTTTTGCGGGGACCAAAGTGTCCACCGCAGCGAACTCATGACAGAAAGCTAGAACACTTCTAGTTTCCTCGTCGGGGACACATCTCCTAATGATTTGGTCGCTACAATATTTGAAAAGATAAGGATCTTCCCACATGTAATACCGGACTTGAGACAAGAATCGGTATCTATCCTATTTTGACCAATTAGGTGGTGTTTGGTTTGTGACTAAGTAATTTACTATGTCAGCAAACCATGGCTCCTTAGAGATGGCTAGAAGTTGTTCATCGGGGAAATTGTCATTGATGGGCAGTTTGTCAGAAGGTGCGTTTGACACACGAGAGAGATGGTCTGCTACGACATTTTCGACACCTTTTTATCTCGAATTTCGAGATCGAATTCTTGAAGGAGAAGGATCCAACGAATGAGTCGGGCCTTCGCATCTTTTTTAAGCATAAGGTATCGAAGTGCAGAATGGTCAGTGAAAATCGTGGTCTTGGTCCCAAGTAGGTATGGGCGGAATTTCTCCAAAGCGAACACTACTGCCAAGAATTCCTTCTCGGTTGTAGTATAGTTCATTTGGGCGTCATTGAGCGTCCTACTCGAATAGTAGATCACGTGCTGTTTGTTATCCTTACGCTGCCCTAAGACAGCACCTATCGCAAAATCTGAGACATCGCACATGATCTCAAAGGCTTGGACCAGTCCGGAGGTGAGATGATAGGAGCAGAGATAAGTTCCACTTTCAATTTCTCCCACGCACTATTGCACCTATCATCAAAGATGAAGGGCACGTCTTTAGCTAGAAGGTTTGTAAGGGGTCTAGCAATTTGCTAAAATCCTTAATGAACCTACGATAAAACCCAGCGTGTCCTAAGAAAGACTGAATGTCCTTCACGCAACGTGGAAGTGGAAGTTTGGCTATGATCTCCACCTTGGCCTTGTCTATCTTAATCCCTTCCCTAGATATCTCATGACCTAGGACAATTCCATGCTGCACCATGAAGTGACACTTTTCCCAGTTGAGGGTCAAGTTCTTTTCGGTGCACCTACTCAGTACTAGCTCCAAGTGATGGAGACACTGGTCAAATGAATTCCCATAGACGGAGAAGTCGTCCATGAAAATCTCTAAGAAACGCTCGACCATATCAGAAAACAGGCTTAACATACAACGTTGGAATGTGGCGGGGGCATTGCATAAGCCGAAAGGCATTCGATGGTAGGCAAATGTCCCAAATGGGCACGTGAACGTTGTCTTTTCTTGGTCCCTCCGGGCTATAGGGATTTGGTTATACCCTGAATAACCGTCCAAGAAGCAGTAGTATACTCATGACCGGCTAATCTTTCCAGCATTTGGTCAATAAATGGGAGGGGAAAATGATCTTTCCTAGTGGCTGCGTTCAACTTGCGGTAGTCTATGCATACTCTAACCTTGGTAGGCAATCGTGTTTGCACTAACTCATGCTTGTCATTCTCTACCACAGTAAAGCTAGACTTCTTAGAGACCACATGCATTGGGCTAACCCATTCGCTATCGGAAATGGGATAAATGATCCCATTATCTAACAGTTTCACTATTTCAGCGTGTACAGCCTCCTGCATGAGTGGGTTTAGCCTACGCTGTGGATCCCTCTTCGGTCTAACCCCTTCCTCTAGATGGATACGATGCTGGACTATCGTAGGGCTCAGTCCCTTGATATCTGCCATAGTCCAACCAATGGCTTCCCTATGTCTCCTAAGGGTTGCCAGTAGGTCTTCCTCTTGCCTATTAGTCAAATTAGATGCAACTATGACCGGTAACGTCTCTTGTTCACCTAGGTAGGCGTACTTAAGATGTTTAGGCAAGGCTTTTAACTCCAAAGAAGGAGTGGCTCGATGGGTGGAGGAGTTAAGCTAGAATCTCCCATCTCTATAGAACTCAGATTTGATTCCCATTCAATCTCATCAAGGCTGAGATCACTTGCTTCTAAATCTTCTCTTCCTCTGACTTAAGTGTGATCTCCTCATTATGCTCACTCGTCATGTTCTCAATGAAGTTAACCTCAAAGGGTTGGTCGGTCACATCGTAGGGATGCTTACCTAGGTTGAAAACATTGACTTCCTTGGTCATATCCCCAAAAGTCAGTCTCATGGATCCGTTTCTACAATTTATGATTGCATTTGCGGTTGCTAGGAACGGTCTTCCTAAGATGACGGGAGTTTGGGACCTAGGATTAGACACAGGTTGTGTCTCTAAGACAATGAAATCGACTGGGTAAATGAATTCTCCCACCCGTATGAGAACGTCATTGATCTCTCCCTTAGGAACTTTGATTGAGCGGTCAGCCAACTGAATAGTGACTTGGGTCGGGTTGAGTTCACCTAATCCAAGTTGTTGATATACGGAGAAAGGGAGCAAATTGATGCTAGCTCCTAAATCGAGGAGTTCTCGATTGATTTCGGCTCGACCTATGGTGCAAGAGATGGTGGGGCAACCAGGGTCCTTATACTTAATAGGGATCTGGTTGGACAATAGCTCACTAATGTTAGTGGCTAGAAAAACCTTCTTAGGCATATTAGTCTTTCTTTCTTGGTGCACATGTCCTTAAGGAATTTGGCATAACTAGGGACCTGTTGGATTGCATCAAGAAGTGGGATGTTGAGCCTAACTTGATTGAACACCTCTAATAATTTCTCCATATGTGCATTGTTGTTGCTTCTAAGCCTATTTGGAAATGGAGCTATAGGCTGGTGCACCTGTCCTGCTGACTTTTCAACTTCAGTTTCATTGGAGCTGGGTGGAGAGGGAGTGGAGCTAGATGGATGGATGACTGAGATGGATCCTGTGGCATGGATACTTGATTATCAACTTGTTTCCCCGATCTGAGTGTATGAACCATGTGACACTGATTTGGGTCTTGAGCCTCATTGGCTGGCCTAGGATTCCTAGGATTTGGCAATGGTTGACTCGGTAGGGTACCCCTCTGTTTCTTGCTGATTTAATTGGACCTCTATCCTGGTCAAGACTTGAGCTAGTGTGTCATGGCTTTTAACAAGAGTGTCCACCTTTCTTTCCATGTTTGAAAGCCTTGTTTCCATTTGTTAATATTGGAAAGATGGTGGAGGATTTTGACTAGGAAAACTTTGCTGATAGGGCGGATTTTGGAAATTGTTGGAGAATTTGGGCCTAATTTGATCATTGTTGCTTGGCCCCATGAAAAATTGGGATGATTTCTCCAACCAGGATTGTAGGTGGGTGAATAAGGATTGTTGGCGGGCCTTGTGAAGGCCTCACTCATATGTTCGGGCAAGCTTTGATGCGCGAAAAAGACAGGACATTCCTCGAACACATGGTTCATATCTTGACAATAAGTACAGCCCGCCGAAGATGTTGGGCTGACTTGGTTCACAGAGACTGGCTCTTTAGTTTCAAGGGCTCTAGTCTTCGCATAACAGCAGCTAACTTAGCATCGGTTGCTATGTTGGCCTCAATGGAATGGATACCTCCTTTAGAAGAAGTAGGGTCATTAGTCCTAAATTTTTCCGGAGTAGGTTCCCATTGGATGGTATTTTCAGCTAATTCCTCATACAATTCCCATCCTTCATTTCGTTCTTTTTCATAAATCCTCCTTGGCACATGGATTCTAACAACGTTTTAGTTTGATATTCTAATCCATCATATAGAACTTGGCAAAGTCGCCATTTCTCTATCCCATGGTGAGGGCATTGGGCAAGAAGGTCCTTAAAACGTTCGAAATATTTCCAAAAGGCTCATTTGCTGTTTGCTTAAACTGTAGGATATTCTTCCTAATCAGTGCAGTCTTGTGAACGGGATAAATTTCTTTAAGAAGGCCTTAACGAAATTATCCCAAGAAGATATAGAACCGACCTCTAGACTGTAGAGCCATTTCTTTGCTAAATCCTTCAAAGCAAAGGGACAAACCTAAGTTTGATGTCATCTTTTCCTAACTTAGGAATATTCATCATGAGACATACTTCCTCAAATTCCCTTATGAAGAAGTATGCATCCTCGGAGTCAAGTCCATGAAATTTCGGAAGGGTGTTGATGTATATGGCTTAAGCTCAAATGGGTCAACACCTTCATCGTAAGCTTGATGCAAGAAGGAAGAGAAGTCCTGATAGGATAGATCCTATCTTGGAGTGATGGCGGTTGTGCCATGTGTGAGTCGGGCTTAAGCTCGGTGGTGAACTAGTTCTAGTTAGCCGGGATGTAAGTGGGTCTCTCGACCAAGCGGACATGCACAATGAGCAAACAAGTTCACCCAATCAATCAATAAAAAAGAAAAACAATCAAAAATCCTAATCTAGGGTAAGCCTTGACCTAGACGACTCCTAACTTTAGACTGTCCTTAGGAGGTCTACTGTCGACGTTAACCACAAGCTAATCGGCCAGGTAGGTGGCAAGACCGGTGGGAGGTTTTCCGTCAGAGACGTTCCTTAATTAAATAACCACCATTCTTCGGGCTTTCGGCCCTCAATCCCCTGCCTAGACACCGATTTGACAAGAGTTAATTTCGAACAATTTTCCTCCTTCGGTCAATCTCCTATTGAGTCCGAGTTAACCTAGGGCCAACGTCTAGTCAAATTTTACTTAAGGTTAGGGTTGTGAGTGTGACGGATATGATTTGTGGGCCAAGGAAGGGTGATGAAATCCCCACCTTATCTTGTTTATGGGTTATGCCCTTAAGATATTTTTGTGTACGTGTAAAGCTGTAGAAAAGTAATCACTCAAGAAAGCAGTAAATCAGCCAAGAGTGTTTCCTAATTTATATGCTATGCAAACGTACCTTGTCGCCAGCACTCTTCAACAGAATTAAAAAAATTAAAATAGACACGTGCCCTAAATGCAAGAGTCTTTTTTTTTATTATCAACAAATGGGTTAATGTTATTAATTAGCAGTTGCAGAGTGATCACAGAGAAATTTAATCACAGCAGTAAGCAATATTTGCAATTCTGAGCAACTGCAGAAATTTGATGAGTAGTGAACTACTCTTGCCGCGGACCCGCGGCAAAGAAGTAGGCTCTGATGCTCTGCCTTCGAGGGCAGAGGACACAGAGTTGCTATGTGTCCTTGCTACTGCTTTCTTTCCTGTTCTCTGTATCTGCAAACAGAAAGAATAAAAAATAGTTAGATTAAGGAAATCGTGTCGTTCCTTCCCCGGCAACGGCGCCAAAATTTTGATTGAGAATTTAAGAATTTGTAAATAAGAATGAGTTGTAAATTCTTAGTCTCAATGCTATCCGCTGTAGTAAGGGCTCAAGCGGGTCGTGATCCTCAGGGAAGGATGCGATGCAAGCTTTTCGACCGATTCCTCTGTATCTTCAAAATATGAGAGAAGAGATTAGATTTGAGATATATATATATGATATGAAAGATGTGGTTTTACTGATCTTCTACCACAACCCTATTGCAAGTTAAGGAGATTGATCATCATATTGAGATGTATGTAATTCACCCTAGGTTATTAAGAACAATTCAAGCAAGAAAAGACGATACAAGATTCTAACTAAGTTACATTATTAAAAACTAAACAATGTTTCATCCTAACATCTAAGTACAGCTTAAGAGAAGATTAATCTTAAATTTAGCTGTCCTAGTTCTTAAGTATGAAGTCATGAAGAGTCTTTTAAATATGCAACCTAGATAAGAAGTCTAGTCTAGTAATCTGTTAATCTTCAAGAAAAATAATCATTAAACTTAGGGTTTCAAGAAGTGGTCATCAATCCGATCAATGCTTAACTGCTCTAGGGTTGCTTTAAGAATTTCAGCAAACCACTAGAGGAAATTAGTTCATCATTTTTTATCTTTTCAATTTATTTATTTATTTTTTTTGTTGTTTAATAAGAAAGAGTGCAAAAAGTAAAGAAAAGAAAACCAGAGATAGATCACAGAGAATAAAAACAAATAGAAAGACAATAAACAAAATGAGAAAGTAGGTAACCTTTATTTGATAATAGCCTCCAAATACAAGCTCCTTCTTCCACAATGTGCTTGAAACAAAAATTACAACGTGCTGAAATTTAAGAAAAATGGCTAAAAGAAAACCCTAATCGTCTCTGGATGCCCTCTCTGCTGCGCCTGCAGGGATATTTATAGGTGCAGAAGGTGATAGAGTCCCGGATAAGATCGTACACGAAAGCAGTTAGGCAGCCTCATCAGAAATGCCGCGGAAACGTGGCTTGGGCCGCGTTTCCGCGGCTCTATGTCATCTGTTGGCCACGCGCTTTGGCGCGTGGCTTCTCCTAGTCCGTCCATCTGGTCGTTTCTTTCTGGAAGATGAATCATGGCTCTTCAGTTTGGATTTTCGAGATAACTTAGAAATTAAGTTACTCTAATCCAAATCCCTTCAAAAATAAATCTCATCCCTGCACATGTATTTATCCTCATCCACCAGGTATTTAGGATTGGATAGAATTCTATCCTTTCCCTCTTTGTAGTATTTGCAATATTTACATCTTGTATTTGCACTTTGACTTCTTGTAATTGCACTTTTGCACTTGGGCTTGGACTTGGGCTTGGATCTGGGCTTTTAGGCTTCATTAAACTTTAATTCTTTATTTAATTCAACACTCAAGGCCTGCACACATTAAATAACAAAATATTAATAAATGTGCATCATTA
>JAVJIF010001886.1:0-101360 GCA_038442645.1 Agave tequilana
ATTCCTTTCTTTTCTGGAATTGGATCCTTTTGTTGATACATGTGTTATATGTAATCATGTTTATGCGTCGTAACTGGTACCACATGACATATTACTTGATAGACATCAACCACTGTCAATTCCTTAAACTTGATAGTTTTAGGTTTCCTTTTAACACATGTATATCACCTGACATGCTAGACCATTTTGTTAGGCTATGACTGGGCCCTGATCATGATTTATTTCTTGTGACATATCACCACTTGTCATGCTATCTCTTGACACCAAGCATGATACACTGATTCTTATAATTATCACGATGAAGGGAATGTAGCACCTGATTTACTGTTATGTACTGATTACTGTTATGGACTGAATATGTACTGATGACTTGTTATATTCCTGCTCTTTCCTAAATCTGATAATTATGATTAATGAGATGCAACTTATGTGGGTATGGGGGGGAAGTGATGGATGCCGGAATGATACCTTGCTTATAGTGGACGGATATAGTATATATATATATATGTATATATATATATACGCAATGGTGTAAAGTGACTATGGCATTACTGAATATGGCATTGAATATGGCTAACCGGTTCCAGGTGTATGGAACCACTATAAGAAGTGTTATCAGTTCTCCATCTACTTCCGGTAACGACCCTCGACTTTCTTATATATGGATGTATGTGTGTGAGATGTACACTCAACCACATACCTAGATATATGAGTTAGACGAGTAATAGTAATAATAATGAGAATAATAGTAGACGTTACCTATTATGATTCTATGTCATGTTCCTGTTTAGTTTCCGTCACGAGTACTTGTTATGATATCCGTCTTAGTTCCGGTTATGACTTATGGTACACGTATCATGGATCTTTACGATTACGTTATGTATTCCTGTCTTGATCATAGTATGATTTGCATTTCTGATTCTATACGCTTGGATATTCTGTGGCATGAGATAACGGTATATATATATGAGGGTTTCTTGTTTGGATTATTCCTTCGATGTACTAGTCTCATGGGACAGTGACCTAAGTGTATAAAATCACTTTTGCTAAACTAACTATCAGCTTTACTTAGATTTCCTGTTCATGATGATTATGACGTTATATACCATACTTGTGTTCTAATCCTATATTATCGTCTTAGCCATTTGGCTTTTTTATTGTTCATATGTCTTGATTCCTTGGATTCGCATATTCAGATTTAGAAGCTGGATTGTAGTGGAGCTGTCTACTGTAGATCGAGCCTTCCTTGTGAGCTGATCGTCTAGCTCCAGTTCCTCGTGCCAGACTCCTCGCTCTTCCCTCACGAGTTCTCCTTTCTACTTGTGAGCTTTTGTATACATCTTGTATATTTTCCTTTTGGACTTGTATTATGATGTAATACACATGTAGAGTGTAATACTTTATAATATCATGTATAACTTTGTATATGTACCTTTTATGTTGGCATATCTGTATGAATACCACGCTTTGTGTGTACTCTGATTTCCTTGTTGTACTTTTATGCTTAGCGTATATACGTGGGGACTTCTTCTGACCTACGTATATACGTTGCAGTGACGTCCCCGTATCTGAGAAATCGGGGCGTTACAAACGTCCTTCGAATCGGCGGAGGAGCGCCATTCGAACACTTTGCGGAGGGTCCTCTCCAGCTCCAATCAGCGAAGGACAATGTAAGGCGAACCACGCCATAAGATAGGTGTAGGGCAGACCTATCCTAGGATTGGGTCCGTCACAAGGCAAAATGGCTCCCTTTCCACGCTTCGTTGCTGGCGGCCTGCAAAAAGCCTCCGTTAATGCACGGAGGCCTCTTTGAATGCAGCACACCATGGCCGGGAGAAGACCCAGACGGCTCCCATGGACCAAACGAACAGCGGGCAACAAACATTCGGATGAACGATGTCACCCGAAGAAGATGGCACTACGCATTTCTTCAGCCAGACGGTCAAGAAACCGGCCAGCAGTGCCTCCCGAGACATAGGCTGACGAGCCTGATGATGGAAGCTCCGAAGGACATCACCCTTCTCATAGGGACCATCGTCTTCAGTTATGACAAGATCCCTTTGAAGGTGCATCTCTGCATCCGTTCAAAGATATCCCCATCAGCAACTCCGCAATGTGCTGCTTCAGGAGCATTCCTCATATCCGGGAACAAGTAATTCCCCCAGCTCTTCAAGCTACAGGAAGTGCCCTTGCTGCCACCATGGATGCCGGACAAATGTGCAAGTGGCACATTAACTCCCGATAAGTCTCGAATAAGGCAGGCTCCTGCTTCTCCAGAAGAGCCAACTCCGCCTCGCACGGAAAGTATTCTTCATAAGGGAGAGACCCGAAAGGCAAAGCAGAGATTTCCCACATCTCATGCAAAGCCATGCCCAACTCGCCGACAGGGGTAAAGAAAGTCCCTGAAGCTGGGCAATACAATTCAAAGATGGCGTAAAAGCACGCCACATTCATCTCAATGCCGTGGCAGGTCACCCTGACGGCCTCATAGAGGTTCAGCCTCTCCAAATCTTCCTCGAAATGAGCAAGGATGTAGGTAGTCAAATCCACCCACCACGTCTTCAGAGGGTGAATCCAGCCTGGAGTCCTGAAGTCAGTGGCCGGGTAGTTCCCATTGACCTTGCAGAATTGGTTGCCAAAGGTCAGCGCCACTGCAGGATTTTCTCCTACTGGGATCTCTCGGACACATTCCCAGGGTGTAGACCCATTATGCTATGAGGAGGCCCCGCTCTTGCATAACCAGGAGATTGAAGCATCAATTTTCCTATGTGGACAGAGTCTGCATTTCGGCTCACATCCCATGCCATCTTCCGAGCCTGCGTCACCGGAAGGAAGACAAAGAAAAATGTCGTCTGTTGGATGGAAGGTAAAACTTCTCATCACCCAACTGGAAGATCCATTGCCCTTCTCCGGCCTGTAGTTGGTGATCAGGATCAGGTGCGGCATCCCCGAACATGAAATCGGGCTTCCTATAAGTTTGACGGTCGGCATCTTCAAGGGGAGCCGTGTCAGAATACTCCTCGTGGTGTGCTGGTCACTGCCGTGAATAAGCGTGTCTCGGACGACAGAACTCTGCTCACTAAACAAAGAAGCTTGCCCTTGAAATTGCAAGCTGATATTGCCATCAACTCCCCTGGTCATCCCGAATAGGCTGTTTGAAGGACCAGGAGTATAATGCACTGCAAGAACAAAACGAACTATGATTAGTTCACCAGCCAAGCGAACATGAAGACATAAATTTCACCAAGGTATAGTCTCGCCCAGTGAGCAAAGCCAGCAAGGCAATAGCTTCAACAAAGCTTAATCTCGCGGACAAGTCTGCATCTTGCAGAAAATGCCCAAGTATTAGCTTCGCTTAAGCAGAAAGTGGTATAGCCCTAAGGGCTGACGTCATCAAAAGGGCATTATGGTCAAAAATCATTCTTGACGGCCATGACCGAAGGAACAGACCCGTATCCTGTTCCTCAACAGGACGAAGGCAGCCCAAGCATAGCTTCGTACGGAAGCTTAGACAAGAACTGTTCAGTTCTTAGTTCTCCGTCCAAGAAAATAAGGGAAATTCAGGGAAACGGATTCCCTAACAATAACAGATCATGCACGATCGTTCTGGATTCATCCAAAGATAGCCAAATATTGGCTTTAAAATAGAGACGGCAGTCTCTAATCAAAAGGGGAAGTCCCTTACCGGCAATTGGTCGTTCGATGACCGGAGGAGGAGAAGGACCCTCCGATGCAGAAGTTGCTACTTCTTTCCCCGCTCGTCTCTTGGGCGCCATTGAAGAACTACGGAAGTTCTGAACTCTTGAATAAGAGAAAAGAAAGAAGAAGAAGAGTCAAGTACTCTGGAAAATTCAAAGAGAAATGATGATTTTCTCTCAGCCCGATCGGGCTTTTATAGGCCAATCAGCGCCTGAAACGACGCCTCGTAAACAGTACAGGCTGTCGTTTCAAATTAATTCGAAACGCCGCCTAAAGTGCCTTCCCGAGAAGCGCTGCTTCAGCCACTAAGGCTTAACCTCGCCAATGAGCCGAAGTGCGGACTTCGCACAAGTTTATCAAGAACTTCGCCAAAAAGATTGCCTTAGCCCACTAAAGGCACAGTTCGCCGATATGCCAGCATCGTGCGAAGCTCATTCAAAAAGGACTCTGTCCTTAACTCTGCACAAAGTTTAACCCCGCTATGGCCAAATTCTCAATGAAGGCAAGGCGGAAATCAGATGAGCAGAAAATGAACTTTCATTGATTTAAAAGGAAAGGTACATTGATGCTACATCAAAGTTGTATTTCATACAACAAATTCAGTTGCTCAGCAAGATCATTTGCGCAAAAGGCATACAAGTGGTTTTATCTGCTTCCGAATCAGACCAACTGGACACGAAAGGCCTTCCTCCTGCACAAGGCCATAACCAGTTGTGCCACGAGGACAGGGCCATAATTGCCACCAGGAAGCTGGATCACCTTTGATGAAATTGGCAATGAACTTATCGCCGCCAACACGATAGATCACCTATAATGGGAATGGCAGTGATGTCAGTGATCTTACAGGTGTGGCGTCCGCTTTTCCGAAGCGGATCATCTCCAACGAAGCGGCCACCAGCCTCACCTCAGAACGAATCATCTCGGATAAGAGGCTGCCAACAGCCTCTGGGACACACATCAGCTGCCCCAAGTTGTTCCTCCTGCTTAAAAGTAAAGCTTCAACCGGGGAAGCATAAGGCAACTTTTCGGTCTCTTTCATCAAGACACAAGATCGGCGAACATAGCTCACTGCAATGCAAAATTGGAGCAAGTTAGCAGTTAAACACAGAAGACACTGCAAAAGCGCCAAAGCCGAATTCTTTTGGGCAAAGCAATCCGATTTCAGTTAAAGCAGAGGATAAGCCTCGCTCGCACAGCAGTGATGGGCTAGCTCAGCAAACGCCAAGTCCTAGCCTCGCCTATATGGCTAAGCCAGACTGATCCTATGGGACACAGTCTTAGCCTCACCTATATGGCAAGACTGGCTCAACCTTGAAGATACCAGGTCCCAAGTTCTGCCTATGTAGCGGACTTAACATACAATGATCTTTCTGTGATCAAGTCAGAATGATAGCTTCGTTGCAGAAGCTATGTCAAAATCCTTCTCTGCAGACCAGTCAATTGCAAGATGAAGAGTAAGGGAAACTAATCCCTGAAGCAGCTGTTAAAGCTGAATTAAGGGAGATGAATTTCCTAAAATCGGTGAAGTCATTGAATGATCAAGACTTACCGGTCCTTGGCCGGATAATGACAGAGTGGGCATTCCCACTAGTTCAGAGATCTGAGTATCTCTCTCAACCAAGAGAAGAGGAGAAGAGCAGATCACTTCTCTTCAGAGGACCTCAAGTGTCCTATTTATAGGCCCCATGGCCTGAGCGCTGCCGCCTCAAGCGTGGAAGCACGAGCGCATTTAAGGAATTTACTGCGCCTTGAGAAAAGGGACGGTTTCCCTTGAACCGTGCAAAGGGAGAAACGTCTCCCTCATAAAGGCACTTATTGCGCCTTGAAGAAAGGGAATATCCTCCCTTGGAAACGCGCGAAGAGAGAATATCTCCCTCGATCAGTGCGAGAGAAGAAGTGATCCTTCTCGTAACCAGCTCACGGCAGTTGGCCTCGGGAAAGCGACAAACGCTCCAGGGCGAACGTATCTCCAGAAGCCCAGATGCGGAGCTACCTAACCGCGAAGCTACCCAGACGCGAGTCTACATGATTCCTCGGCGAATCTACATCCTAAAGCAGGATTTAAAGCGAAGCTGAACTCAACCATCATGGCGACGTTCATACTCCACACACCACCAATCAAAGCAGTTCAAAGTATTTCAAAGTCTGAGCCATTGCAGACTTCTGAAAACTTTGAAGGGGTCTTGTTGACACTTAAAAAAAGACAAGATTCTTATTGGTCCGAACAATGTCTAAACTTGTTGACATTTACAAAAGACAAGTGACAGACGAGCTGAAGACCAATTTTCACCCATCTCTGAGGGACAAGGAAGCAACTTCGACTCCACTGATCCAGCAAGCAGACAGTGAACCCGGATTGTTTCTAAACAGACCTCAACAGGTCTAAGGTGCTAGCACTTAGCATCGCATGATCCCAAAGGGATAGCCTCGCTTGAGAGGCTAATATCACTCGACTTCGCCTCGAAGCCATTTGAAGCCTCGCCAGGAAGCTAACTCGCAACTTCGCCACAGAGGACTTCCAGCTCCGCCAAAGGGGTTTCTTTCGGACTTCGCCAGAAGCTGCCTCTAGCTCCGCTACGAGTTCAATGCGGGCAGCTCCGCCATTGGTTTGCTATGGTTAACCTTTGACCAATCGAATCTCCAGATGAGATCAAATCTAATCAGGATTGAGATCGAATCCAATTAAGATCAAATCAGAGATCAAATTTGGCAGTTGATTGCCAATCTCTTGACTCTCCTAAAACGAGTAAGAAGATTAGGGGAAATCCTCCAACGATATGGAAAGGATCAAGAAGATCAACCGACCTGCCATTTCTAGCTTCGCAGAAGCTGATCCTAGCCTCGCAGCAAGGCTACTTTCCAGATTCAAACAGATCCGATTCAATCTGTTTCCATATCTTCAAGGGACGGTTATACCTTTGCTCTCCCTATAAATAGCCCACCAGGGGCACAAGAAAAAAAAGAGAGGAGAAAACCGGTGAAAGAGGCGGATTTTCTGAGAAGACTCCACAAGCAGAGGCTTCTTCACGACGCACCGTGTGCTCTCGAATTCAGAGATCTTTTAGAGAATTGCTTTCTCTATCTAGGGTGTTGATACCCTAACATCGTCCTTCTTCTCAAGGAATCTCCGGAACCAGGCGAGAAGGAATTCCTAATTGGAGGCGATTTTGAGAAGCAGCAAGAGGGTTCTACCAACCTTCTATTCTCTGATTCCCGGAACCAGGCGAGAAGGGAATCTCATCGCTCGCATCGTCAAAGGGACAAAGTGATCGCGCGCTGACCAGACTCCTATCGGCACACCTCTCCAGAATCTCTGAGGAGATCTACTTGTAATCTTTTTAAGAATACTTGTAATTTAGCTCCTCAAACTCTTTTATTGTAAGTTTTCCCCTTTGCAAATATAATGGAAAACACTATGGTCGTAATATTTTTTGTGACAACTGTTACCATGATCGCAATATTTTGTGAGGACTGTTATCATGATCGCACTACTAATTAGACTGAGAATACCTTAATTTTTTTAGACTGTGACCAAGGTCGCAATGTCAGCTGAGAGAGTCTCTCAGCTGGCGGATATATATAGAGAGAGACTTTGTAGTTTCGGAAGGATTCAAGCATGAATCCTTCCCACTCAAATACCAACATCCGATATTCAAATACAATATCCACTCCATTGAAATTGGTCTATATTATTTAAAGTAATTAAAAAGAAAAAATCAAGTGTTTTGAATATTTTTTATCCATCCATCAAGCGACGTAAAATGGACGGCCGAAAGTAGTGAGTTTGTTAGATCTATATCTTTAGACATACAAATTTGATCATGATCTAAACATTTGAAAACTCCTACAAACAATTTTTTGTTAGATTTCAAATGTTATATATCTTTAAACTAACCAACTCACTATTTAGGTCATCTATTTTCCCTACTTGATGCATGAGCAAACAATATTTGAAATATTTGATTTTTGATTTATAGATACTTGAAATAATATAGATTAACTTCAATATAATGGATCTAATATTCGGATGATATATGATTGTATTTGAGTGGGAAGGATTCGGAATCGAATCCTTTCAGAACTGCACAAGTCTCACTCTCTCTCTCATTCTCTCTCTCTCTCCCCCTCCCTCTCTCTCTCTCTCATATATATATATATATATATATATATATATATATATATATATATAATATATATATATATGAGAAAAATGTATATCAGCCCGCGGGCTGAGAGTACTCTCTCAGCCTGCGGTGACGTGGCTCAATTTGTCACCTCACTAACTTGCGGCCCGCTTATAGGAAGAAGTTAAATTACCAAATACCCCTTATGAAAAGCTACTTTTTCTTTAACTTTCCTTATTGTTTATTATTTTTTGCCCAAAAGGCAATTTTGGAGTGCACGTTGTCAGACTTGTTTATTATTATTTTTTTCCCCTTTCTTTTTGCCGCTCTTTATATGATTTAGGTATTGATTATAAATTATTTTTTCCCCTATTTCCTACCTCTCTTTGTCAGATCTAGGTTCTCCTATATAGTTTATTTTTTTATGTATATAATGTAGACAGAGACTTTGGTCGCAGTGTACATGGTTATTGCGACCAAGGTCGCAATATTGTTATTGATAAAGAGGGCCAGCATCTGCAATCTAGGGTCGCAATACAATGACAGCGACTTAGGTCGCAGTACGTTAGGTAGGTGTTTCCTTTATATTAACACGCATATGTTGTTATTGATAAAGAGTGCCAGCATCTGCAATCTAGGGTCGCAGTACAATGACTGCGACTTAGGTCGCAGTACGTTAGGTAGGTGTTTCCTTTATATTGACACGCATAGCGACCAAGGTCGCAGTGTTGTTGATTAATACTAAAGACCAGCAACTGCGACCAAGGTCGCAGTGTATTTTATTAAGACTCGGCCAACACCTGCGATCAAAGTCATATATATTTAAAAAAAAGTATGACTGCTTTAATTTAAAAAAAGTCATATATATCATTCATTTTAAAATTAACCTTAGAAAACAGATTCATATATATTTAAAAAAAAAACAAAATACAATTTTTAAACTTCTAATCCTCGTCATCACCATCGTAATCAGATTCGTCGTCAAGAGTATGACCGCTTTCGTCTTCCGTATTGCTTTCCGTCCCTTCCACCTCTTTAGCGACAATCTCCTCTTCGCTTTCTTCCTCTTCATGTAAGTATTTTGGTTCATCAATGAACTCACAGAACGGGTCGTCTGTATCAAGCTCATCCTCTGACCCGTAGCGAGGCATCGCTTCAGAACTATACATCCAATTATCATTAGATGATTGGCTTCTTCCGGTGAAGACGGTGGAGAAGACATTTTTGTATCTATTTCCAAACAGTGAGAGTAACTAGTTTCAGCAAAAACAATTGATTATGTTTATAATCCTTTGCTGATGACCCTTTATATATTTGTAATCCCGGAATTCCAAAAGGTTTAAGCTCTCAAACCACGTGAATATCTCCAAACTTATTTTCTACCTTTTCTCAAAAATTGTATACTTCCTAGGTGACTGTTCAGTTATCCAAAACAGTTTAAAAGTTAATACACTATAATTTAAATTACTTTGAACTCCGAAACAGTACATTATTGCGACCATAGTCGCATTGGGAACTGATAAATGATTAACTGCGACCATAAATTGTCAACCGTTAGTCATCAAATACTGTCCTTCGTATAATTTCTGAATGTTTTGTCCGATCCTCCTATGAACAATTAAATTGGTGTTTACATATATTATGCGACCATGGACTGCGACTATGATCGCAGTACCGCGACTATGATTGCAGTACTTAACGAGAGTGATAGTATAATCACAGTTTACGTATTATTTTATATTTTTTTGTTCTTTATTTTGTGAATGTTGTCTGATCCTCCTATGAACAATTAAATTGGTTTTTACATATATTATGCGACCATGGACTGCGACTATGATCGCAGTACCGCGACTATGGTCGCAGTATTTAACGAGAGCGATAGTATAATTACAGTTTACGTATTATTTTATATTCTTTTTTGTTCTTTATTTTTGATTGTTGTCTGAATAAGGACTGATTCTATAGTCGCAGTTCACCGTATCTTTTGTCTCAGCCGCCTATAACGTATGAATTATTTTTAATTATTGCATCCATAGTAGGACTGCGACTATAGTCGCAATGTTTAAGAGCAGCAGTCGCAGTTTGAATATGTAATTAAAATAGCTTATAAGTTAATATAGTGAGAAAGAGACCTTACAAAAAAAATAGAATTAAAAGCTTTTAAAAGAAGACAAAATATAATTTAATATCAGAAGATCAGGAAATCCTAATCCTCGTCATTATCACCATCATAAGCAGATGCATCGTCTTCATTCTTCTGCTCTTCCTCTTCATCACTTATTTCCTCATCATCTTCCTGTTTTTGAGGTTTTTTTGTTTCACCGATGAACTCCCAGAATGGATCGTCTCTATCAAGCTCTTCGTCTGACCCGTTGCTAGGAAGCGAGCCTACAGCATCAGAGGACATGCTTTCATCAAGCATGTCTCCGTCAAGTGGCAGAGGAATAATGTCTTCCTCACTAACCCACATGAAATCTTCATTATCCTCATGAATAGGAGGATCAGTTAATACATTATTTGATGTAGTGAGATAGTGAAAAGGAGTGAAGTCCAGACTGGTATCAGATTCACTAGAATATCCTGAAGACAAAGGACCGGTGGGGGAACGATTGAAGTTGAAATCTAAGTGTTCAGAGGAAGAAGATGGGGAAGACATGATTCAAGAATGAATTTTTTTTTTGGAAGTTTTTGAAATCAATTGAAAAGGAAGAGCAAAAATATAGTTTTTAGGTATGAGATAATATATTAGTAACAAGCATTATATAAAGGTGAATATTGTGGAAGAACATGAATAGTAATAATAATTGTTACAGGTGATGGTTGAGTATGGTAAGAAGTGGTAAAAAATAAATAAATATTTAATTGAAGATTTATTGCGGGAGAATCCGAAGAGTTCTTTTTTTTCCAGAGGTTTAATACATGAAGTACAAATTAACTTTTTATAGAATTGTTTCCTATATCTTTAGATTACGTATGGTGCACATCTTTCCTTTCTCGAGATTAACATTAGTGCATCTCTTTTTTCTAGACTGCTGTTGTATCACGGTAGAAAGAATATTAATTACTTCATTTAATTCAGTGTAATTAATGTAGTAATTTTATAAGATTTGATATACGCGAATTGATCTCAGGGTCGCATGGCTAATCCACCCTAGTCGCATATTAAAAATCTTTTACATATAGACTTTGGTCGCAGTACTGAAGGAGGTCGCATTGTTGTATGATAGAATGCGACTAGGGTCGCAGACGTTATATAAAGAAGTTTTGTTATACAATGACTGCGACTAGTGATTGCGACTGTGTCGCAGTTGTCATATAAAATTGAAATTATTTGTATTAGGTCGCATAAAAACGTTTTGTTATACTATGAGTGCGACTATTGACTGCGACTGTGTCGCAGTTGTTATATTGTATTAAGTCTGCGACCATGGCATGTTTTTAAAATTTTTAATGCTTCTGCTTATTTTACATTATATTGATCCAATTTTTTAATTATATTTTTCGATGTATTAAAATTACGAATTTTATAACTGTAGATATATTCAACTGAAATTTTGTTTGTTCATGACTTTATTCCACTTTAGAATTAAAAAGGGGGTATTTTTGTCAATTTGTTTCACGATTGTTTAGGAGGGATTTTTTTGATTTTTTTGCGCCAACACACTGCGGCCGATGTGTGGCATATATTCAGCCACGTCCCGCCGGCTGAGAAACTCTCTCAGCCTGCAGGCTGAGGTACAGTAACCCCTATATATATATATATATATATATATATATATATATATATATATATTATATATATATTGAATAGTTCAACAAACCATTGAATCAAATATTAAATAATCATATTTGATTTATTTAATTTACAAATATTAAAAATATTGTTTGCGCTTAAATGATCTTCCAAGTCGAATTTGATCGAATAATTAGAGAAATATTTACAAAAACTATTTGATAATTTCACTCTCACTTCCACTCCTACCCCAAACTCGCGATCTTCAATGTTGTGTGATTTCACAAACACGCACTATAGAGGGGAGGTTTCAGATCCTCTCATTTTACTCTAAAGTGAGAGGACGGTCCAAATCAAGAATCTTAATCGTGTATTATTTTTGTTGATGGTTATGATTTTTTCTTAGTATAAAGTAGATATTAGTGCAATTCACGGAAGGCATATGTATTAGTTATGAAAAAATTGAATCACAACTATTCATTGGGTTAACAAACGGCTAGGATGTTCGATTTTGACTGTCATCTAATTTTAGCATAAATGAGAGCATCCAAATTCATTGAGGAGAGCAGATGATATAAGAGAATAAGATATATTATTCGAACATTATTTAATTTATTGATAGAGTGAAAGCTATTAGAGCATCTCCAAGGGTTTCCTTGGAGATCTTTTTTTAAGAGGTGGAGGAGGCTAAAGGACCATTAAGAGGCCATTGGTCTCCAATGATACTCTCTTAAATGTCCCCACCACTATTTGTTTTAATATTTTATGTTTGAATGTTCATTTATTTAATAAATTTGTAATAAGTAAATTTATTAAATATTTTATGTATTAAATAATACTAAATATTAAATTCATATTAATTATTTATTAACGTTTCATAATTAAAAATTCATGTATTAAACTAATATTTATAATAATTAGATATAAAATTAATTTATATATTAATTGAATTTACTAAAACCTATTAAAATGGGGTTAAAATGGGTGGGGTCCACATGCTAAAGAGACTGTCATGAAACTTTTTGACTTTCTCAAATTAAGAAACATTTGTAACGACTTGAGTAGAGAAGGGAGAGAACTTCAGCCAGAATGTCCTTAATTTGTTGAAAGGGACCAGAAACCCCTTGGAGATTGTCTTACACCTTTCTCTCATTTCTTTGAATACAGGGCATGAAGCAAGTACCTGGAGGCCAAGACAGAGTTGACACTCAAGATGAAGGCGGAGCTCGAGGCCGATGCGGAGTCGAAGCTCATGAAGGACACGAGTCAGGGGGTTATTGCTGGGAGCAGTGGCAGAGTCCGGGGCAAGGGGGCATGTGCCTTCGTCCCCGCCTAAAGAGGCTCTAGCTTCTGTAATTTGTGCGACCCACCGGAGCTCTAGGCTTGACGAGAACCCGTGGTTCTCGCGCTGCCATTGGAAGACCATGCGATGGCGAGCAGTGCTGCGGGCGGCGCAGCGGGGAAGTTGTTGAAAATTTTATACTATTTTCTAAAACATGTAATATCTTTACAAATAAATTAAGATAAAACAATAATTATTCTAACATGTAACAACAATTATAATTAAAATAAAACAAAGAAATCTGGCCTGGGGAATGCAGTCGCGATGTTGCTGCCCTAAAGGATCAAAAGCCCGTCTCCTTGTCCAGACGTTGAATCGACCTTATCCCCTAGCAGTAAAGGACCTCCCGGATTCACCAGCACTCAGCCCAGGACGGTGGGCAGAGCTTCTGCTCAAATGAAAAAGTTGCTCAGAAAAATGAAGATAAAAATTCTTTTTAACACTGAAGCCATTCTCACGAAGAGTGCTCTTCAGGTTTTCTTTTAAGATGAAAAAAGAGAAATGAGCTGTGTGTCTTGCTATTGGAGTAAGGGGTTTATTTATAACCTTAGAACCCAAGTTGTTATAACAACTCCAATAGAAAATCCAAGCAGTTGAGATATTTTCTCAACTGATTTGGATTCTGAGACTTGGTCAAAGTTGACTTGGTAAAACAAAATTTGAAATGAAAGATTTTTCCTTTTATTTTAATTTAAAATTCAACAGTCCCCTCCCAAAAGCTTGAGTTTCGGGAGGCAGAATAAAACAAATCAATAATAAATAACAATCAAATCATCAGATCATAAAACACGAGTAAAATTGAGCAACGTCATATTGTGAATTCGGGACAGGTGGACTGCGCCTGGAACCTTCCTTAGTGAATTCATCGTCATCTGAGAGACATAGTGGACTACGCCTGGAATTAGCCTCTTTTACCAGATATTGATAGAATACACACAGTAAGTCTCCATCTATTGAGCGAGCGGTTTGAGCGTTAAAGGTCATGCTCACAATAACCGACTCATGAGAGTTTCTAGGGTCAGCACTGTCCCCCAACCGCGGCCATCACGGTTCCTCTCACGTAGGTAAGTCCTCCAAGGGTACTACAGCTGGATAGTATACCCTCCACACTATATGCATTGAAATTTAAAGAGTTAAACTCATCCTTACCTAGCTGTATCATAAGAGCATCTCACCATAGAGAAGAGGTAGTAGCTACAACGCTACATATAGGATATAAATATATCCGGGTTGATGTTCCACATGAGTTTCACCAGTCCAGCTTATTACTACCACATTGAACCTCTTTCATGATACTAGCTCTAATCAAGTAGGTTAGGTTTTCACTGTTGGTGAACTTTACTATGGGCTTAACCCCATCTCCCTCAATGAAACTAAGACTATACCCCTAGAAAGACCCTTAATCAGAATAACTTTATGTTTTTTAGGGTTAGAAATTGGCTTAACAGCCTTTTATTTTTAAGTGCTGACAGTCAGAGATTTAACCCTTCATGATCACTTTATTATGACTCTTGACATCTTTTATTAGACCTATAAAGTTTTTGGGTAATTGTCATAGTCCCCCCATTTGGAATTATAAGGTAGTTATAAAGTTTTCCTTGTAACCTTAGTTTCAAAATGAAAAAATTATACCATAATGGTTATGATAAAGCATATATACATTGTATTTGACTATTCAAATATTTAAGGTATATATGTCTATATTTATATGCTAAAGAATAGTCAAGAAATTTATGTTTGTCAAATGTCATAGAATGCACAATTAAAGTCAAAGTTTAAGAATTAACATGTAATTCAGATGTATCTGAAAAAATAGTTTAAGTATATACTTGATCAAAACATTAAGAACTATACATGTATTAGAGGAATATATATATTATCCATTCTATTCACTTTATTAAGACATTGATGATGTCACATATGAGATTTTGATATCTTATAAGATGGCTGCAAATTGGTTCCTTACCAGATAGTAAAGCATTCTAATTTGTCTAGCCATTTATATTATTAATAGTATCCAAATTTTCATTTTAAGCAAACCACCATTGTCTTAATTAGTGATTAGGATATAAAATATAATTTTTCTTTGTACATGCAACACATTCATGCTTTCACAAATAATGCATGCATATAATTTATGCAATATATACTTTAGTTTTGAGAATATGTCACATTTAAAATCTTCAAAGAAATTTTAAATGATTTTAAAAATAATTCATAATTTAATCAACAATGAAAATTATAATATTCTTTAAAAAAATAAGCTCTTTTAAAGAAATGTTTGAAGTGCATGATTATGTTTAATATAGCAATCAGTCAATATATTTTATTATAAAATGATGCCCTTATAATTTTAATATATACACACACACCATAATTTCATGAATAAAAAATAAAAGTTTAATATTTTCCGCAACTATGAGAATATTCTCATAGTTAAATCATGAAAATACTTAAGTAGAAGGTGTATAAATTTTTAGTTTAAAAATATATTTTAAGAAGTATAATAAGTTACATCAACATATGACATTTTTTTATTATATAGTTTCAATAATAAATACCCTATTGAATAAAAGCTAGTAGTAAAATGAGAAAATATTTTTACTTATAGGGTAATTTTGAGAAAATTTATTTCATTACTCTAGATATTAAAATATTAACTTTTCAAATTTTAAGAAATGTAATAAGAATCTGATTTAAAATTTCTAACCAAGAATCTTGACCAATTCTCGATAATTAAACTATATTTGAAAATATCAAAATAGATATTTAATTTATCTCTAAACTTAGCTAGAGAGAAATTATAGTTTGTAAGGTCAAAAATTGAAATCTGATTTCTAAAAGTCTAAATAAGGCCAAATCTAAACTTGATAATTATAAGTTAAGGGTAATGTCTAAAATAATAATGAGATTAGGAGGTAATCTCTTCATCTCAATTATAATACTAAATTATAGAAAAATTATTCATTTAGGTAATCTAGCTTTATTAGATCCCAATTAAAGTTAGATGGAGAACAAAATCGCGCATGACTATTCATCATCCTGTACATGGTTAGGATTCTAATTCTAACTAATTTATCATAGTTCGATCATTATTTACATTAGAGTCAAATATGAAAGATAATTAAAGCTCGAACCAACTATAATTTGTAATCAGGGCTAATTCTAGATAGATTCAGGTATGTCAAAATGGTGATAAAATTAAGGTTATAACCTAAACAACATCACTTCTAAAGTTATGGTGAACAAAGGCTGATGATATATTTAATAAAAGATTTTAGAATATTGGGTAGTCAAAATCTCAATTTTATCAGTCTAATTGGCCAGATCGGCGTAACTCAGGTGGGAGATTTTCTGCTCTTGGCGTTCTTTAATTACAGAACCACTTTGAGTACCCTTCTTTTATAAATACCAATTATATGAAATTTTGAGGAAATGATTTACCCTTGGCTAAATTAAGAGTACAACAAATAAGATTGTTGTACTCTAGATTTGTCAAAATGATAGGAAGATTTCTACCATATTTTCTATATTCATAATATTAAAATGTCAGAATACAGGTTTATGTTGGTAGCTTTTAAATTAGGGTGCAAAATAAAAAGGATGTATGAGATCTTAGTTTCAATTTGTAAAACAATATAATCTAGTTGCTTTTATTTGTTGAATAAAAAAATGGATTACCAGTCTCTGGTTAGAGATTATTTCTATTGCTGAAGAAACTAAGGGATGAGGTTTTAACTGGGAAAAAAATAAGGATTATCATCCATTGACATATATGATAGGAGGAGAATCACCCTCAAGACAGACAGGCAAGATACTTTTAAAATTTAACTAGTTGCACAAAATAGAACTAAATTAGTCCAAGCTCCACATAAAGATAAAAGGTATAACATTTGACACTTAAGTGCAAAGGCATTGAAATGATATTACAGGACTAGACACGAACTTGTTCGGAAAGGAAACTTTACAGTTTGCACTAAATGATTAGATAAGCACATATAAATAAAACAAGATAATAAATTATTGTCCTCAAATGAATATACATTAACTTATATATTGACTGTACTTTTGTTTAGGTAAAGAGAATTAATACACAATTAAAAAATAAGGACACCAGAACAATGAATTTGACAGAAATCATCACCATAGGATTTTCTTGTAAAAGTATAAAAGAAACGGTGAATTAGAAGATGAATTTCAGAAAATGCTAAGAAAATATCTACAGGGATATAATTGCCATAATAAAACTTTATCATCAAATAACATAAACATGGTTTATGTAAATATTTCCAATTCAAGGGTAGTTAATGTATTTCATTGAAATGATAAAATAAGGTTATAAATCAAAATTGTTGGAAATATACCAATTTGTCTTCTAGATTGTTGTATAAAACTCGAGTAATAATTTTAATCAACAAAATTTTGTAAGAATAAACAAATCTTTTGCAAGAGTTCAATTAATTTGTATGGATAGAAATAAATTAAATGAAAAAAGACACTATATATATAATTTTGATCCTTTAGATTGTTGGAAATTTTATACTATTTTCTAAAACATGCCATATCTTTACAAATTAAATTAAGATAAAACAATAATTATTCTAGCATGTAATAATAATTTTAATTAAAATAAAACAAAAGAATTGGCATGGGGAATGCAGTCGCGATGTCGCTGCTCTAAAGGATCAAAAACTTGTCTCCTTATCCAGACGTTGAATCGACCTTGTCCCCTAGCGGTAAAGGATACCCAGATTCACCAGCACTCAGTCCTGGACGGTGGGCAGAGCCTCTGCTTAAATGAAGAAGTTGCCCAGAAAAATGAAGATAAAAATTCTTTTAAACACTGAAGCCATTAAGAGAAGTCTTCAGGTTTTCTTTTAAGATGAAAAAAGAGAAATGAGTTATGTGTCTTGTTATTAGAGTGAGGGGTCTATTTATAACCTTAGAACCCAAATTGTTATAATAACTCCACAGGAAATCCAGACAGTTGAGATATTTTCTAAACTGATTTAGATTCTGAGAGATGATCAAAGTTGACTTGGTAAAACAAAATTTGAAATGAAAGCTTTTCCTTTCATTTTAATTCAAAAAATCCACAGAAGTTGCCCTTGATTTGTCCTCAACCTCGCGCATGAGGTCGGGCTCGCTGGGGGTCGACTGAGGCGACGGCAAGTGCCGATCGAATGTTTTCTCGTGACCTTCGAACAGATAACTTTGTCTCTGAGTGGTGATTCTGAGCCCCCAAAGGCACCGGTTTGAAGTTATCTCAAAGTGTTTTCTAGTCGCCGCCAACTGTTTGAATTAATGCCTGTGTGGGAATTGTGTGAGCAAAATAAAATTTTAGCACAAGTGATATGTGGTCTTATAGTTTGATTGTTTTTGTCAAACGTATTTGCTGAAGTTTCTAGGAGTTACCGTTTGGATTGGATCCGCAGCATTTGCGTTTGACTTCCATTTAAAGAGAGGATGATTTAGATGATGGATAATTGTTTGAATCATAAGAGATTGTAATGTTTGGTTCTCCAATTCCCCTGTTTTTTTTTCATGAGTAACCTTGTATAAAGAGAGATGTCAACAAATAGTGACTCAAGCGGATTTCAATCCAAGTCCTGCATGTTGCTTAAACAGATTTTCGATAAGTGGAAGACGTGTTTTTCTGTCGGTGGGCTTGAGAAGAATTCTTGTCGGTGGCGTGTTTTAAGAGAGAGGAGGCTAATTTACTAGTCAAATGATGTTGATTAATGTTGATAAATTAATGTTTAGTAGTAGTTTTGTTCATGTCACCACTCACGATTCTGTTCTTTTTATGTCACGAGTCACGATATAAATTTTCTGATCTATGATTTCAGCCTCTTTCTCATCCCTCTCGGCGTCATCTCTGATCTCGACCTCCCTCTCTTTTTATCAGTCTCTCTCTGATCAATGTATACTTCTATAAAATCTCTAAATCTCTAAATTCATTCCCTCTCGCAAATTACAACTCACTCTCAAATTCCTAAACCTTAAATTTGTTGTATTCTGCTTAACAGGAATCAATCTGACAACTAATCAAGATCACTGAAATATCAACAATCTAATTGGCCAGGTCGGCAAATATCAGGTGGGAGGTTTTCCGTTCAATAGAACGTTCCTTAATTTAAGAACCACCTTTCAATTTCCTTCCTTGGTTAAACACCAATTAGACTGAATCTAAATCAGTCTCAATATACTGTAAAGTATATCCCCTGTATAAAGGACTTAATCCACTTATACAGTATTTGGAGTGAGGTACGCTTAGAGCGAATCTCCTTAAGACAATTACGTCCCCCGCACCGGTGCTAACGGGATAATGGACGCTGATCTCCCAAGATACAACACTCCTTCACGGTATTTGGATAGCACTACCAAATCACCGTACAGTTGAACTTTAGTCAACCAGTACCTTCACAGGATTGTTGAAGCAGCGGTACAAGGACAAATTTCAAATGAATATTTGCCTTTACTCTCTGGAGGAGCACCCACTGTTGAGGACGAAGGAAGGTTGAAGAATTTTCTTCAAAAGTACCAGATTCAGACAACAATTCTTGTAAAAGAATCTGTTGAATTTTCTGATTCCTCTTTCAGAACAATTTTGCAGAATCTCCTTTGGAAGTCGCTTTCCTACTTCTCGCTGGAAGCTCAGTTCAGAACGCCGAAAGTCACTTCGCGCAGATCAGAACTGTAACGGTCCCAGCCTCTAATAAACAAGATTAGTCCTGAAACACGATTATCCCCAATAATCCATAAAGGTAAAAATTTCGGCAGCATCTTCCTTAAAATTTTGCCTCTTCCCACATACATTACATAACAATTTCGGCTCCAAGGCCTACTTAATCCCATAAAAGATTTCGGCCCACACGGCCTACTTATTGTAGGCTGTCTAAAAATCACTAAAAGACAAGCCATTAAAAAGCAGAATTCCAAGTTCTAGACACAAAGCCGATTTTGGCCGCGTCTCAGCCGCACCAAGGCGCGAGGGTCGAAACCCACGTCTCAGCCGCATCAAGGCGCGAGGGTCGAAACCCGCGTCTCATCAGCATCAAGGCGCGAGGCTCAACAGCCGCGTCTCAGCAGCATCAAGGCGCGAGGGTAGAAACCCGCGTCTCAGCAGCATCAAGGCGCGGGCTCAACAGCCGCGTCTCAGCAGCATCAAGGCGCGAGGGTAGAAACCCGCGTCTCAGTAGCATCAAGGCGCGAGGCTCAACAGCCGCGTCTTAGCAGCATCAAGGCGCGAGGGTAGAACCCGCGTCTCAGCTGCTCCAAGGCGCGTGGTTGACACCCGTCTCAGTTGTAACCGTCCCGGTTTCGGGGCCAATCACGGCCCACATAACGGGGAAAGTTAGCACCCATTATGGAGTGCTTTTAGGAGGCACGTACGCCCCTGAAACCCCTATAAATAGCCCCGTCGCTATGAAGAAGGGGTGGGATTTTCAGTTGGATGATTTTTGGGAGAAAAGAGCTCTGAGAGAAAAGAGAGAGAGTTCAACCCTTCAGAGAACTTGCTGAGTTCAAGTTGCTCTTTACCTATCTTCTCTTTGAGAGTTTTGGTAGACAGAGCTGAGTTACTCCATCTACCATCCGAAGAGGAGATCCCCGGAAGGTCTCGACGGTCACCCGGTCAACGGAGAACAAGATTCACTCTCTACCGCCACTTGAAGAACCCAGCCTTAAACAAAGGGAGGATTCAAGACTCAACATCCTCCCTCCCTTGTAATCGGAAGACTGATCTGTTGTAATTTTCTATTCAATCAAAAGAATTTTACAATCGAATCCTCCTTTTTTCGACGCATACAAGAGATGGCGACTCCGCTGTGGACTACATTTGTCACTGACGAACAAATCGTGGCGCAAGGTGACGTCCTCCATAAGGAGAAGATGGTTGAATCGCTCGTTGTCGAGTTCAACCAGGCAAAGTATGAAGAGTTTCTCTCTCCGGCTCCAAGAGCCCAAGGACCCGTGTCTGCTGCAGGGTCTCGACTGGGAATGGCCCCGAAGTCCGATCTGAGGCTCTCTCGGGCGCTGCTGCTGCAAAGGGTGTCGCAGCCAACTGTGCCAAGCAGGATACACGCGCCAACGTCTCTCAGGAGGCCCGCGTGGTCTCAGGCACAACTGCCGTTGCGACCAACCGCGCCATGCGGAACACACGCGTCAGCGTCTCTCAGGAGACCCGCGTGGTCAAAATCTCCGGTGTCCAGCCAGTCCACCCTCTCCCTCAGCACCAAGTCGTCGTTGGTTTCTCTCCACCTCCACGACGCAACCGAAACGCTGAGCGTCGACAGAGGAGGCGTGTGCGTCAACTGCAAGTTGGAACTTCTGATTGTCCAACTGAAGCAGGACGCAAAGTTCAATCCGGCGTCTTGGCCGCGCCACATCCAGCACGCGAAGTCCGCGTTTGGCGGCCCAAACGCGAGACTCCCAAATTAGGTCCTCTGAAATTCACTCACCAAACGCCAAGACGAAGCCTGCGCGCCTCGTCAAGTGCAAGAGGCTCGTGCCCTTAGGCGTGGGGCCCAACGGCCACTCACTCTCAAACGTCCCTGCCCTGACGCACCAAGCAGCAACGCGACAGCCGCGTCTCCTCTCAGCAGAGACGCCAGTCACACGTCCTAAAGCTGCGATGCGAGAACCGCGTCTCTGAATCCTGCGTCCAAGCTGTACAGCGCAAGGATGCCTCCCGCCCTCGAAGTTGCGAGGCTAATCTCTTCGATCCTCTTCCTATGGATCTAAGAGATTACTTGACAAAGAAAAGAAATGCCAATCAAACCACTTCATCATGTTGCTGCCAACGGCTCATCTCCATGCTCTCTGAGTGCCGTTGCGGTTCAGGCGTGAACCAGCAGTCCTTAGTTAGACAGCTAATCCTGATTCCCCCATCAGCCAAAAGAAGACGCTCTTACAAGCGGAGGATCTTCTCTGACACTGAGTATCCAGAGCTCACTGCTAATATGGCGAGCAGGAGCAGGGGGAAAACAGCCTGTAGTCAGCTCCGACGAGTTTGACTCTGAACCGGAAGGAGTGTACCGACACACTCGCACCCGGACCGGGGCCATTCCCCCGATTAACTACAATGCCCTAGCCCGGGGCATTGAGATTAATGACTCGCACCCTGCCATTGCAGAGTCGCAGGCCTCAAACTCTTCTATAGAAAAAGAGGCCTTCACATACATGACGAGCACTCCTGAGGAGACCGCTAAGCGCTTAGAGCTGCAAGCCCAGGTCCAGAAGGAACAACTCGAGATGATTCGTGCTCAGCAAGAATCCATCGACTCTCTCAAGCAGATGCTTGCACAGTTGCTCGAAGACAGGAGGAAATCTCCCCCTAGAAAGTCTAAGGGCAAACGAAAAGAGGGAGAAAGCTCATCTTCCGAACACTCCGAGAAGAAAGAGCAACCCACATCTGGTTCGTTTAAATCCTCGTCACAGGAAAAGAACGATCAAGACCAGGGAAAGGTTCATTCTAAAGAATGAATCAGTTGGAGCAGCGCCTTGAAGCCCTTACCAACCGAAAGGCCTCCAAGAAGTAGGAGTGGTCCGACCATATCCAGCCGAGTGGGACCTGGTTCCGTACCCACCCAAGTTCAAGGCTCCAACCCTCCAAGCATTTGATGGGAAAGGTTCACCGAACCAACACATCTACTATTTCAAGTCCCAAACTGGGAATGTGGTAGATAATGACGCCATCCTGGCGCGTTTATTCATCGGCACCCTAAAAGGGCTGGCCTTTGAATGGTTCATGAAGCTCCCAGAAGGTTCCATCAAGAACTGGGGTGATTTGGAGAAGCTTTTCTTAACACGCTTCTTTGAAGATGACTCGGAGGTCAACATGTCTACGCTTTTAGCCACCAAGCAGCGAAAGGGAGAGTCCGTTAAGTCTTTCGTGGAAAGATTTCGGAACGTGGCACTCCGACGTCCGAGCGGTATGACCCAGGTTACCCTAGTGGAAACATGCTGCCACAATCTCCAAACCTCACTCCTTGCTCAAATAGGAGTTGCCGAAAGCCGCACCTGGAAACAATTAGTCCAACAGGTGAACAGGCTGAGGAGATTGTCGCCCGTGTCAGAGCGGAAGAAAACAAACCCAGGCCTGAAAGGTCAACGAGGCGTGCGCCAGACACATCCCTCCAAGCCAAAAGGAAGGATAACTTGGCAGCAGAGACCAAGTCCCCTGTCAAACCTCAACCGGTTAAGGGAAGTGGCTCTTCAAGCCAACCACGGGCCAAAAAGCAGTATCCCTTTAAGGATGAACATGTCGACTCGCTCTTCAAATTACTCAATAAGAGCAATCGACTAAAGCTTCCTGAAGCTAGGCGCCCCGAGAAAGTCGGTAAAACTGACAATCCCAGCTACTGCATGTACCACAGGATGTTGGGACACCCTATCAAGAGCTGTTATGTCTTCAAGGACATCCTTCAGGCCCTGATTGACGCGGAGGTATTGAAACTCTGACCAGAGCAGAAGAAGGTGACGGCTAATATGACGTCAGTTCTCCAGTTTGGGAGACAACCCCCAACACCCTCTGGAGTAGTCCCTATCCCAAGAGGAGAGCTGAGAATGGTCAACACAGACCCTCACCAGCAGCAAGAAAAGGGCTTGGTACCTGTTCCCACACCTCGGGGAGAAGTCATGTGGGTCCATCCCGACCTTATTGATGGCCAGCAATGGACTACTGTAACCAGCAGGAAGTCCAAAGGCAAAGCAAAGGCTTCATCCTGCAACGTGGTGTGTGCCTCTTCTCGAGAAGCGTAAACTGATATTCCCCCGCTAACCGACTCAGAAGAGGAGACAATAATTCTGGCCGCAGAACCCAGTCAGCTGGTGGCAGAAACCCGTTCGGGGCAGCCATATTTGAAAAAGTATGGTGAAGTGGCGGTAACTCCTCCAAGACCCACTGCAGAGCCAGCCAAGCCCTCCACGAAGCAACCCGGGGAGAAACAGAAAGAACTTCAGTTTTCTCGAGTTCTTTCAAAAGACATAGCGGAAGGATCCACGGCACCTTACCGCTTTGATGTCCTGGCTCAGTTGGCCAACATCCCGGCGCGGATTACGCTTTATGAGCTCCTCAGGCTATCAAAGTCGACCAGAGAGGCTCTACAAGAAGCTCTGGCCAATGCTGAGGTCTTCATGACCCAGCTACCAAAGGAGGAAGATGTAGAGGATTGCCTCCACGCCTCCCAAAATATTTCCCACATCACCTTCACGGCAGATGATATGCAAGTCAAAGGGAAACATGATCGACCCCTTTACTTCGCAGGGTATATTGGATCATCTGAGGTGAACCGCATTCAGGTAGATCCCGGGTCAGCATTGAGCATTATGCCTCGCAGGGTCATGCAACATCTCGGGATTCCTACTCACCGTTTGAGCCCTACCCAGACGACCATTTATGGGTTCAATGCCAATAATACCCGTCCGATGGGGAAGATCAAGCTCAAATGCCAGATTGGAGACCTGAGGTCAGAGGTGACATGCTACGTCATAGATGCTGACACCTCCTACAATCTACTGCTGGGACGACCGTGGATTCATCGCAATTCTATCGTTCCCTCTACCCTCCACTAGGTCATGAAATACATTGACGGGAGTGGAAAGGTGCGAACGCTGATTGCCGAGAGGCATCCGTTCAAGGGAGTGGAGAATTATTTCACAGATTCCCTCCTATATCAGGAATCTGTGGAAACAGATGAAGTCCTGCAACCAGAGGAACCAGACTCTGGCAATGAAGCTGACACCGAGCTGGAGGAAGATGAGTGTGTGTGGGAGCTAGATCCACCTGTAACGGGCATTAATAAGCCCGATGTTGATAATACCTCCGCCGATGATGTAGGCGGTTGGTACATTAATGAAGAATTAGATTTAGCGTATTTTTCTGTGTTTGCTTCTGATTCAGTGCCGTCAGACACTAGTACCGATGTGGATGACGATCTCTGGTCGGCAATGGATGCTTTGACATCGTTGCATGTACCAGTGAAATCGTCTTTTGAAACATGTCGAAATGTCGGCGATGCGCAACAATCAATATTCATGGTTCCAGCGAGAAGGAAGGGCCAAAGACCAATTCTTTTCGGATGAATTGAATCCGAACCAATGAATCATGAAGGATCAGAAAGCGAGCAGGAATCCCCTCAGTTCGGTCATTATGAACCAAAAGCACTCAGAATCATGAAATGCATGGGGTATGACCTAACAAGCAGACTTGGGTTGAATTTCGGCAAAGGAAGGAGAACGCTACTTCGCTCCTTTGTGCCGAAAGGAAAAGCACCTGATTATTATCATCAGACTCGCAGGGAGTTGGGTTATGTATCAACTCCGGCTCCATCAGCCTCTGATTCTCGAGAATCGTCAGGTCACGATTACTCTTCAGGCACGTCATCATAGGAGTCAGATGTCAGTGTCGGCAACATCTTCAGGAAACTTTCAGTGAACATGGTTTCAACAAGCCACCTGGAAGACGGAGATGAAGAAATGATCCAATCTGATACAAATCCTTAGATCAAACATTTAAATACTCTTTGGGATACCCGTTTTGAACAGCGAGAGCCACCCACAGAAGGCATGGTTGTTCAGATCAATCTAGGAGATGAGGCTAACCCTAAGCCCATCTTCATAAGCGACGACCTGTCACCGTCGGAGAAAAAGGATCTAATATCTCTTGTTCAAGAGTATAAAGATGTCTTCGCTTGGAATTACGAAGACATGCCTGGACTTGATCCTCAAGTGGCTGTGCACCGCCTCACATTAATCCGGACGCAAAGCCTGTCAAACAACAACAGCGACGGTTCCGTCCAGAAATATTGGAGGCGATTCAATCAGAAGTCAGAAAGCTCATAGATTCTGGCTTCATCAGGGAAGAGCAACATCCCGATTGGGTAGCCAACATCGTCCCCGTTGCTAAGAAAAACGGAAAGATCCGGATCTGCATCGACTTCCGTGATCTAAACGAGGCTTGTCCAAAAGATGAATTCCCACTGCCAATCACAGACGTCATGATTGACAATACTTGTGGATTCAAACGAATGTCCTTCATGGACGGGTTCTCAGGATACAATCAAATCAAAATGTATCCTGACGACGAAAAGCACACCTCCTTCAGGACACCATTGGGGGTCTACTGCTATACCGTCATGCCCTTCGGACTGAAGAATGCGGGGGCAACATATCAAAGGGCTATGAACGCCATTTTCCAGCAGCAAATGCGCAAAACAGTGGAATGCTATGTTGATGACATTGCGGTAAAAAGCCGCGCTAAAGGTGATCATATCACTGATCTAAAGGTTGTTTTCGACATCATGCGGGCCCATCGGTTGAAGATGAACCCTACCAAATCCTTCCTGGGGGTGGCCAGCGGCAAGTTCCTAGGGTTTGTAGTGACTTCCACAGGAATTCATTTAGATCCGAAAAAGATTCGCGCTATCCAGGAGATGCAACCCCCAAAGAATCTCAAGGAACTCAGGGGATTGCAAGGACGATTGGCATACATCCGCAGGTTTATCTCAAATCTCTCCGGAAGATGCCAACCCTTCGCTAAACTAATGAAGAAGGGTGTTTCGTTCATTTGGGACGATGCTTGCTAACAAGCATTTGAGGAAATCAAGCAATATCTCACACAACCACCAGTCCTTGCAGCTCCGATATCCGGAAAACCTTTCCTGGTATACGTCCGAGCAATGGATCATTCTTTGGGAGCTCTACTAGCTCAGAATGATGATCAAGGACGAGAGCAAGCGATCTACTATCTGAGTAGAACAATGATCAGAGCCGAACATCGGTACAACCCGATCGAGAAGGAATGTTTGACACTGGTGTTCGCCATTCAGAAAATGCGACACTATCTTGCAGGCCAAGCCATAAAAGTCATATCCAAAGTCAACCCCTTGAGGTTACTCATGACAAAGCCTTCATCACTAAATGGCCGACTGGCAAAATGGGCCCTATTGTTATATGAGATGCACTTTTTACCACAGAAAGCCATTAAAGGACAAGCGGTGGCGGATTTCCTGGCTGAGCATCCAGATCCGAGGGCAACCAAACTTTACGACGATCTCCCAGATGAGGTCGCTGAAGCCTGCCAGACCCAGACATCTTTTGAAAGGCAGGTGTGGCAACTTTTCTTTGATGGTGCATCAAGAACAAGCCCAAAAGGACACATAGTGGCAGGAGTAGGAGTAGTACTCGTCTCCCCACAGAACTATGTGATTCCTCGAGCTGTCTCATTAACTGAGCCGTGTTCCAACAATGTGGCGGAGTACAATGCTCTTTTGATTAAGATGCAATTCGCCGATGAGATCGGTGTTAGAAATCTCGAGGCATATGGTGACTCCAAACTCATTGTTAGCCAGGTTCGCGGGGAGTACGAAGTCAGACATGAAGACCTAGTACCCTATTACAATGCAACCGTCCACATGGCTGGGAAGTTTACAAACTTCTACATCGACCATGTACCGCGCAGGCAAAATGTGCATGCAGATGCACTGGCATCCCTCGCTGCCTCTTTAGCTCTTCCGGCTGGAACAGTGGAGAAGATATTTGTCCACAGCCACGACCTGTATTGCCCGAGAATTGCTCCTGAGGATTACCATGAGCCAACAGGGGATTCTCAAAACAAAGAAGCGCTGGAATTGTCAATCGGTCCAGAGCCTAGAGACTGGCGATTCCCTTACATCGATTATGTCATGTATGGCATCTTGCCTGAGGATACCAAGGAAGCGGCTGCCATTCGAAGGAAAGCCCCCAAATTCTACTATAATGCGATCACACGAACACTGTATCGTCGATCGCATGACGGGATCTTGCTTCGCTGCCTTTCACAAAAGGAGGCACAGGAGGTATTGAAAGAAGCCCATGACGGCATGTGTGGAGCCCATCAACCTGGCCCAAAACTTGCATATCGACTCCAAAGGTTGGGATATTACTGGCCCAAGATGATTGCTGACGCCGTCACCTATGCCAAAAGATGTCACGCCTGCCAAGTACATGGCGATTTCATCCATCAAGCACCAGGCTACCTTCACTCCACGACTTCTACTTGGCCATTTGAAATGTGGAGAATGGATGTGGTTGGCCCTATCAGCCCACCATCATCAAAAGGACATCAGTTTATTTTGGCAATAACCGATTACTTATCTAAATGGGCCAAGGCCATTCCTTTGAAGGAGGTAAAATCGTCTAACGTGATCAAGTTTGTGAAACATCACGTTATTTATCGTTTCGGCATACCTCGACGAATTGTCCATGACAATGGACCCCAGTTCATCAGCCAGGCTTTCCAGAAATTCTGCCATAAGTTCAGAATCCAGAGTGTGTCCTCAATGGCATACTATCCTGCCGCTAACGACCTCGCAGAAGCTTTCAACAAGACCATTGGCAAGCTTCTCAAGAAATTCGTCTCGAAAAGTCAACGTGATTGGGACGACAAGCTGGGTGAATGCTTATGGGCTTACCGCACAACTGTGCGAACACCGACTAAAGCTACGCCATTTTCTTTGGTATATGGGTGTGAAGCCGTCCTTCCACTCGAAATCCAAATTCCATCTCTACGCGTCGCCCTGACAGCGGAGATGACAACAGAAGAGAAGCATCGACAGCGACTCCAAGAATTGGAAGCCTTGGATGACAAACGTCTGCAGGCCCAACAACAAATCGAGCTTTACCAAGCCCGGATTACCAGAGCCTTCAACAAGAAAGTCAAAGTGTGAACTTTCAAGAAAGGCGACCTTGTCTTAGCCGTCAGAAGACCCATGGTGATGACGCACAAGACAAAAGGAAAATTTCAGCCCAAATGGGAAGGGCCATTTGTAGTAGAGTCAGTCTACTCAAATGGGTCATATCGTCTCATAACTTCAAATGGCGATACACTCATGATGCCGATCAATGGTAGATTTTTAAAGAAGTACTATCCTTAATAGTACTCCCCCTCCGATCAAGTTAAAAGTACACCTCTGATCAAAACAAGAAGAGCTTCTTCATTAACATCCGACGCCTCCGACGGCTAAGGATAGAGGAAAATGTTGGCTTTTAAGCCCAACATAAGCCTTCGACAACTCATCATGCTGAGGGGAATAGCATGGCTAGCCCAACTCAAACGGTAGTTGGTAAAGGCATATCAAACCCGTTGACAGCTGAGGATTTGCTAAAAATCCTAAGGGACATGTTCCCATTTGATCCGACGCCTCCAACGGCTAAGGATAGAGAGAAATGTTAGCTTCTAAGCCCAGCATAAATCTTCGACAACTTATCATGCTGAGGGGAATGCATGGCTAGCCCAACTCAAACGGTAGTTGGTAAAGGCACCTCAAATCCGTTGATAGCTGAGGGTTTGTTAAAAATCCTAAGTGGACTTGACTCCACTCTCCCCTCCAAAATCTCTTACCAATTCTCATCCACAGAATGGTAGGTCTACAAAATACAGTCGTTGCCAAGTTAACACTATACCTCTGGCACTTCAAACTCCACTTGCCAATTCTCATTAATAGAATGGTAAGTCTACAAAATTGCTCATATCGCAAATCCAAATTTGTCAAGTTAACACTATACCTCTGACATTTTTTAAACTCCACTTGTCTATTCTCATCAATAGGATGACAGGTCCTCAAATTGCTCATATCGCAAAACAATTTCTGTCAAGTTAATACCATACCTCTGACAAATTACTGTTAAGTTAACATTATACTTCTAAACAGTACATCGAGTTTCGGTCAGGTTAACATCACACCTCTGACAGTCACCTTCCTTCAGACTTCCATATCGAAGCTGAAATGAACGATGCTAAGTTTAACACTACACCTCTAGCATCCAGGTCATCGTCAAGTTCAACAATACACTTACGGCCATGACTTTCCCTCGGACTTCCTTGTCAAAGTTGAGATGACCAATGCCAAATTCAAAATTACACCTCTAGCATTCCTCACTGTCAAAGTTAAACATCACACCTATGACAGTGACACTTTCAGTTTTCCCAAATGAAAGCTGAAATGCTTCTGAGTCAAGTTAATATCACACCTCTGATTCACATTCTTGTCAAGTTAACATCACACTTCTGACAAGACAACTTTCAACCCGTTAAGTTAATATCACACCTCTAACGGTAAAAACTTTCCTAGATCCCCCGCGAATCTAGCCTCACTTGTTATTCTCCTCAATAGAACAACAAGTCTACCCAAAAACATTGTTAGGTTAACATTACACCATTAACAGTGTTTTCATTAACTCCCCAGCTGATCTTAATCAAGTTAATCCCAAACCTCTGATAAAAGTTCATCTTCCCTGGGGGTACCAATTCAACCTGTCACTTTCTTTTTATAAAGTGGCAGGCCCACCAAAATTATCTTATCTCTGTCAAGTTAATATCACACCTCTGACAGCATTGTGGGGTTCCTGAGATAGGATCTTTTCTCCACAAAATTTGACTTGTTAAAATTTTCATCATAGTTTTGACAAGCCAAAGATTCTTTGCTTCTATGCGTCTGACTAAAAAGAAACAAGAGAGTCCAAGACAATAGAAGAGACAAAAGAAAAGTGTCACTTTTATTTATATCCAGGCATATGAAAGTGATACAAAACGCTCTCTTGTACAATGAGTTGAGTGTTACAGTTAAGGAGTACACAAAGAAGTCCCTCTCTCTCTCAGAGGTTGCACTCACTCCTCAAAGCTGCATACAATTCCAGGTACAAGATGTTTGGAAGGGCACCAAAATAGGATCAGACATTGTGGCAACGATCAGAAGCTGGTTGCACCACGATGCATGATGTAAACATCGAAGAAGTCCCTGGTTGATCGAGAATAATGGTGTTTCTTGAGGTCGAAAGGCAGCAGAGTCTTCTGATTCCACCTGACCATCCGAAGTGGGGGTATGATCCTTCGTTGATGAATATCTCTTCCGCCAGAAGGTCGTCCAGTGAGCATGGAGTTTCCTCGATGTCACTTCTGGGGTAAGAGAGGAGGTTTTGAGACCTCACAGGGGATGCTACCCACCACTATATCCACCGCTACCCCTGCCGCCATCCTCACTCTGACCATGCCATGCCAAGAAGCATGACTGGTGCATTGAATCCAAAGAGATCTTGGCGAGGGTCCGGTCCCCATCTCCTGAAGACAGGAGTCATGACTTCTTCTCCTGTGGTCGACCATCGACCAAGTTCGCTGGCCGATATATTCTCCCAAGGGCCCAGCGAACATGAAAAAGGATGATCAAGCCTACCTGCAAGGAGCAACAAAATTAGAAAATCTGAAGCTTAGTATACTTCAACAGAAGACACTAAGTGACAAACGCAGCTATCGCTGAGGACTTCAGACGCGGAAATGACCCGCACAGTGAACCGCGTCTTCACTGGCAGAAACAGACGCGGTCAAAATTGTGATATACACAGAATTCAGACGCAGTCTCATTTTGCATCCGCGCTTAAAGTACGAGACGTGAAGAGAATCAGACGCGAAAATTGCCGTCTCCCTATCGGATGAACAGGAGTTGCAAAATTCAAGCCTGAAACCTTCAGCCCGAAGTTAAAATTCTTCCAAGTCAGCGGCCTCAAGGCACAAGCTCTGTGTGCAAAACCGGAAGCCAGGGGCCAAGACCCACTGTATTTGCGTCCAGAGAAGTTTAAGTCGATGGCGCAAATTTCAGAAAAGGAATGCACCAACTAAGACTTCATGAGAAAATCCAGATGATAATATCTCTTTAAGAGATATCAAAATTCAAACCTAGTTGGATCAAAAATATCATGGCAAATCGGGATGGCATACCCGCAGAGGCCTCTATTAAGAGTTGAACTCTCTGCATCGAAGCACGGACATAATTCTTGCTCAAGGAGACACTTCCTGTTATTGAAATCACTTGACAGTGGTAATCTTCTGAAGAGACCAAACAGAAGCATAAGAGCTCTGGGTCATCTTCATCCATGGAGGCAGGTCCCTGTTAGAGACTCTGAAGAAGGCGGAATTTCTCAGGGCATTCGCTTTCAAAAAGAAACAGTCTAAGCATAGACTGATATAGGGAGAGGGTGAGCCCTATTTATAGGCAGCCCATAATAACCATAATTAATGGTTCATCAATTAGAACCGTCGGCCTTAATGACCGCACGACTGTCAAAGCCCAATGGAAGGCTGACGCGTGGAGCGTCGCTTCGGGAAGCATCGAAGACACTGGTCTCCAACCGCCAGCGCCGGTTTGACATTAAAAGGCATTAACGCCTAAGTCTAATGAAGAACCGACGCGTGGACAACCGCTTCGGGAAACAACGGATGATGCGGGTTCCCAATCGTCAACGAAGACTTGACGTTTAAAATCTCACAGGATCTTTGTGACAGGCTACACATAACGCCTGGGAAGTTACACCAAACGCAGATGTGAGAGTCACGTCCAGAGGCTCGCGCCTCTTTTTCAAAAAGTAGCGTCCTCCTTCATTCCAAGTTAGAAGACCCTTCGCGTCTCTTGGATGACTCAAAGTTGCTCCGTGTCTCTCGGACGACTCAAAGTTGCGTCCATCAACAAAAGGGACTCATTCTGGGAGTCTCAGTGGGAAAGCACATAAAGCTGCGTCCCGAAGCTTACATCTTCAGCAGAGAAGGCCTATCACCTTCACAAGTGTCTTGGAGCTGCGTCTACATGGATGATGATGGGTCTTGCACCGAGTCTCAGCGTCGCGTCCCTGACTGCGTCAATTTTAAGGGGGCGTAAGACCACATTCTTAATGTATCCTAAACTCTGCGTCTGGATAAAGTTAAGGATTGCGGCCAGTGAATCACACTCAAAGCTGCGTCCTTCGCGTCCGCTTGAACCGCGTCTTCACTGGCAGGTCAGAATCGCGTGCCTCAGAGCCGCGTCTCTTTTATGAATCGACGCTGCGTTTCATCAAAAGAACTTAGTTTTACCTAAGTTCAGTATTCACAGTCAGTAAGGGAGCACAACCAAAATCTGTGATTGAGAGGTTGGATTCATCTACAGCGGGGCAATGAAGGTGGAACAAAAATTTCAACGACTTTTATTATTCAAAAATGATAAAAGTAGATACAAACACTCTTGGTAAACAGAGTGTCCTTTTCTTTACAAGAAAAAAAAAGAAGGCTAACAGTCCTGGTTCGCCAAAGAACGGATTTGTTCTCTAAGGCGATGTATCTCATGTTGGCGCGCCTTCTCAGCCTCCATGAGAGCATGGGCCCGCAGATTCTCCTCGGATAAAAATCTCTTCGCTTGTACTCGGAGGGATTCCAGCTCGGAGGAATAAACAGAGAGATTTGCTTCAACTTGCACCTTGGCAGCCTCTAACTCCGCTAGCCTCTTTTCAGAAGTAGCAAGCTTCTGTTCATTAAGAACAATCAAAGCCTCAGCTCTAGCTATAGCAGCCCGAGAGTCAAGGATAGCATGCTTCGTAGCCTGCATGATCATCTCGGATTCCTTTGACTCGACCGCTAGCTTTTGATGATCAGCCTGGAAACCTTCGAGAAGACGGGTCCTTTCAGTTATCTTCTTTTCCACCTCTCTTCGCTCTTGCTCTTGAGCAGCAAGGAGCTTATTCAGAGTTTCCTGGGCCTCGTGAAATGAGCCCGTATTCTCCAGGGATCGAAGCTCTCTCAAGTTATGTCCCAACTGCTCCACCAGCAGCAGACATGCCTTGGCTGGTGAAGGGCCTCCGGCTAAACTGATGTTCTCGACCAGGTTTCCGAGAAACATCCGGGCGAATTCAAAGGAGCTATCCCCAGACAGGATGAAATCAATGCATGATCGCATCGAGGCAAAGAACTGCTGCACCATCTGGCGTGTCAGAATCCCCATGGTATCACCACCTAAAGTGCTCCCCGATCCCCTTTCTATCACGGGGTGAGGGATGTAAGCCGATTCTTCCGGAACAGGAGTCGGGCTGACCACGGGTGCGGCAGGAGCAAGAGTAGCCGCCAGCGCTTCTGGGGATACTACGTCCGTAGAAAGCTCCGTAACCGATGAAATGACAGTAAGCTCGACCTCTTCAGGGTCCTTGGCCGAGGTCTGAGCTGTACGGCCTCCCGGGTAGGCACTGACCGCCAAGTCTCCTACCTGAGCTTCCTCAGTGCCCTCTGTAAATTACAAGAATATCAGCTACGACAGTAAAAGGAAAATATTCAAAATATCAATATTTCCTTACCTAGCTGAGGGTCCAAAGATGGCGAGTTCTTAGGCGAATCCTGCAGGGTGGAGGTCTCCCTGACTTCGACGATTGCCATCTCTTGAGGCATCTGTAACGCCCCGGTCCGGCGGGTACGGAGACGTTACTGCGACGTATATACGCAGGTCAGAAATACCCTTACGTATATACGCTAAGCATCAGTACAGGCAAGAATCAGAGTACGGAAGCACGTGGCAATATACATTCCAACATAAGAATTACAAAGTTATCACAGAGCGTGATATACTGGTACATGTACATTATATCACAGCCAGGTACAAAAGTGAAATTTACAATTTGTACAGCAAAAGGTGCTCACGGGCTGAGAAGAAGGTCCCCGAGCTTGCAGGAAGATTCAAAAACAGAAGGACTAGGACAAGTCAGCCTGCTCCGAGAGATAGGCTTGGTCTTCGGTGGATGGCTCTGCTTCAATCCAAGCTTCAGAACCTGAACATGCAAGTCCAGGGGAGTCAGAAACTCCCTAACAAATATTCAGGTGAATGCCAAGTGTCGTGCAGAGATATGTATATGTGTGTTGATATGATCAAAACAATATTAAGCATCAAGAACTGTGTCGAGAGTACATGTACAGTAAACAAGAAATAGAGGCATAAAATGAAAGTGATGAGGGCTAAATAAATCAATTTCTGCCATTTTTAATATTTATATTTATTACTCATTCTACCCATATGTCTAGGTATGTGTAATAGCGTCCCAGCACACATACATCCACATATGAGTAATCCGAGGCTGTTATTGGAAACCAACGGGGGTATCAATGAACAATGTTTACAGTGGGTCCCGTACATGCCCGGGACCACGGTCCAGGACGTTCCATCGCTGGTGTATGGAACCGGCCGCAAGGCCTACAGGAGGGTCTTATAGAATGCCCTTATCAAGATGGTACCAAGAAGGAGGGAGCCAGCACTCCCCTCGGTCACCTGGAGGCCCACAGGTGTCACGACCCACTGCTCAAGATAGAGTACATGACATGATCGGCAACCTGTACACGTCGGGTAGAACGTTCCGACGTATACACGTTAAGCCTGCTGTAGATCTGTACAAGTATGGTAACAACACTGCTGATATATTACATGTAACAAGAGTACATAACACAGTCAATACAGTACCAAAAGTACAGTACAGTACACCAGAGTCCATCAACATAATTATACAATAACTGGAACAGAAAATAACTGTACAACGATAAAACATACTGAAAGCCAAAAAGAGACGTCCAGGTTACGAACCGTCCTACAGTCGCTCAGACAAACTGTCCAGGTACTCCACGTCCTCCTCTGAGGGTGTAACCACGGACTCTATATCTGGGCAAGCAAACCCAGGGTCTCAGATGCGACCGAGCAAGTGTGCAAGGGAAAAAGAAATGAAACAAAGTAATGACAAGGTATAAACATGCACAAGAAGTAAATAAGAGCTCTAAATAGGGGACGACAAGAATCATACTGGAAGTAAGCATGATCAATGAATGCATAAACATGTGCCATGAGACTTAACAATCAAGGAGATCCGGTCAGGTGGGTGTATCCCGTGCATACCCGGGATCACGGCCTTAAACAGATCCCTGGCTGCTGAGACCAGGGCCAGTCCGCTAAGGCTGTAACATGTAACGGGAACTCAATGAGCTAAAACAATAACGGGAAACGGGAGCTCATGAGCAACAGATGGTAGCCAGCACTACCCCGTCCCCTGCAGTGGGACGAACAATAGATCCAGACATCCACCTGACAAGATTTAGTCAATCGTCCAGTCTCCCCAAACCCTAGTGTTTGTATTTCAATAAAGTGAATATAGTCTGATCAGTTCCTATGACTTTTCCCTAGTAGTGTGTGTGAGTATCATGCAGATAAAAGGAATCAATAACAAGCGTATTTGTAACAGGAATGTCATGTGAGTATCATGCAGATAACAGGAATCAATAACAAACGTCTTTGTAATAGGAATGTCATGAAAAATGGACAACCAAGTAACATCGGGGATAAATTACAAGACTACACACGCATACTAAACCATACTCATCATGAATATTTAATATGGGTAATGAACACTTTAGAGATAACTAATTTATCAGGAATGGCTACCATATCGGTAATCGAATAGACCAATCAGACGATACGAAGTATATACATGATTTCTATGGAGAAAATACAAAATTCAGGAAAACACTTGCCTGATAAAGGAAGTTCTCGCTGTCCTGATCGTAACGAGACCAAGAACGCGCGATTCCGACGTCTACTGACCAAGTTATCGTCCGACGCACGACTCAGGGTCTACTTTGTAAATTTTGAATATGAACAGGGTGTTAGAAATAAATTTGCAGGGTTATAAATGAAATAATAAAAGTCCACAAGGACTGTTTTGGAATTTACCTTTTTAAGTATGCAGGTTGTGGGTTTTTGTCACTTGCGGATCGGGTAAAAGACCAAACCCGTTATGGGTTCTTTGCTGTGCGTGCGCGCGTTCAGTGAACAGCAGCAGCACAGCAGCGCGAGCTGCTGCTGGGCACGGTGGTGCTCCGGTTGCGCGCGTGCGGGGCTCCGACGAAGGTCGGAGCTCTGGCGACGGCGTGCTGGCCGGCCGGAGATCGGTGAAGAAGGTGGAGGTGTGGTTGCGACGCGGTGGGGGAGTGGAGGTGTTGGAGGCGTTTGCGTGGGCACGGGGCGGCGATGGCCGGTTGCATGGGCGGCTGAGTGGGCGGCGGTGATGGCTGGCTGGCGTGGGAGGTGGTTGTGCTGGTTGTGGGGGAGCGAGAGAGAGAGAGAGAGAAAGACTGTTGAGGGTTAATGAAATGACTGTGGTTTGGGCGTTGGTGGTGTTGGGTGGCCGGCTTGGGGGTGCTGAAGTGGGTGGTGGTGGTGATGTCAGGCAGCGGTGGTGGAGTTAGGTGGCCGGAGGTGTTTTGTTGGGTGTTGGGGACGGCGCTGGCGCCTGTGTGAGAGAGTGAGAGAGGCTGTTTCGTTTAAGGGTTAAAACAAAATAAATGGGTTTAGATGATATTTAGATATCAAATAGGAAGAGTGTAGAAGGTTAAGATTTTTTTCCCCAATGTCGGTTAAGTATTTTCTCTGGAAACCTCCAGTCACGTAACAGTAGAAGTAACAGTAGAAGGGAATTAGGAAAATGGAATAAGTATTAAGATATAATAATTTTAATAATTAATTAATAGGGTCCGAATTTGACTCGTGTCGAACAGTCCCCAAAAATTAGGAAAAATAGGGAATATTATTCTAAGACATAAAAAAAATCGGATTGTAAAAATTTTAACCGGTTTGTCAATTAAAAATCCCGAAAGGATCCGTGAGACCGGGCGACACCCATTCGGTCCGATTTTTGGACTAATTCCGAAAAATTGCCAAAAATACTCGAAGGTAGAAAATAATATTTTAAAGCTTATTACCAAAGTAGATTCAAGAAATTTTACCTCATTTGCAAATTAAAAATTCTTGAGTTAATCGTCTGTTTAGATTGACACCGATATTGGATATTTTCCAAAATAACTCGGAAAAAGGTTTAGAAAATTTCAGAAAATTTAAATGTTGAGAAAATAAGCTGTGACACGGAAACTAGTATAGTCGAGTTTTCGGATTGGTCAATTTCCTACGTACTTCATATCGTATATCACGGTGACACGTATAATGACAGCGGAGGGTTACACTTCTACCCACCTAACAAAAAAATTTCGTCCGCGAAATTTAAATGTACTAAAAAGTAAAAATCTTAAACTGTGATACCTGAGAGTCAGAGAATAAGTAAGGGTACTTTTCTCGAACTTCTTCCTCCCGCTCCCAGGTGAAATCACCCGGAGAATTAGGATCCCAGGCTACTCGAACTAAAGAAATCACCTTGTTCTTCAGGACCTTTTCTCTACGATCAAGTATGGCCACCGGTTGAACTGCATAAGTCAAATCCGGTCTCAGCGTTAATTCGGAATAATCAAGAATGTGCTTCTCATCAGGTACATATTTCCGAAGCTGAGACACATGAAACACATCGTGTACTCCTGCCAAAGAGGGAGGCAATGCTAGCTTATAAGCAACTGTACCAATACGCCTCACAACTTCAAATGGCCCAATATATCGTGGACTCAGCTTTCCTTTACTTCCAAATCTGATCACTCCCCGAGTAGGTGATATTTTAAGAAATAAAAGATCTCCAATTACAAACTCCAATGGTCTCCTTTTCCCATCTGCCCAACTCCGTTGCCGGTCCTATGCAGCTTGGAGATGCTTCCTGATCTGGGTTACTTTATCCACGGTCTGAGTAATCAGCTCTGGACCAAGTAGTTTCCGTTCGCCGATATCGTCCCAGCATACGGGTGATCTGGATTTTCGTCCATATAGAGCCTCAAATGGCGACATCTGAATACTAGATTGGTAACTGTTATTATATGAGAATTCAACTAAATGTAGGTGATCTTCCCAAGACCCCTTGAAATCCAGAACACAGGCTCGAAGCATGTCTTCTAGGATCTGTATCACCCTTTCAGATTGTCCATCAGTCTGGGGATGGTAAGCAGTGCTGAACTTTAACTTGCTTCCCAGACTGGTTTGCAGACTCTGCCAGAAATGAGACAAAAATCTGGTGTCTCGATCTGACACAATACTTACTGGAACTCCATGCAATCTTACTATCTCCTGCATATAGCGTTCTGCCAAGATCTCAGTAGACTGCCCTACTCTAAAAGGAATAAAGTGGGCACTCTTGGTTAGTCTGTCAACTATTACCCAGATAGCATTGTGACCTTTTGAACTTCTAGGCAATGCAGTCACAAAATCCATAGTAATATGTTCCCATTTCCATTCAGGAATAGGAAGTGGTTGCAATAAACCAGCGGTCCTTTGGTGCTCGGCTTTTACTTGTTGACAGACAAGGCATTTCGATATAAATCTGGCTATTTCTCTTTTCATCCCATGCCACCAAAAATGTTGTTTAAGATCCCGATACATCTTTGTTCCACCAGGATGAATATTATATGGAGAGTTGTGAGCTTCGAGCAATAACTCCTATCTAACTTCTCCTTTAGGCACGCATAACCGTGCACCATATCTCAAAGAGCCATCTTCATGCAGAAGTATATCCTTTCTTAGTCCAGCTTCCACCTGATCCCTGAACTTTTGAAGTTGTTTGTCACCTGTCTGAGCTTCCTTTATCTTGTCTATTAAGGATGACTGGAGTTGTAGTGTCATACAATGAGCTACTGCTCCTGGGATAACCACTTCCAGGGTTAATCTTCTCATTTCTTCGATCAACGCCTTCTGTTGTGTGAGGATCATGGCAGCCGGTCTCCTACTTAACGCATCCGGTACCACATTTACATGTCCTGGATGGTACTGAAGATTAAGTTCATATTCTGCCATGAGTTCCAACCATCTTCTCTGTCTCATATTTAATTCTTTTTGGGTAAAAATATATTTCAGACTCTTATGGTCTGTAAAAATCTCCACTCGCGTCCCCAGTAAATAATGTCGCCAAATTTTTAGGGCGAAGATAACAGCTACCAATTCTAAGTCATGAGTTGGGTAGTTCTGCTCATGTGGCTTGAGTTGTCTTGAGGCATAGGCCACCACTCGACCGTGCTGCATAAGCACACAACCAAGCCCCTGCCCTGATGCATCACTATGGATGACAAATCCATCGAACTGATCCGGAATAGCAAGAATCGGTGTGGTTGTCAACCTGTTCTTTAATTCTGCAAAAGCTGCCTCACACTCTTCTGTCCAATTAAACTTCTCCCCTTTCTTGGTCAACTGTGTCAAGGGTTTAGCAATCTTGGAGAATTCTTTCACAAACTTTCTATAATAGCCAGCTAAACCCAAAAATTGTCTCACCTCTGTTACTGTTTTAGGAGTTGGCCACTTTTCTACTGCTTCCACTTTCTTTGGGTCCACTCCAATACCTTGGCCTGAAATAATGTGTCCAAGAAAGTCCACACTTTCCAGCCAAAAAGCACATTTGCTCAGCTTCCCATACAATCGTCTTTCCCTCAGCACCTGCAATACGGTCCTCAAATGTTCCGCATGTTCTTCCCGAGTCTTGGAATAAATAAGGATATCATCAATGAAAACTATGACAAATTTATCCAAATAAGGAGAAAACACCCGATTCATCAGATCCATGAAGACTGCTGGGGCATTGGTGAGTCCAAACGGCATTACCAGAAATTCATAATGTCCATATCTTGTGCGAAAAGCAGTCTTAGGAATGTCTGATGCTTTCACCTTCAATTGATGATAACCGGAACGAAGATCCAACCGGGAAAATATTGTTGCACCACAAAGTTGATCAAATAAATCATCGATCCTGGGCAACGGATACTTATTTTTGATAGTCACCTTGTTTAGCTCTCTATAATCAATACATAATCTTTGTGTCCTGTCCTTCTTCTTTACCAATAATACTGGAGCTCCCCACGGTGACGTACTTGGTCTGATAAAACCTTTATTTAAAAGCTCTTGAATTTGCTTTTTCACCTCTGCCAACTCATTGGTGCCATTCGATACGGCGCCTTGGAGATTGGGGCAGTGCCTGGTAACACCTCAATTGTAAACTCAACTTCTCTATCTGGAGGCAATCCGGGTAATTCTTCAGGAAACACATCCAGGAAGTCCCTTACTACGACAGGAATGTCGGTCTGGCCCCCATCTAATGTTGCCAAGGTTTCCGTACACACTACATCCGGGTCTGCATCCTGATCAAGACTTTTGCCTTTAGCAGAAAATTCGAACTCTGATAAATTGGGAACCCGAAACACTACACTTTTTCTCTAACAATCTATGACTGCATGCACCTGGCTAAGCCAGTCCATACCCAATATAATGTCAAAGTCACAGTTGTCAATCAACAGGAAATTCGTGATGAACTCCCTGCCACAAATAACAACGGGACATTGTGGACACACCTTGTTACACAACACTGTCCCATTCCCAGTGCTAATAGTCCAACCCCGGTGCACAGTGTCACAGGATATATGATGCTTGCTAATGAACTTAGATGAAATAAAGCAATGAGTAGCACCGGAATCAAATAAAGCATATGCTGGAACAGAATGCACCAAAATAATACCTGTGACAACTTCTCCTGAGGCGTTGGCTTGATCAACAGTAAGAGTAAATGCCTTGCCCTTGCCCCTGACGGGTCCTACTGGCTGGCCATTGCTCTTTTGAGCGTGCTGAGAAGGCAAAGGCTGCCTAGACTGAAAGGGTGCCAATGGCCTTGATGGTACCGACGCCCTCATTTCCTGTTGTCCGACTGGAGTTAAGGTGAGTTCTCTACCTTGTCGACTGTGAGGACACTGACTGGCTCGGTGTTCTGCTGCTCCACAAATGAGACATAAGTTTTTGGCCAATCTGCAATCCGCCATTTTATGCCCCTTCTTATGACAATATCTACACTCAATTGGCCGAACAGGTGGCAGTACAGCAATTTGACGCCTCGGGGGTGTTGCACCAACCTGCCTGGCTGGAACCCCTCCTGAGATCTGTCCGATTGGGCATTTTATGCCACTAGTAGGTACCCTCCTTATTAAATTGCTGAGCTGCTCTTGCTCCCTTGCAGTAGTTAATACTTCGGCAAAGGTCTTGTATCTAAACGATATGACATAACGTTGCAGTTCCAAATTCAACCCCTGTTGAAATCTTCTGGCCCGATTCTCCTCAGTAGAAACCATATATGGAGCAAATCGGCTGAGTTTGAAAAACTCAGCTGCATACTCATCAACTGTCCTCCCAGCTTGTCTGAGATTTATGAATTTCTGCTCCATTTCTGATTTGGCCGTGTCAGGAAAGAATTTTGCCAAGAACACCTCCGAAAATGTCTTCCAAGAGATAGGTCCCGACAAATGGCTTTCTTCTGCAAGCCACCATATACGTGCCATTCTCGATAGCTGAATTTTCACCACATCCACTCGATCAGCTTTCGGGACTCGGGCTGCTACCAATAAGTTCTCCATGTCAGTAAGCCATTGCTCAGCATCTAGATAACTTTCTTCTCCTGTGAAAACTGTTGGATTGAGTCTCCTGAAGTCAGACACATTCCCCTGCCTCGCCTGACTTCCTGAAGCAACTATCTTCTCCAGAGCAACAGTAAACCGCTCACTCTGCTGCTGCTGGGACTCTACCAGTAACTTCATGAACTCCACTGACTCTGAAGGCCCGTCCTCAGTAACTCGCTGAGCCATCTAGTTAATAAAGACCAAATGATAGTCAAAACTAGGATCAGGACTAGGATAACATACTTAGTTCCTAATGATGGACTCGTGGGTTCATGTCATGTGTCTTGTCACTTATCAGCAGTATCTTGTACAAGTCTACAGGTAAGCACTAGATTCGAACAGCTGGGGTCGCACTTCGCAAACCGTCCAATGCTAAATTCGAATCTAAGCTCTGATACCACTAAAACCATGTCACGACCCACTGCTCAAGATAGAGTACATGACATGATCGGCAACCTGTACACGTCGGGTAGAACGTTCCGACGTATACACGTTAAGCCTGCTGTAGATCTGTACAAGTATGGTAACAACACTGCTGATATATTACATATAACAAGAGTACATAACACAGTCAATACAGTACCAAAAGTACAGTACAGTACACCAGAGTCCATCAGCATAATTATACAATAACTGGAACAGAAAATAACTGTACAACGATAAAACATACTGAAAGCCAAAAAGAGACGTCCAGGTTACGAACCGTCCTACAGTCGCTCAGACAAACTGTCCAGGTACTCCACGTCCTCCTCTGAGGGTGTAACCACGGACTCTATATCTGGGCAAGCAAACCCAGGGTCTCAGATGCGACCGACAAAGTGTGCAAAGAAAAAAGAAATGAAACAAAGTAATGACAAGGTATAAACATGCACAAGAAGTAAATAAGAGCTCTAAATAGGGGACGACAAGAATCATACTGGAAGCAAGCATGATCAATGAATGCATAAACATGTGCCATGAGACTTAACAATCAAGGAGATCCGGTCAGGTGGGTGTATCCCGTGCATACCCGGGATCACGGCCTTAAACAGATCCCTGGCTGCTGAGACCAGGGCCAGCCCGCTAAGGCTGTAACATGTAACGGGAACTCAATGAGCTAAAATAATAATGGAAAACGGGAGCTCATGAGCAACAGATGGTAGCCAGCACTACCCCGTCCCCTGCAGTGGGACGAACAATGGATCCAGACATCCACCTGACAAGATTTAGTCAATCGTCCAGTCTCCCCAAACCCTAGTGTTTGTATTTCAATAAAGTGAATATAGTCTGATCAGTTCCTACGACTTTTCCCTAGTAGTGTGTGTGAGTATCATGCAGATAAAAGGAATCAATAACAAGCGTATTTGTAACAGGAATGTCATGTGAGTATCATGCAGATAACAGGAATCAATAACAAACGTCTTTGTAACAGGAATGTCATGAAAAAGGGACAACCAAGTAACATCGGGGATAAATTACAAGACTACACACGCATACTAAACCATACTCATCATGAATATTTAATATGGGTAATGAACACTTTAGAGATAACTAATTTATCAGGAATGGCTACCATATCGGTAATCGAATAGACCAATCAGACGATACGAAGTATATACATGATTTCTATGGAGAAAATACAAAATTCAGGAAAACACTTGCCTGATAAAGGAAGTTCTCGCTGTCCTGATCGTAACGAGACCAAGAACGCGCGATTCCGACGTCTACTGACCAAGTTATCGTCCGACGCACGACTCAGGGTCTACTTTGTAAATTTTGAATATGAACAGGGTGTTAGAAATAAATTTGCAGGGTTATAAATGAAATAATAAAAGTCCACAAGGACTATTTTGGAATTTACCTTTTTAAGTATGCAGGTTGTGGGTTTTTGTCACTTGCGGATCGAGTAAAAGACCAAACCCGTTATGGGTTCTTTGCTGTGCGTGCGCGCGTTCAGTGAACAGCAGCAGCACAGCAGCGCGAGCTGCTGCTGGGCACGGTGGTGCTCCGGCTGCGCGCGTGCGGGGCTCCGGCGAAGGTCGGAGCTCTGGCGACGGCGTGCTGGCCGGCCGGAGATCGGTGAAGAAGGTGGAGGTGTGGTTGCGACGCGGTGGGGGAGTGGAGGTGTTGGAGGCGTTTGCGTGGGCACGGGGCGGCGATGGGCGGTTGCGTGGGCGGCTGAGTGGGCGGCGGTGATGGCTGGCTGGCGTGGGAGGTGGTTGTGCTGGTTGTGGGGGAGCGAGAGAGAGAGAGAAAGACTGTTGAGGGTTAATGAAATGACTGTGGTTTGGGCGTTGGTGGTGTTGGGTGGCCGGCTTGGGGGTGCTGAAGTGGGTGGTGGTGGTGATGTCGGGCAGCGGTGGTGGAGTTAGGTGGCCGGAGGTGTTTTGTTGGGTGTTGGGGACGGCGCTGGCGCCTGTGTGAGAGAGTGAGAGAGGTTGTTTCGTTTAAGGGTTAAAACAAAATAAATGGGTTTAGATGATATTTAGATATCAAATAGGAAGAGTGTAAAAGGTTAAGATTTTTTTCCCCAATGTCGGTTAAGGATTTTCTCTGGAAACCTCCAGTCACGTAACAGTAGAAGTAACAATAGAAGGGAATTAGGAAAATAGAATAAGTATTAAGATATAATAATTTTGATAATTAATTAATAGGGTCCGAATTTGACTCGTGTCGAACAGTCCCCAAAAATTAGGAAAAATAGGGAATATTATTCTAAGACATAAAAAAAATTGGATTGTAAAAATTTTAACCGGTTTGTCAATTAAAAATCCCGAAAGGATCCGTGAGACCGGGCGACACCCATTCGGTCCGATTTTTGGACTAATTTCGAAAAATTGCCAAAAATACTCGAAGGTAGAAAATAATATTTTAAAGCTTATTACCAAAGTAGATTCTAGAAATTTTACCTCATTTACAAATTAAAAATCCTTGAGTTAATCGTCTGTTTAGATTGACACCGATATTGGATATTTTCCAAAATAACTCGGAAAAAGGTTTAGAAAATTTCAGAAAATTTAAATGTTGAGAAAATAAGCTGTGACACGGAAACTAGTATAGTCGGGTTTTCGGATTGGTCAATTTCCTACGTACTTCATATCGTATATCACGGTGACACATATAATGACAGCGGAGGGTTACAACAGGTCAGACCGGAAGTTTTAGTTGCACAACATGCCTAGTGCCACTGTAAAAACGAACATATATTGATAGCCATAAGTTTCCCCCGACCCGATTCAAGTAGTTTCTTTTTATGATTTATTATGTAATTATCAATTTACGGGAAAGCAAGAGCATGACCAGATCAGGAGTTCAAGAGTACATGAGTATTGTCATTTCAAGTCACTGTATACAATACAGGATAGCAAGTACAAGATTCCCGTAAATGTGACAATCTAAAGTCAGATATCAATATGTTATGTGGGGTAAGTATCAAGTAGTAGCATGATGCATGCAAGTGTGCCAGGAAAATAATATAATATTAGTCAATCATGACAAAGCAGGAAAATCTGAAGGAAGGCGAGAACACTCGCCTAAAACTTCAAGAAATACCGGGAAATCCCAAGCTCTGAAATCTAGGGAATTAATGCGTTTAAATATTTATGGAGGAGGAGAGTGAATGAAGACGCGAAAATCGCAGACGCGGGAGTCGCGTTGCGTAGATGTCACAAACGCGGGGTCTGAGACCCGCGTTTTATAATACAGGGAGAATGCAGACGCGAGCACGTGCTCCGCGTCGCGGGAAGATCGCATTGAAGATGCGCTTGGACGCGGGAGTAAGCTTCACGTCTAATCAATAAATATGAGAGAAAGAGGGATATGGAAATGTGAAAGACGCAGGAAAGGAGGGGATAGAGACTCAGTGATGGGAGAGGGAGAGACGCGGGTTTAGGGAAAATTAACAAGGAAAGGAAAAGAAAAAGGAAGAAAAGGAAATAAGGAAGGAAAGAAAGAAAAACAAAGGAAAGAAAGAAAGAAGAAAAAGGGAGGTAGGCCGACCGTGGCTTGGCCCGTGGTCGCCGGCGGCGGCCGGAGTTGGCCGGAGTTGGCCGGAGTTGGGTGGCCAAGGCCCTAAAAGAGAAGTGTATGATGGTGCAAGTGTAGTACAAAATGATTTCTTGGAGTTTTTGTAAATGGTGTTTCGGAGGACGAACCTATAGTTCGTTGGAAAGAGAATGACGAGGAGAAGAAGATGGTATAGTTGGTGGTGGTTAAGGTGGAGTAGATAGTGGTGAAAATGAGAAAGAAGGCAATGGTGATAATGGGTTTCTTGGTGAAGAAGGAGAAAAAGGAAGGAGGAGAAGGTGGTGGAAATGGGTTGCTTGAATTTGGTAGAATGGAGAAGGAAATGGGGGGATGATGGAGAGTGAAAAAGGGAAGAATTGGTGGCCAAAAATGGTGGCCAAGGAGGGCAAGGTGCTGCCCTTGCTGCTGTTTCGTTTGCAGGAAATGGAGAAGGAAGAAGAGAGAAAAAAAGAATGAGAGAGAGAGAAGAGGTGGGGTATATTTATAAGGAGGGAAAATATTATTATAATATAGCCATTGGAATGTTTTGGATTTAATGAGACTTGCATCTCCCACAATGGCTGCGTCCTCTTGAGAAGAAATCCGCGTCTGAGCCAATATGAACTGGACGCGGAGAAAAATCCGCGTCTAGGAGAATAAACGCGAGTTTCGCGTTTGACATAAAGGACTAAAGTCATAATGACTTGATTGGAGTTGATCTGAAATGCATTAAATGCAGTAAGGAGAGGATCTCTGCATTAAAAGCTGAATCCGAGTTCGGTGGAACTCGCGTTTAGCGAGGAGAGAGAAAAGAGAAAAGTAAAATATCTGGGTACTATTCCGGTATCTGGGAAAACACCGAAAACTCTGGAAATGCCCGAAAAATGAAGCAGTTTGAAAAGCTTCTAAAAAATTCTCAAAAATAATAAATATTACATAAAGATTTTTGGTGAAATTGGTTTTCAGAAATTCAATCTCATTTTCAAGATAAAATCCAGAAGTCAACCGTTGACACCGGTCTATGCCGGGTCGGCAGGATTTTTGATAAATTCTAAAAATTCTCCAAAAATTCATTTAGATAGAAAATATGATTTTAAGAAATAATGTGAAAGTCGTTTCTAAAATTTCAACTCCGTTTGTAAATTAAAAATCCGAAAGTCGGTTAGCGACACTGGTCGACACCGGTTTTGAAGATTTACAATTTAATTCTGAAAAATTCCAGAAAATCATGAAAAATATAAAATATTAAAAAATAATATTTGAAACTAAAATAGGTCAAATCTGAATGCCAAAAAGGTTGAATCATGCAGTACTATTATATGAGTAAGAATAAAAATAAAAAATAAAAAAATACGCTCAAAAAATCAGGACACGTAGCTGTGTACGTATTCTAAGGATGGGGTGTTACAATCCATCCACCTTATTAAAATTTCGTCCTCGAAATTTCGATAATGGGGATGTGAAAGAATAGGGGCAAGGAATTTTACCAACTAAGATGGAAAGAGTTGGGGGTAACGTTCACGAATAATATCCTCTCGTTCCCACGTAGCTTCTCCTGGGGCATGTCTATTCCAAGAAACTAGTACCAATGGAATTTCCCGATTTTTCAACATTTTGACACTTCTGTCCAGAATGGCCATCGGCTGTTCCTTGTAGGATAAATCTGGCTGTAGTTCTAATTTTGAGTGATCTAGAATGTGACTTTCATCCTTGACATACTTTCTCAACTGTGATATATGGAATACATTATGTACTCCTTCTAAGGATGGTGGCAATGCCAATCGGTAAGCCACATTTCCCACACGATCCAAAATTTCAAATGGGCCGATGTATCTCGGACTAAGTTTTCCGCGAGTACCGAATCGGATTACCCCTTTGGTTGATGATATCCTTAAAAATATATGATAACCTGTTCTAAATTCCAACGGTCTTCTATTAGTGTCTGCCCAACACTTCTGTCGGCTCGGTGCTGCCCGGAGATGATCTCTGATAATTCGGACTTTATCTGTTGTCTGAACTAGAATATCTGGTCCCATAAGTCTTCTTTCGCCGACTTCATCCCAACATATTGGCGACCTGCATTTTTTGCCATATAATGCTTCAAATGGTGCCATCTTGATACTGGCCTGATAGCTGTTATTATAAGAGAATTCTACCAAATGAATATAGTCTTCCCATGACCCTTTAAATTCTACCATGCAGGCTCGTAACATGTCTTCAAGGATTTGGATAGTTCGTTCAGATTGTCCATCTGTCTGGGGATGATATGAGGTACTGAATTTCAGACGAGTTCCTAAATTTTCTTGGAGACTTTCCCAAAAATGTGATCGGAATCTCGTGTCTCTGTCTGACACGATGCTAACTGGAACTCCATGTAGACGAACAATTTCTTTCATATATTTATCTGCAAGAACTTCTGTTGACTGACCTACTCTGAAAGGTAGGAAGTGAGCTGCTTTTGTGAGGCGATCAACGATTACCCATACTGCATTGTTACCCTTAGGACTGCGGGGTAAAGCTGTAACAAAATCCATGGTGATATGTTCCCACTTCCATTCGGGTATCGGTAATGGTTGTAGAAGTCCAGCTGTTCTCTGATGTTCTACCTTTATTTGCTGACAAACCAAGCATTTTGCCACATACTGGGCTATCTCCCTCTTCATGGCATTCCACCAAAACTTCTGCTTTAAGTCTTGATACATTTTATTTCCTCCTGGGTGTATGGAATACGCCGAACTGTGTGCCTCTGCCAAAACTTTCTGCCGGACTTCCCCTTGTGGTACACAGATTCTGTTACCAAAATAAAGTGCACCATCCGAATGAATACGGATGTCTGTTCTTAATCCAGCTTCTACTTGAGCCCTGAATTTCTATAATCTGGGGTCTCCCTTTTGGGCTTCCTTAATTTCACTTATCAGGGTTGGTTGAATCTGGAAGGTCATTAGTTGGCCCGACTCATCAGCTCCTTGTATTAGTATTAAGTCCAACTTTATGATTTCCTGAAGCAATTCCTCCTGTTGAGTAAGTTGTAATAATATTTTATTCTCTGGTCTCCTGCTTAATGCATCTGGGACTGTATTGTCCTTACCGGGATGGTACTGTAAGTCTATGTCATAGTCGGCCATTAATTCAAGCCACCGCCTTTGCCTTATGTTTAATTCTTTCTGTGTGAAAATATACTTAAGACTCTTATGATCAGTATAGATCAATACTTTGTCCCCCAGAAGGTAGTGTCTCCAGATCTTCAATGCAAATATTACCGCCGCCAGTTCTAAGTCATGGGTTGGGTAATTTCTCTCATGTGGTTTCAATTGCCTAGATGCATAAGCTATGACATGACCATGCTGCATTAATACACATCCTAGGCCTTTTCCGGATGCATCACTATATATAACCATCCCTCCTGTTCCCGAGGGAGTCTTCAATATTGGAGCTGAAATTAGTCTATCCTTTAATTGTTCAAATGCTGCAGTACATTCCTCTGACCATTGATACCTTTCCCCTTTTCTGGTGAGCTTTGTTAATGGGGCTGCGATTTTGAAAAAGTCTTGGACAAATCTCCTGTAATACCCGGCTAATCCAATAAAGCTTTTAATTTCTGTTACTGTCCTTGGGATTGGCCAATCTTTTACTGCCTGAATCTTGTTAGGGTCGATTGAAATTCCTTCTTCTGAAACTACATGACCCAAGAAAGCTATACGGTCCAACCAGAACTCACACTTGCTTTGCTTAGCATAAAGTTGTTCCTGCCAGAGAGTCTGTAGCACTATTCTCAAGTGTTCTGCATGCTCTCTGTCATTTTTTGAATATATCAAGATATCGTCGATGAACACCACGACAAACAGGTCCAAATATGGCGAGAAAACTCGGTTCATCAAATCCATAAAGACAGCTGGGGCATTGGTTACTCCGAAGGGCATGACCAAAAATTCGTAATGACCATAGCGAGTTCGGAATGCTGTCTTCGGAATATCTTCTTTCTTTACTTTTAGTTGGTGATAACCTGATTGTAAATCTAACTTTGAAAACACCCGGGCCCATGAAGTTGATCAAAAAGGTCATCAATTCTTGGTAAGGGATATTTATTCTTGATGGTAACTTTGTTTAATTCTCTGTAGTCTATAAACAACCGCTTACCCCCATCTTTCTTGTTGGCCAATAGTACCGGAGCCCCCCATGGTGAAGTACTTGGTCTAATCAATCCCTTGTCAGAATATTCCTGTAACTGCTTCTTTAGAACTTCTAACTCAGTGGGTGCCATTCTGTATGGGGCTTTAGATATTGGGACTGTGCCCGGAATGGTATCAATGGAGAATTCAATTGCTCTATCGGGTGGAAGTCCTGAGATCTCTTTAAATACTTCTGGAAACTCATTCCAAACTGGTACTCCCTTTTCCTGGATCTCAACAGTAGTCATCTGTGTTTTTCCCTTGGCAGGTTTATGTTCTCCTTCAAATTGGAACTCAGGCTGAAGTGGTATTCTGAAAATAACCTTCTTGTTTCGATAATCAATAACCGCATGGTATTTGCTGAGCCAAGTCATGCCTAAGATTACGTCGTACCCTTTAGTATCTAGTACGAGCATATCCACTGCTAATGTCCTGTTACACAGTTCCACCGGACAATCTACACAAATTCTATTTGAGATGACTACCCCATTACCGGTACTAATCTCCCACTGGTGGTCTAAATATTTAACAGGTATGGAGTGCAAGGTAGTGAAACTATCTGATATGTAACAATGAGAAGCGCCAGAATCAAAGAGGGCTAAGACAGGTTTAGAGTGTACCATAATCTTACCTGTCACCACTTCTCCAGAAGTTTGGGCCTCTTCCGCTGTCAAATTGTAGGCCCGTCCTCTTCCACGACCTGCAGTTGTTCTTCCTCCCCTTGGAGCTGGGCGAAGAACCCGTTGTTGTGGAGGGAGAGGGGCCCTTCCGACCATCAGCCCTGGGTTCCTCTGTCCAATGGTTACTGGTGGTGCCGTTAAGGCTCGGTTTATCATCCCAGTTCTCTTGTGGGGACAAACTTCTATTGTGTGATCCCCAGACCCACATGCCAGGCATAATCCATTTGCCCTACGGCACTCCTGCTGCGTGTGGCCTGTCTTCTGGCAATAAGCACATATATGAAGTGGTTGAGTTGTTTGAAGAGGGGCTGATCGAAATGGTCTTCTAACCATTGGGGCTTTTGCAGCTCTGACTGGACCTCCTCTGCCCAGTTGTTGAAATGGCCTCTTCATGGCCTGTTTTCTCATCTGATCAAGATTCTTTTTCTCCAATCCTCGCTCCACTTCTCGAGCTATAGTGAGGACCTGGGAATATGTTTTCAGCTGTTGGGGAATCAAAAGGACTTGAATATCCATTTGTAAGCCCTGCTGAAATCTGCTCGCCCGTTTCTCTTCGTCAGTTACCATATATGGAGCAAAACGACTCAGCCTTAAAAACTCAATAGCATATTCATCAACAGATCGATTCCATTGTTGAAGTCGGATGAATTGCTCTTCCATCTCCTTCTGAGCTGTGGTAGGAAAGAATATATCATAAAAGCTCTTAGAGAACTGGTCCCAAGTGATGGGTTTATCCAGTCTCGCTTCTTCAGCTAGCCACCAGTTTCTAGCCACATCCTTTAGTTGGATCTTGGCGACCCCCACCTGATCTTCCTCTGGAACTCTTGCTGCCTTCAAGAGATCTGTGGTGTCGATTAGCCATTGCTCGGCATCTAGCGGTCTCTCTCCCCCTGTAAATATTGCTGGCTGCAACCGCCTGAAGTCTGACACGTTGCCCGGCCTTCGTTCTTGAGGAGCTGTTATCAAGCCTTGCCGAAGGAGTTCGGTCTGCCTTTGTTGGTTCTCCATCATATTTTGGATAACCCTAAGAATATCTGCATTTCCCCCTGCGGGCCCGTCCTGTGGCTGCCCGGAGTTGTTACGTCCTGACCTTCTATCCATATCTATGTTGGTAAAAGATGTCTGGAAAGAGGAGTGAAAGCAAAAGATAGATGGACTTTAGGAATCAGGGGAAGGAATATCAAGAAGGAATGGATAACTTTGTATATTGTAGTTGAAATGTATAACCGAAACTCATGATTCCAACTGCAAATTAAGATCCCATAAATTTGCAATTTGGTTGTATTGTAGGTGTGAGAGCCTGGCTCTGATACCAACCTGTAACGCCCCGGTCCGGCGGGTACGGAGACGTTACTGCGACGTATATACGCAGGTCAGAAATACCCTCACGTATATACGCTAAGCATCAGTACAGGCAAGAATCAGAGTACGGAAGCACGTGGCAATATACATTCCAACATAAGAATTACAAAGTTATCACACAGCGTGATATACTGGTACATGTACATTATATCACAACCAGGTACAAAAGTGAAATTTACAATTTGTACAGCAAAAGGTGCTCACGGGCTGAGAAGAAGGTCCCCGAGCTTGCAGGAAGATTCAGGAATAGAAGGACTAGGACAAGTCAGCCTGCTCCGAGAGATAGGCTTGGTCTTCGGTGGATGGCTCTGCTTCAATCCAAGCTTCAGAACCTGAACATGCAAGTCCAGGGGAGTCAGAAACTCCCTAACAAATATTCAGGTGAATGCCAAGTGTCGTGCAGAGATAGGTATATGTGTGTTGATATGATCAAAACAATATTAAGCATCAAGAACTGTGTCGAGAGTACATGTACAGTAAGCAAGAAATAGAGGCATAAAATGAAAGTGATGAGGGCTGAATAAATCAATTTCTGCCATTTTTAATATTTATACTTATTATTCATTCTACCCATATGTCTAGGTATGTGTAATAGCGTCCCAGCACACATACATCCACATATGAGTAATCCGAGGCTGTTATTGGAAACCAACGGGGGTATCAATGAACAATGTTTACAGTGGGTCCCGTACATGCCCGGGACCACGGTCCAGGACGTTCCATCGCTGGTGTATGGAACCGGCCGCAAGGCCTACAGGAGGGTCTTATAGAATGCCCTTATCAAGATGGTACCAAGAAGGAGGAAGCCAGCACTCCCCTCGGTCACCTGGAGGCCCACAGGTCAGACCGAAAGTTTTAGTTGCACAACATGCCTAGTGCCACTGTAAACACGAACATATATTGATAGCCATAAGTTTCCCCCGACCCGATTCAAGTAGTTTCTTTTTATGATTTATTATGTAATTATCAATTTACGGGAAAGCAAGAGCATGACCAGATCAGGAGTTCAAGAGTACATGAGTATTGTCATTTCAAGTCACTGTATACAATACAGGATAGCAAGTACAAGATTCCCGTAAATGTGACAATCTAAAGTCAGGTATCAATATGTTATTGTGGGGTAAGTATCAAGTAGTAGCATGATGCATGCAAGTGTGCCAGGAAAATAATATAATATTAGTCAATCATGACAAAGCAGGAAAATCTGAAGGAAGGCGAGAACACTCGCCTAAAACTTCAAGAAATACCGGGAAATCCCAAGCTCTGAAATCCAGGAAATTAATGCGTTTAAATATTTATGGAGGAGGAGAGTGAATGAAGACGCGAAAATCGCAGACGCGGGAGTCGCGTTGCGTAGATGTCACAAAAGCGGGGTCTGAGACCCGCGTTTTATAATACAGGGAGAACGCAGACGCGAGCACGTGCTCCGCGTCGCGGGAAGATCGCGTTGAAGATGCGCTTGGACGCGGGAGTAAGCTTCGCATCTAATCAATAAAATATGAGAGAAAGAGGGATTTGGAAATGTGAAAGACGCAGGAAAGGAGGGGATAGAGACTCAGTGATGGGAGAGGGAGAGACGCGGGTTTAGGGAAAATTAACAAGGAAAGGAAAAGAAAAAGGAAGAAAAGGAAATAAGGAAGGAAAGAAAGAAAAACAAAGGAAAGAAAGAAAGAAGAAAAGGGAGGTAGGCCGACCGTGGCTTGGCCCGTGGTCGCCGGCGGCGGCCGGAGTTGGCCGGAGTTGGGTGGCCAAGGCCCTAAAAGAGAAGTGTATGATGGTGCAAGTGTAGTACAAAATGATTTCTTGGAGTTTTTGTAAATGGTGTTTCGGAGGACGAACCTATAGTTCGTTGGAAAGAGAATGACGAGGAGAAGAAGATGGTATAGTTGGTGGTGGTTAAGGTTGAGTAGATAGTGGTGGAAATGAGAAAGAAGGCAATGGTGATAATGGGTTTCTTGGTGAAGAAGGAGAAAAAGGAAGGAGGAGAAGGTGGTGGAAATGGGTTGCTTGAATTTGGTAGAATGGAGAAGGAAATGGGGGATGATGGAGAGTGAAAAAGGGAAGAATTGGTGGCCAAAAATGGTGGCCAAGGAGGGCAAGGTGCTGCCCTTGCTGCTGTTTCGTTTGCAGGAAATGGAGAAGGAAGAAGAGAGAAAAAAAAGAATGAGAGAGAGAGAGAAGAGGTGGGGTATATTTATAAGGAGGGAAAATATTATTATAATATAGCCATTGGAATGTTTTGGATTTAATGAGACTTGCGTCTCCCACAATGGCTGTGTCCTCTTGAGAAGAAATCCACGTCTGGGCCAATATGAACTGGACGCGGAGAAAAATTCGCGTCCAGGAGAATAAACGCGAGTTTCGCGTTTGACATGAAGGACTAAAGTCATAATGACTTGATTGGAGTTGATCTGAAATGCATTAAATGCAGTAAGGAGAGGATCTCTGCATTAAAAGCTGAATCCGAGTTTGGTGAAACTCGCGTTTAGCGAGGAGAGAGAAAAGAGAAAAGTAAAATATCTGGATACTATTCCGGTATCTGGGAAAACACCGAAAACTCTGGAAATGCACGAAAAATGAAGCAGTTTGGAAAGCTTCTCAAAAATTCTCAAAAATAATAAATATTACATAAAGATTTTTGGTGAAATTAGTTTTTAGAAATTCAATCTCATTTTCAAGATAAAAATTCAGAAGTCAACCGTTGACACCGGTCTATGCCGGGTCGGCCGGATTTTTGATAAATTCTAAAAATTCTCCAAAAATTCATTTAGATAGAAAATATGATTTTAAGAAATAATGTAAAAGCCGTTTCTAAAATTTCAACTCAGTTTGTAAATTAAAAATTCGAAAGTCAGTCAGCGACACTGGTCGACACCGGTTTTGAAGATTTACAATTTAATTCTGAAAAATTCCAGAAAATCATGAAAAATCTAAAATATTAAAAAATAATATTTGAAACTAAAATCAGTCAAATCTGAATGCCAAAAAGGTCAAATCATGCAGTACTGTTATATGAGTAAGAATAAAAATAAAAAATAAAAAAATACGCTCAAAAAATCAGGACACGTAGCTGTGTACGTATTCTGAGGATGGGGTGTTACAGCATCCCAGTAATAGGAGCCTCAACTCTCTCCTGCTGGGCCAGCTCCTGTATCATCTCCTCGATCTGGGAGGAAGCAGCGGCCTCGCTAACCACGACCAGCCCTGCGATATGAAGCCAAATGAAAAAGAAAACGTCAAAATCCTTTTCCTAGTTAAAAGGATGAGTTAGGCGAAAAAGAGCACCTTCAGCAGCTTCAGCAGGAATAACTGCCGCTGGTGGTGACGCCGTCACCGGCTCACACCCATATATTTCCTCCTCCGAGATGTGTGAGAATTTACTCGGATCAGGAGGAGCGGGTTCATCGCCAAAGTTGACCTCATCGCCTGAATCATACCCTTCTTCTTCGGATGAAGAAGACGATAGTGCAACGCGAGAAGCCTCGGCAACCGGGGCCTTGCCACCAAATACCCCAGTGGTAGGGCTGGGGTCAACTACCCGAGGACTGGGGATTAATACACTAGGGGATCCAGGCTGTGGTGCCTCATCCCTCCTCTCATGAGCTGAGGAAGACCCGGGCTGAGTTGAGACCCCTGGAATCTCAACATCACCTCCGCTCATTATGTCAACTTCAAGCTGCTCAGCCTCGTCAGCGGCGGTGGGTTTGTCAGCGAACTCCCCTTCCTCTAAAATCCTGGGGCCCCTGCTGCGCAACCCACAGGTACGGACTAAGGGGGCGTCATCCTCATCTTCCGTTTCTTCCCTCTGTTCCTCAACACCAGAAGGGATGTCTTCGGACGGAGAAACTGCGGCCGCCAAGTCTCTCTGGACCTTCTTTGGGGCAGGCTCAACAGTGGAAGTAGAGCCTTGAGGACGCTTACGCGCCACCTGTCGACCCTTTGCTGCTCGCGACTCCTCCCATGATACCCTTCTGGTCTCCTTCAGAGCCTTCCGATACTCCTCAACGCCTCGTGAGCGTTTGTTGGACCCCAACTTGGCTTCGTAAAATGCATTGATACTCTCGATGCATGAGTACTCAGGAGCAAAGTCAGGCGTTTGGTTGGCTTGGAAGTACCAGGTACAGAAGCTAAGGCTTGTACAGCCTTTCGGCTCTTTGGGAGGCAGACGAAAAAGTGCTTCCGTCCCTCCGGCCACACTATAATACCAAGCCCGAGCACCTTCAAACAAGTTCCCACTGAAGGCGAGTCGAGCATTGGGGTTACCGACATACAATTGATCATAGCCGAACTGTCGGGCGAAGCGATTCGGCATGTACGGCTCGATCGTGCACGAATTCCCTTGTCGGAAAAGCACATACCCAGGCCGAATATTGACCAACCACCAGAAAACTCCCGATGACAGCCTCGTGAAGTCATCTGGGCCCACGAAGTCAGCAAGTTTATCCCCGAAAGATGCACCAGCAATCTCGGGGAAGCAGCGATTGAGCTGGTAGTTCGAAGCAGTTAGAACGCACCTCCGAATGAAATACATATAAGTATTACACCAGCTTGAACCCTCCAACCGTTGTACGAAAGGGGTAAACCCCTCACTCCAAGACACCGGCGTCATCAGGGAGGGACAGTGCATAACGTACCAAGCCATTAGGTACGTGTAGGGAAGCTCAACCCGAGGGTTGGGACGCTTTACCGTCGGCCTCCCCTCTGAGTCAACAATCGGCTCACCCTGGGAGTCGACAACCTTCTCTACCCTGCACAGACTCTGAGTTAAGGCCCGCAACCCGCTTTGAATACCGGCCGCCATGGCTGGGAGGAGGGCTATGGGCCTACCATAAGCCAGGAGCACCGCCGGGTACACTACGTCGGCAACAATCACTTCATGTGGCAGTGTCGGCACCACACATCGCTTCAACCACAACATTAAGAAGCCCGCCAACAGTGCTCGATTGGAGATAGGGGTCCGGGCTTGATGATGGAAACTTTCAAAAATCGTGTCAGGTTCGAAAGTATCCTCGTTCGACTCCGTGGTGTAGGAGTCTACAGAAGCCTTGATCCTATCGGCAATCTCCTCGTCGGAGCTGGGAGCCAGTCGGGTCACTGGATGGTCTTTTTGATTGACACCATTAAACAAGTAGCTTGCCCAAGACAGCTGCTTGACTCCCCTCGTCCTCCAAGAGGTTATCTGGCCACAAATGTGGAAGTGACATAACACCTCCCAATAAGTCTCGTACACTCGAGGAGACGCTTTCTTCAAAAGATGAAGCTCCTCAGTGGTCGGGACGTATTCCTCATAGGGAGAGTCCCCCATTACCAGCCCCGAGACTTCATACAACTCGTGCAGGGCAAGACTCATCTCTCCGACCGGAGTGAAGAATGTCCCCGTCAGAGGATTGTAACGCTCCAGGATCCCAAAGAAGTTTTGAGAACTTGGTGGAATACCATACTGCACGGCCCTGACCGCTTGGTACAATTCCACATGCTCCAACAGGCCTCCAAGATCGGCAAGGACGAAGCTCACCATCTTGCCCCACCAATACTTCTCAGTGGAATGGATCCACCCGGGCGAACGGAAGTCGACCGAAAAATCACCCCCCACTTTCATGAATGCGTTGAGGAAGGTGGTGCCGAGTTTAGGAGTTTCTCCTATTAGGTGATCGGTCCTCAACAGCCCGGGAAACAGGCCGAGAGCCTCCTTATCATGACCAGCATGATATACCTTCTTGGAGCCTAGATTGCCGAGAGTAACCTCAGGGACGGGTCGGGAAAGCTCCCATGTCAGTTTTCGAGGGACGGACATGTGCTGGAGATAAGATAGTGGGTACATCCTCTCCATGTTCGGAAGAAAGAACCTTCTATCCCCTATCTGACGGAGCCATTTATAATCTCCGTCATGCAAGGAATAGCCGCCCTCGCTAATATGGTCTCCAAAGAAGAAAGCAGGCTTCTCCATCGGAGCGCGAGCATTCGTTGTGAATGCCGCGTCAGTCATAAGCTCCCGAAAGGTTGCCGCGTCAACGTTGGAGAGCCTCTCCCTTCGCTCCTTCAACTTGTCGGCAGTCACAGGAGCAGTCTTTTGCAGCACAAAGGTTAAATCACGGTCAGCACCACCTATGTGCCCGAAGTGGCGCCTCTTGGAGAGTGGGCTGGAAGAGTGTCGCACTGCATAAGAAAATGACACTTGATCAGAAGTCTAAACGAAAATGATTAAGTGTCTATAATTCAGACGCAGAAGAGATACTGGACGCAGAAATTATCAAAATCTGCGTCCAGACCTGAGGATCCGCGTCCAGACCTGAGGACCGTGAGGCCAGCAGGGAGTCTGCGTTTTCAAAATCCAAGACTTATGAAAAATATCTAAGTACTTGGACTCGGTGCAAGATTCATAAAAATCAGCGTCTGATGTCACAGAACGCAAGAATCAAGTCTGCGTCCGGATCTTTCACAATTAGAAACATTCTAAGTGATGACTCCGGAACGCAAGTCTTACTGGCGCCCTATGTTCAACAAACAAGTACATCCTCAAGCGGATAAAAGCGGTAGGGTCATCAAACTCGCGGCTTGTTTGTTAACTCAAAGACCGTGTCTGAGAACCAAACGCGGTTTCGAATCCACGTTGGCGGTTCTCCTTCAAAGAAGGGATTTTTAGGGTTATAAGAACTCCATAAACCCCTATAATGGCGAAGATCAAGCCTGATGGCGTTATACCTGAGATAGGGGCTTCCTGCATGGAGGAACCGCCCCTTTGGGCCTCAGTGACGACCGCCTTCGACGATGAAGCAGTTCGCTTGGCCTTGGGTGCCATTGTGAAGCAAGAATCTAATGCTAGACGGAAGAGAAGAGAACAAAGAGAACTTCCTTCTCAAAACCCTAACAGATGCAAGCGAAGACGAAAGAGAGATTGATAATGACTCTCTCAATGACTGTCGCCCTTTATAGGCACGGTGATTCGCAAAGATACGCGGCGCTTGGATCGACGCCGAATCACCGCCTGACGCGTGGACAGTGCATTTAATGCAGCGTGAAGTTCGCACGCCAAAAAGAAGGTGTCCCGACGGCTCCACAGGACACGTGGCAGTGCACTCATGGCATGGCACGGATTCGCACCCAACAGTCGCGCCTCTTCAATGGACGCATCTCTTCAGCTAGGCCATTGTTGCGTCCAACAAGTCGCGTCTTTACTCCAAAAAGATGCGTCTCTCCGAAAGTTCGCATCCTTCCAATCAGCCCAAGAATCGCGTCTGAATAACAGTCGCGTTTTCATTCCAAAAAATGCAGCCCTATGAAAGTCGCAACTTTAAAGCTGGCGTTCAATCCTTGCTTCTGCAGAACAGTTCAACAGTACACTGGCACAAGCAGACGACCGTCCACTCATGGCTTAAAGTGCACCCACGACAGACTTAAAGCAATCGGGGAGGTTTAGACTGTGCATCTAGACACTCAACACGATCAACTTTGGTGGCTTCAAAGAGTTCCACAGTACACTCACGAAGACCATACTCCAGACAAGATCAAACCCGGAGCATTGACAGTCCAGTCAGAAGGGCGAATTCAGCTAAAGTCCAAAGTATTTCGAAATCTGTCCCAGCCAACCGCGGAATATTGAAAACTTTGGAGGGGATTCTGTAGGCTGTCTAAAAATCACTAAAAGACAAGCCATTAAAAAGCAGAATTCCAAGTTCTAGACACAAAGCCGATTTTGGCCGCGTCTCAGCCGCACCAAGGCGCGAGGGTCGAAACCCGCGTCTCAGCCGCATCAAGGCGTGAGGGTCGAAACCCGCGTCTCATCAGCATCAAGGTGCGAGGCTCAACAGCCGCGTCTCAGCAGCATCAAGGCGCGAGGGTAGAAACTCGCGTCTCAGCAGCATCAAGGCGCGAGGCTCAACAGCCGCGTCTCAGCAGCATCAAGGCGCGAGGGTAGAAACCCGCGTCTCAGCAGCATCAAGGCGCGAGGCTCAACAGCCGCGTCTCAGCAGCATCAAGGCGCGAGGGTAGAAACCCGCGTCTCAGCTGCTCCAAGGCGCGTGGGTTGACACCCGCGTCTCAGTTGTAACCGTCCCGGTTTCGGGGCCAATCACGGCCCACATAACGGGGAAAGCTAGCACCCATTATGGAGTGTTTTTAGGAGGCACGTACGCCCCTGAAACCCCTATAAATAGCCCCGTCGCTATGAAGAAGGGGTGGGATGTTCAGTCGGATGATTTTTGGGAGAAAAGAGCTCTGAGAGAAAAGAGAGAGAGTTCAACCCTTCAGAGAACTTGCTGCGTTCAAGTTGCTCTTTGCCTATCTTCTCTTTGAGAGTTTTGGTAGACAGAGCTGAGTTACTCCATCTACCATCCGAAGAGGAGATCCCCGAAAGTCTCGACAGTCACCCGGTCAACGGAGAATAAGATTCACTCTCCACCGCCACTTGAAGAACCTAACCTTAAACAAAGGGAGGATTCAAGACTCAACATCCTCCCTCCCTTGTAATCGGAAGACTGATCTGTTGTAATTTTCTATTCAATCAAAAGAATTTTACAATCGAATCCTCCTTTTTCCGACGCATACACTTATCATGGCACAATACATTCATCCTTAACTCTATACATATATCATAAGCTTGCATCCTCCTTCTCATTCATGTATCTTGTCATCATAGAACCACGAGAATTAAATTTCCAACACAATACTCCCATGCATAGACATCTTTCAAAGTTCCTGAACATTACATATAAACGGAGTCCATGATTCCAAAATATTACAACACATACAAGCCCCTAGTTTCAAATACCGCAAGGACAAATATACACAGAATGCACCACAACATGATTTATCCACAAGAAAAAGTCTTAAGTAGAGCCTATACATACATATTTATATAACAAGAGTCAATCAAAATGATACAACAATATGCCATACATTCCATAACTTAATCCTTCCGGCTAGAGTGGTCCTTTACCCTTATCCAAACCTGAAAAGATGGAAAGAAAATAAAATGAGCTCGATAGCTCAGTGAGTAAACCATGCCAAAGGGTGTTGATACAGTACTTTCATAAACCAAGCATTCTAAAAGAGGTAGTTTACAACTAAGCCCATGAGACAATAAAATCCTCCAACCTAACTTACTTGTTCTAGGCCCTTGTTCTAGGCCCCATACATTTGTGGTCTACATGTCTCCACTATCAAGAGTTACATTCCTCTATGCCATAACACAAAGTGAATCACTTACATGAATATGTGCGTAAACTATTGTGGACTTGTCTTTCCACATCAACTCGGTTCGCTATTTTCTTAGTGTGACATTCTAGGTTAATACAAATATTACCAATATGGGATATGACTTGACAGTTTGCTTTTACATGCCATTCAATTTAAATGAAATTCCCCGTCTTCCTCCTCCTACCGGCTCCCGCCCGGCCCCTTCCTCCTTTATAGTTCATGTATATATAAAACGTATAAATTCCCCGTCTTCCCCCTCCTACCGGCTCCCGCCCGGTCCCTTCCTCCTTTTATATATTCATACTTATATATCAAGTCCCCATCTTCCCCCTTCCTACCGGCTCTCGCCCGGCCCCTTCCTCCTTGAAGCATAAATGCATGCATACATAGTTTAAGTCATTATGCTCTTAGCAATAAATTTAAAGACTAACTTACACATCATACACACAATTGATGCGTAACAAGAGGGAAGAAAACATGTACTTGGTGGTTTCCCAATATCGTGGTAAAGTCATGACATGTCACATTCAACCCTACGTGAAAACATGCATTATTCCCATATACTTGTTGATACCTAACACAACGCCATAGTGTAAGGAGGGGTCTTCCCCCTTACATTTGAGTAGACATAATGTGAGACTCGATGTCAATAGCTTGTCATTCATGGAGTGATATTGGTATGGGTCATGCACCCCACACATGCATCATATCATTTCTATTTATGAAAGGTAACGGTTATGCCACGTACATATCAAGTTGACTATCATGATATTAATAAAGAAAAACAACGAATTATCATACTAAATTGGCTCATCCAAGCATGATTGGTAAGTTAAAGCGTATGTCTTACACATGCATTCCACCACTAGGTATAATTGTAAGTTAAAACACATATCTTACACATGCATTCCACTGTTAGGCATAATTAGGAAGTTAAAACACATCTCTTACACATGCATTTCATTCACATGATAATTTAGAGAAGTAACAATTATGTAATACCCAATTAGGTCTCATTTAGCTTGCCAATAATCATAAAACAGCGAATTTTTATACTAAATCGTCTCACTTAGGCATGATTAGTAAGTTAGAACACATATCTCACACATGCATTTCATCACATGATAGTTTAGAAAAATAACAACTATGTAATACCCAATTAGGTCTCATTTAGCTTGCCAATAATCATAAAACAGCGAATTAGGCACACTTGTGGGTCATCTATGATTAAAATTTTTTTACTTCTCTAAATTTGATGAAAAATTACCTTAATAGTTTAGGTTTACTCACCTTGAATTCAGATCTGAAAAATGTAAGTTGGGCCTCCAAAATCTTTATGTAGAAGTGGTAGATCCTCCCCCAACTCACCCCAAAACCTCCCCCCTCCAAGCTCCGGCCTCTCCCTCCAAGATCCGCCGCGGCGCCCCCCTTCAGGCCGCGCGTCCGCGGCCAGCCAGCAGCACGCGCGGCGTGCTGCTGCTGCTGTGCTTGCCGCGCGCGCGCGAGCACTCCCCCCTCTCGTGATGGCTTCGATCTAGGGTGGAAGATGAGTGGTGAGGGATTAGGATTGATTTAGAGAGGGTGTTCTATTTTCAGAAATTTTTTGAGAAGAGAAAGGAGTTGATTAGGGCTCCAAGTTCTCTATTTTGGAGAGGAGAGAAATTCAGATCTGATGGAGGATGAAGATGAGGGCAAATTTGGTAGTCAACCCTATATTTTGGTGCAATTTACAAAGTGAGGGAGGTCTCTCTCTAGTTGCCACTTGGACTCACATTCCTCAATGTAATCCTAGCCCTTGATCCCCCCCAAGCATGCATACCTACCCCTAATCCTAAACTTAGGGTAATAACATGATTTGGTTAAGAGAAAAGGGTTAGGTTACAATTCATGCCAACTCTCACCCTTATTAAAGCCACTAATTGGTACATTTACACATGTACTAATACCTTCATGTCATATATCCTTAGTCACCATAATTTAAAAAAAAATGAAAGGGGAGTGGGTCACCTAATTAAACTTAAATTGTTGCTATTGAAAAATTGAGGGTAACTACCTTAGATAAAACATTTAACAACAATTCTTTATAATTAGGATGAGGAGAAATTTAAATAAAATAATAAAAATTTAATTAGTAAAAAAAAAATTTGGTTGTTACAAGAACTCTAATAGAGGGAGAGAGAACGGTTTTCCGACAGCCATTGGCGGGCGGTTCGGATCCGTTCGCACCCGTTGGCGAGGGGATCGGGTAGCGGAGTGGATCAGATCTGGTTCGGCCTATACCCTTGAGACCCGATTCAAAAAGAACCAGGCCAGGTAGGGAACCCAGACCCAGACCCAGACCCGAGCTCGGCCCGACCCGGCACCGGCGCCGGCCGGCCGCCGCCGCCGCCGCCAGCGGCGGCGCGCGCATGCCTGCATGTGCGGGCATAGTTCCCTCCTTTTCGCGCGCGAAAAACTCCAAGTACCCAAAGGGCACGCCCTTTGTTCTCAATTTTCTCTATTTATACACCACAAGCTTCCATCCCATGGCCAATGTGGGACTAAATGTTTTTAGCTACCTTTAGTCCCATTTGGCTTTGAATTAGGCAATCTTTGGACTTGAATATCTCATTCATTCGAAGTCGGAATTGAACATGTGAATATACCACGTTCATCCCCAATGGAAGGAGAACACACTCCAACCATCATCCAATTGATTCGATCAACGGATCTTGCCATAATTCAGCTTAAAGATTCATTTTTTTTATATTCTTCAATTCCAACAATCCCCCACAATGAATGGAGATTCAAGGAAATGACACACAAAGAGACTGACTCTATTGTGAAAGGTACTTGAGAAAAGAAACTGCATAAGGATAGGTGAACTAGGTCTTGAACCTTCCATAGCGAAATCTTTATCGGACTTACTGGCTAATCAGTGAACTAGGTCTTGAACTGTTAGCTGTTAGTGTAAGCCAAGTCAACAAGCTTCACACAGTGACTTTCCAAATCAACTTTGGTTCTCGGTTGTGTCCGTTTTGGCCCTGGACATTCTTGGTTTCAGAGAGTATCTTTAGGGAATAACAGCCTCCATAGAAATTCCCAAAGAGCCGACCCAACTCTATACTCACATAGGTGATAGACCTATTAAGAGTAGTCTACTCTACTCCACTTGTTTAGTAACAAGATATAGGCATCATTAAAAGCGTTAAGTTTATCCTTAATCCACTTGTAGAAAAGCACTTATGTGCACCTTAGGAATGGATTGGAGTCAAGCTCCTAAGTGCTTATTTGCTGAGTCAATCATAACTAGTTTTTCCTCTTGAAACTTAGTCCGTGGGATCTCCAGTCGCTAAGTGAGGTTTCCATTAAGCTGACTCGGTAAGGTTAGGCTTTTAGACCCATTCCCCTCGATGCGCAGTTTATACGCTCTCCACTTAAACCTTTAGTAAGCGGATCCGCTAAATTATCCTTTGACGATACAAAGTCAATAGAGATAATTCTATTTGAGAGCAACTGCTTCACGGTATTATATCTACGACGAATATGTCTAGACTTACCGTTGTATATAACATTTTGTGCCCTAGATATAGCTGCTTGATTATTGCAGTGTATACATATAGCGGGCACTGGCTTTTGCCATAATGGTATATCTTCTAAGAATTGTCGAAGCCATTCTGCTTCTTCTCCAGCCTTATCTAAGGCTAAGAATTCCGATTCCATAGTGGAACGGGCAATACATGTTTGTTTAGAAGACTTCTATGATACCGCTGCTCCTGCTAGAGTAAATACGTATCCGCTAGTTGATTTTGATTCCTCAGAATCTGCAATCCAATTAGCATCACTGTATCCTTTCAGTACAGGTGGATACTGTTCATATCTCAAGGCATATTCTTTGGTATGTGATACGTAACCCAATACTCGTAGTAGAGCAGTCCAATGTAGATCACTAGGATTGCTAGTGTATCTACTTAACTTGCTTACAGCGTAAGCAATATCCGGTCTAGTGCAATTCATCAAATACATTAAACTTCCGATAATCTGAGAATACTCCAACTGGCGTATTCCAGTTCCTGTATTCTTATGAAGGTGGACGTGTGGGAGAAAAGGATTTGTATTCTCCTTTATCCCATGATCTTTGAATCTTTCTATATCTTATTCACGTAGTGAGATTGAGATAGACTGATTCCATCTGGTGTTCTGGTGATTTTAATTCCTAAAATTACATCAGCAACCCTCAGATCCTTCATATCAAAACTGCTGGATAACATTCGTTTAGTGGACTTAATAATTTCAATATTAGTCCCAAGTATCAACATGTCGTCTACATAAAGACAAACAATGATACATACATTTTCAACTGTTTTAGTGTACACACACTTATCGCATTCATTGATAGTGAATCCATCTTTGATCATGACACTATCAAATTTCTCATGCCATTGTTTTGGAGCCTGCTTTAAACCGTATAAGGATTTTACCAATTTACACACCTTGTGTTCTTGGCCCTTGACTTTAAATCCTTCTGGTTGCTCCATAGATATCTCTTCATTTAATTCAACATTTAAGAATGCAGTCTTGACATCCATTTGATGGATATCTAAGTTGTGCAATACTGCAATTGCAATTAACATCCGAATGGACGTTATTCTTGTTACTGGTGAATAAGTATCGAAGTAGTCAAGTCCTTCTTTTTATCGATAACCCTTGGCTACTAATCTAGCCTTGTACTTATCGATAGATCCATCGGGTTTTAATTTTCGTTTGAAAATCCACTTACACCCAATTGGTTTACTGCCAGGAGGCAAGTTTACCAATTCCCAAGTATGATTACTTAGTATGGATTCTATTTCGCTATTTATAGCTTCTTTCCACATTTGTGCTTCTGGGGTTGACATAACCTCTTTAAATGTTTGAGGCTCGCTCTCAATAGCGTATGCTATGAAATCTGGACCAAAAGATTTTGAGATTCTAGATCTCTGACTTCTTCTTGGTTCAGTTTCCGCATTAACAGTCGGTTCCTCGAAACTTTCGTCCCTGAACGCCATCTCGTGTGTTCTTTTCCCAGAAGTCTTATCTGCTTCCCGTTTGTACGGAAAGATGTCTTCAAAGAACATAGCATCTCTAGATTCGATAATCATGTTTACATGAATATCTGGTATCTCTGATTTATGAATCAGAAATCTGTAGGCACTACTATTCAAGGCATAGCCTATGAATATGCAGTCCATAGTTTTTGCTCCCAACTTAGTCTTTTTAGGTAATGGTGCTAGCACCTTTGCAAGGCACCCCACATTTTGAGGTAATGGTAGGAAGGTGTCCTTCCATGCCATAACTCGAATGGTATAAGATCAAGTTTCTTGTGGGGTACTCTATTTAGAATATAATTTGCAGTTAATAGAGCTTCCCCCCACAAGTTCTGCGGAGCTCCAGAACTTACAAGTATGGAATTAACCATCTCCTTCAAAGTTCTGTTCTTCCGTTCAACAATTCCATTCTGCTGAGGAGTGTATGGTGCTGTAGTTTGATGGATTATACCAAAATTAGCACATAACTCACTAAAATCATTTGATTCATATTCTCCGCCTCTATCGGATTTTAGAATCTTGATTTTCTTGTTGAGTTGATTCTCAACTTCGGCTTTATATGTTATAAACAAATTTATTGCCTCATACTTCTGTTTAAAAGATACACATAACAGTATCTTGTACAGTCATCAATAAAAGTAATAAAATACTTTTTACCGCTTATAGTTGGCATAAACTTCAAGTCACACAGATCGCTATGAATTAACCCTAAAGGTTCTGTATTTCGATCTATTGAGTGAAATGAATTTTTCGCCAACTTGGCCTCAACACAAATCTCACACTTGCGAATTTCTTCCAAGTTGAGTTTAGGAATATATCCCAGATTAGACAAGTTTTTCAAAGACTTATAATTTACATGCCCTAATCTAGCATGCCACAAAATAGGAGACTCAAGCAAATAAACAGAAGAATTTCTTTTATTTATAAGCTTTGGGTACAAATACACAGGCTTTTTATCTACCACTGCAACATTGGCTTTAAAAAGTCCATCAACAAGATACCCTTTCCCACATACATCCCTCCCTTAGTAAGTACAAATTTGTCGGATTCAAAAACCATTCTAAATCCTTTCTTACTAAGTATTGATCCGGAGATCAAATTCTTGCGGATGTCTGGAACATGAAGCACATCGTTAAGAGTAAGCTCTTTCCCCGATGTCCACTTCAGGATGACCTTGCCCTTTCCTTCAACCTTTGAGGAAGCTAAATTACCCATGAATAGTTGCTCATCTTGCTCTAGCCTTTGATATTCTGAGAATAACAATTTCTCCGAGCAGATGTGCCGAGTAGCTCCCGTGTCTACCCACCAATCCTTGTTATTGGTTGTCAGATTTACTTCTGACACCACAGCTGAAAGACTTGGTGATTCATGGTTGGTCATGTTCACCTGTGGGTGGCTCTTCTTATTCTTTTTGAGACGGCTGCGACATTCATTAGTCTTATGCCCTTCTTTGTTGCAGATGTAGCAGGTTCCTTTGAATCGCATGCTTTTGCCGTCTTGAGCCTTGCCTTTGTACCCCTGGGAAGTCTTCTTCCGCTTTAAGCCTTTGGAAGTAGACGCTTTCCCCTTTGAGTCCTCGATCACATTTGCTTTTGCTTCGTAGGAGTTCTTGCTGCTCCTTTTCTCGGACTTGCGGTTGTCCTCCTCGATACGAAGCCTCACAATGAGATCTTCCAACTTTAGCTCCTTTCGCTTGTGCTTCAGGTAGTTCTTGAAGTCTCTCCACGCAGGTGAGAGTTTCTCCACGATAGTTGCAACCTGAAAAGTTTCAGGAAGAATCATACCTTCGGCTTCTATCTCGTGCAAGATAAGTTGGAACTCTTGCACCGACTGATTACAGTCTTGCTATCCACCATTTTGTACTCCAGAAATCGTCCTACGACGAACTTCTTGGTACCAGCATCCTCAGTCTTGTACTTCTTGTCAAGACTGGCCCATAACTTCTTTGCCATTGTGATAGGACTGTAGACATTGTAAAGAGAGTCATCTAGTCCATTTAAAACATAATTTTGGCAAAGGAAGTCACCTTGTGTCCAAGCATCGACTGCAAGGACTGAGTCCCGATCAGTTCCGGGTTCTGGTGGATCCTCCTGCAGGAATTTGGCCAGATGAAGAGTGGTCAGGTAGAAGAGCATCTTCTGTTGCCACCTCTTGAATTCTGTGCCGTCAAACTTTCCTGGCTTCTCCGGCTTCGGATTAGGAAGTGGAGTAGGCATCAAAGCTTGGAGCTGCATGTTTGGTGCCTTGCTTGTACTATCTTGATTAGTCTCTGACATTTTCTGCAAGTTCAAGCAGAATAGAAGTAAGAAATCTAATTGTCTTAAGATTGTTGGTATTCTGCTTAACAGGAATCAATCTGACAACTAATCAAGATCACTGAAATATCAACAATCTAATTGGCCAGGTCGGCAAATATCAGGTGGGAGGTTTTCTGTTCAATAGAACGTTCCTTAATTTAAGAACCACCTTTCAATTTCCTTCCTTGGTTAAACACCAATTAGACTGAATCTAAATCAGTCTCGATATACTGTAAAGTATATCCCCTGTATAAAGGACTTAATCCACTTATACAGTATTTGGAGTGAGGTACGCTTAGAGCGAATCTCCTTAAGACAATTACTTCCCCCGCACCGGTGCTAACGGGATAATGGACGCTGGTCTCCCAAGATACAACACTCCTTCACGGTATTTGGATAGCACTACCAAATCACCGTACAGTTGAACCTTAGTCAACCAGTACCTTCACAGGATTGTTGAAGCAGCGGTACAAGGACAAATTTCAAATGAATATTTTCCTTTACTCTCTGGAGGAGCACCCACTGTTGAGGACGAAGGAAGGTTGAAGAATTTTCTTCAGAAGTACCAGATTCAGACAACAATTCTTGTAAAAGAATCTGTTGAATTTTCTGATTCCTCTTTCAGAACAATTTTGCAGAATCTCCTTTGGAAGTCGCTTTCCTACTTCTCGCTGGAAGCTCGGTTCAGAACGCCGAAAGTCACTTCGCGCAGATCAGAACTCTAATAGAGGGAGAGAGAGATATTCTCAGTTTGGTGTGTCTGAGAATGGAAATCTGGAGCGCTATTTATAGCGCTCCGGGAGGGCATTCTCGTCCGCCAGAAATTCAACAGTTGCGATGGTTCGGACAGAACTGTCGCAACCGTTCAACTGTCCAAACCGCACAACGGTCCAACCGCACAGACGGTTTTCCGACAGCCGTTGGCGGGCGGTTCGGATCCGTTCGCACCCGTTGGCGAGCGGATCGGGTAGCGGAGTGGATCGGATCTGGTTCGGCCCATACCCTTGAGACCCGATTCAAAAAGAACCAGGCCAGGTAGGGAACCCAGACCTAGACCCGGCACTGGCCGGCCGCCGCCGCCGCCAGCGGCGGCGCGGCGCATGCCTGCATGTGCGGGCATAGTTCCCTCCTTTTCGCGCGCGAAAACTCCAAGTACCCAAAGGGCACGCCCTTTGTTCTCAATTTTCTCTATTTATACACCACAAGCTTCCATCCCATGGCTAATGTGGGACTAAATGTTTTTAGCTACCTTTAGTCCCATTTGGCTTTGAATTAGGCAATCTTTGGACTTGAATATCTCATTCATTCGAAGTCGGAATTAAACATGTGAATATACCACGTTCATCTCCAATGGAAGGAGAACACACTCCAACCATCATCCAATTGATTCGATCAACGGATCTTGCCATAATTCAGCTTAAAGATTCGTTTTTTTTATATTCTTCAATTCCAACAAAATTTTCAAGTCTCATCTCCTTTATCTGGATCTCACCCTCAAATTCCTAAAATCCCGCTCTACAAAATCGGAGCACTCGAGCAAGGAGCCAAACACTTGGCGACTTCCACCGCAACCGGCGAGCTAGACAAGGCGGCTTCCACTGGAGCACGGCTCACGAGTCGCGCCCACCTCCTCATCGTCTTCATTGGTATGCTAAAATTTATTTTAATTTGAATTACTCATTGATTTTTTATCTTGTCATTGTGATAACTTTCTAATTTTTTTTATTGTTCATCATAGCGTAATTTATTTAATTAGTGATAATATAAAAATAATCGGAAAGATCATTTGATAAAATTAGTTAATTAGTAATTAGTGTGTTATATTTTTGTACTTTTGCTATAGTCTTATAAAGGTTGTATGTTGTATGTATTTTGTGAATCTATTAAATTAGTTAATTGGTGATTAGTTAATTAGTGATTAGCACGTTAAATGTTATTTTGTATCTCCGTCTTTGAAATCCTGACTACGCTACTGGATGAGAGATGCGGAGGACGAGACCATGGACGAGGTGTTGCTATTCCTATTTCAGTGGTTAGTCCATTAGAAGGGATGAAAGTAATATTGGATGTGTATTTGATTTTGGAGGGAAAATTTGAATTTCCTTCAATTTGCATTTAATATCCAGTCTCACATTGGATAAACCAAAAAAAGTTGAGTGGTGTTTGTGCCAACTCTTCCATTATCTATTGTTATGAGTGTTAGGCCATGAGCCACACTCTCCACGCACACGCGCGCCGAGCCGAATCGGGTCAGGTTCGGGGTAGGGTGGCGCGTGCTCACGACACGAATGCATCTCCGTTCAAGGAGTTCTTAAGCCAGTTACATTTTGAATTTTTTTTAATAATCATATCTACGTAGATCAAAATAACTCATGAAAAGTAGATAACAAAATTAATGCTATTTTTTCCATCAAGATAATCATATCTTAAAATATTTGAACGAAATAAACAAATCTTAATTTAACATTTGAATTAATCATAACGATTGAAATTGTTCACAGAAAACAAAGCAGACAAGAAGTTATGTTTGACAGATTCATTATATTTAGATTTGAATGAATTGGAGTCGATTCTCAGGAGGTAATTTTTCAAATTTTGGCCTCAATGAAATGAGAGGTTGTGGGTTCGGATTTGGATTTGAAAGAGTAATTTAGTTTTTGAGGAAGAGATGGAGCCACACGGAGTTGGATCTGGTGCAAGAGCTCGAAGGAGGAAGGATAAATGACATGGGTTTGAATCCGAGAGAGAGAGAAAGAGAGAGAGAGAAGGAAGCGGCGAGTGGATACCACCAATTGATTATATAGTGAAAAAAGAATGGCTGTGATTTATTAAGTTTGATTTATTAGGCGAGAGGGTACCAGCACTTGATCTCTTGTATCTTGTTTTTCTTTTGTTACTTTGCTATTTTTTCTTTATTTTTGTGATTATTCAAAAAAAAAAAAAAAAACTCCTCCTTTCTTAATACTTACCTCATTATTGTTTTCTTTCCTATCGTTACTATCATCTCCAGTCTTATCACATCTTTTGCTAATCTCAAATTTGTTTGTGATCTTAAGTTTTTTTTTTTTTTTTAATTAAACCATTTTCTCCCACGTAATCTCTTCATACCCCACTATGCCCATATCCAATGGAGTGGCTGTTTGGGTTCAAGGAATTGGGTGGAAGTGAGAAAATAGGAAGTGTCTTTTCTCATTTTCGCTGTTCATCCAAACATCATAAAAGAGAAATGAAAAAAAAATTCTTTTCCTTTTCTCTTTTCTCTTTTACACAACCATCTCCTCACTTCTAGAATGTTACAGTTATTTTGTGGTCATGTAAATCTCATTTATAATAAGTTGTAACACAAAACAGTTAATTTTTTTCTCATGTAAATCTCACTTGCATTCTAATTACAGTCTAATTTTTATTTTTCTTAATTAATTTTTATTTTAATATTTTTTGAGGTCAACTTTGTGGTCAACTTTTTCACTTCTACTTCCACATTACCATCCAAACACTGGAAAAGACAAAACATTTTTCAAATCACACTTCCTAATAACATCCAAATACCGAAAAACTTACTAACTAATTCTTAAGTTTCAAAGGGAACCATCACCACTTCCTCACTTCTTCGCTTCCTCACTTCCACCCTTAACCAAACAGGCCAGCTGAACCCGAAAAAATACCATGATCCATCAATCCATCATTAATTTAGAGAACTGGGCCCAGAAAACATATATGACCTCTTTCTGTTCTGGGCGTTATAGCCGGCCCATTAATGTTCAAGCCATTACGGAGAGTCTCGAGGGTACTAAAGTCATTTTGGCATTCAGGGTTCGAACCATCGCCCCATAAAACCGTCTCCGCCCCCATTCGTTGCAAAACCCTAATCCTAGATCGATCCCGCCGTTCCAGAGAGAGTGCTCCTTCATCACAGGTATCATCAAATCCCCTCTCTTTGTAAAATTTACAATTTTGATCCTTCTGTTCTCTTCATAGACTGCCCATCTTCTTCGTTCTCGTCTAGGGTTTTGAAATGGCCAAGTCGAAGAACCACACCGCCCACAACCAGTCCTACAAGGCCCACAAGAACGGCATCAAGAAGCCAAGGAAGCACAGGCATACCTCAACCAAGGGGGTACGCGATCTCACCTAAAATAAAGTGTCTTTTTTTTTATTTCTATGAAATAAGATGATTTGTTGTTTTATGTCCATTTGTTAACAGATGGATCCAAAGTTCTTGAGGAACCAGAGGTACGCGAGGAAGCACAACAAGAAGAGCGGAGAGGCCGGATCTGAGCAAGACGAGTAAAAACTGAATATTTAGGGGTTCTTCAAGTGTTTTGAACTCAGGATCATGTTTTACTAATTTTTGCATTATTTAGATATGTTTTTGTTTGGATTATGAAGAATGGTTATTGTGCTTAATGTTTTGAGATGGTACTGTTGAATTTGAGATGTCTCAGTAATCATATCAGTCTGGGTCAGACCTATTTCTAGTTTCTTGCACTGTTTTAAATCTTAGTTTTGGCCTGATGTTTTAGTTTCAATTGATTGTGATCTTGTGCTGTTCATTTATTCACGCTTTACTTTTAACTCTATATTATTGGTTGAAAATAGTTCGGGTTGAAGAAAGAACAAAATTTCTTTTAGCAAATTCAACAAATATATATTCTAATTCAGAGCTTATTCAATCTATAAGCATATACATTTTTTTCTTCTTACTTGTTAATTGAGATGCATTGGGAAATGGCACCCGCCTTGATTAGCTTATGTTTTTGTTTGGAGAGATAAAAATGGTGAATCAACTTTGGGCTGTTGTCATTGTTTCTGCATGTTAATACTCACTATGTTATTGAGGGTTTTGAATTGGTGTCCTAGTTTAGACTTGGAACTTACTTTATATTTATAGTTGAGCTAAAATGTGTATTGCATATGCTGAAGTGTTATATGTCATTTTTGCACTAAAACTCGACACATGCTCCTGTTGAGGAAGGAGGCTGTTCAATACATTTAGTTTTTTCAGTGAGGAAATTGGTAATTGGTTGTTAATAGTTTTCCTTAGATCTTGTGCTGCTTGTCACCAGCTGTATTGAGAACTTACTTTCATAGTTTGTTGATAGAGGTTGAGTGATTTATTTAACGAACTCCATAGAGTACTTGGAGGCAGTGGGTTACCATCTGTAAGCAGCAAGGAGTAAAGAGATCATGTTGCTCTGTGCTGTGTAACTTGAAGAATTATGTGGTTGTTGGGATGAACTTGCTGATTTTGATTTTCTAAATGTTCATCCATAGCACACACATATATAGATATAGATTTGTGTCATTCCGGAAGGATTCGAGGCAGAATTCTTCCCACTTAAATCCAACCCTACGACATCTGAATGCAAGATTCACTCTGTTGAAGTTGATTTACTTTATTTGAAGTACCTAAAAATAAAAATCAAGTTTTTTGAAATTAAAAAATCAAGTTTTTTGAAATTCTTTGCCTATTTATCAGGTATGCGCAAAATGGATTGCGGAAATAGTTGGTTAGTTTACGGTGTAGAATATTTGAAATTTAAAAAAAAATTGGTGTGCGAGTTTTTAAGTGTTTATATCACGATGAAATGGTCGGATCGAGAATTTCTATGTTTAAAGCCATAGATCTAAGTAATATGCTATTTTTGGCCGTCCGTTTTGCGCCTAGTTGATGGATGGGCAAAATGTATTCAAAAGGCTTCATTTTTGGTTACTTTAAATAATTTTGATAAATTTTAACGGAGTGGATATTGTATTTGAATGTCGAGGGTGTATTTGAGTGGCAAGGTTCGGGCCCGAATTCTTCCACATGGATCCTAGGGGGCCCGAATCCTTCCACATGGATCCTAGTCCCTCTGTGTGTGTGTGTGTGTGTGTGTGTATATATGAATTTTGTGTGTGTGTGTGTGTGTGTGTGTGTGTGTGAATTGTGTGTGTGTGTGTGTGTGTGTAAGGTTCTAAGGGGGCATGAAGTAATATTTACTGCATTTTGCCTAGTTCTTTTAGATGGTGGCCATGGGCTTATATCTGCAAGCTCATTTTCAAACATGATAGGTGGTAGTTTATGGGAGTGGCCACAAATTATTAATGAGTTGTACCGCTTATGTATGGTTTGAGATATTTTCTCCCCTGTTTGCATCTTCTCCTGGAATGTTTATTAGCACGAAAAGAAGAAAACTATAGCCAACCGCACGTTATACTGCATTTTCTACCTTTATAATACATGATCCTCAAATTTTTTTTGTTCATCACCACCACGTCTATCAGACACATAATTGCTTGTACCTTCCACCAAATAAACAGTCATTCAAGCTTTTCTTTGTTTCTTGACTCGCTTCCATTGTGGTATGGTCCTTTCAATTTGTGATTGGTTCATTTTGCAATGTGACCCTTTTAAGAGAATTGTTTTCACGAGGAAAATTATGCGGACGCAGCAACAACAACACACACAAAACAACCACACGCCACAAAATTTTGTTCTTGTTGGCTTCTAGATAATTATTTTTTGATGTCGCTGTTTCTTCATGTAAGTGCATTATTTATCTGTTTGAACAATCTGCTGTCAACATGCTTTTCCATCAAGTCACAATTACACCAGAATAGGATCTTTACTATTTTAAACCACTTCTGGCTTTGGCCAGTGTTGCAGTTTTTTGTATGAAGTAAACCAAGTTCTAGAAATAGTGTTGGTTGTTTGGTTAAGGGGACTTTCTGATTTGAGATATCTTGTATCCTTTAGTTTTGATACCACCAATTAGTTAATTTGTGAGTGAGTTGCAGTTACAATCTGTTTTTTGTTGTCAGCACCATATGGTTTGTGTTTGATGGTGTTTTACAGAGTCAATTTATCGTTTGTAATGGACCACTAAGCAAAGCCATGCGTCTGTTTCAAGAAAGAAAATGTAAAACTGTATATTGCACAGTACAAACATGAAAAATATTACAGAATACTTTGAAGTTCTAGACCTGTTATGTGATAGCATAGTCGTTCTATATCAATTCGCGTACAGCTGTATCTTGATGAAAGTGGAATGTTGTGCTTGTAATGAGCCATATCGCTCGTATGATGTTTATGGAATGCTGATGCGGATTGGATTATGCAATTTGGGGAAATAGTTGCTGATATTTGGTCCAAGCATGGTTTGTACCCTTGGTTGAGTTTATCTTCAGGTTCAACATGTTGATTGCATTCTGCTCACGACTGAAGGTTCAATTGTTGATATTTTGGGGGTGAGACTATACTCTCAAAGGCCTCTCGAAGTAGAGGCTTGGCCTGTCCATTTCTATGATTTATCTTCAATCAACAATGTTTTAGCAATGCTATTATCCTCTGTTGTTTCTAAGGTTTTACCTTTTCAAGTTTTTACCGTTGCTGTTGTACTAGTTAGGTGTTTTGCCGTTGAATGCTATTGTTCTTTCCATGCTTAGGTTTAGGCTTTTTGGTTGAAGTGTTTCGCGGTTTGAATTCTTAGTGACTTAGTTAATTTGAGACCTCTGGGTTTTCATTGTTATTGTCAATTCATTGCACTGCTGTTGGTATTCTGTGAGAACAGCTGTTCCTCTTAAAAGCTTTCAAGCCAGTCAGTGATGATGGATACACCATCCATCTCTAAAATTATCTTTATGGTCTGTTTGCTGAAGATTGTCATATATGGTAGTTCTTGATCATCTTAACTGATGCGCTTTGCGCTTCTCTCTCCATTCAAACATTACAATCAACCAAACAAGCATTTACACGTCTGTGACTGATAGAAGCAAACGAGTACAACAAAACATCTACACATGAACAAGCAGTGGTCAGCTCTCGGCTTTGATTCTTTCACTAAGCTGGACGCTTGACAATGAGTACTGGACACTTCGCATTCTGTGCACAGTAATCACTCACACTTCCAAGTAGAGCCCTGTATTTAACACAAAAATCATCAGCAACTCGAAGCATTAATCCTGTCGGCACAAGGAAAAATCGGGTAATTGAGAATCTTAATTATGATAACTGGCCTTTTGATGAAGCCATAACCATGGCTTCCCATGACCAAGATGTCAACCCCTAGCTTTTCAACCATATCACATATCACATCCCTTGCATTCCCACCTGATGACTTCACTTCTACCTTGATCTGATTCAAAAAAAATTAGCGCAATTACTAAACTTCTTCACGAGAGCTATTGCTTCAATCTAAACAAGGTTTAGAATCTCTACGTTCTCATAGCTCCTGCAGATGTTTTCAGCTCTTTCCAAGACTGAGCTTGCTGCATCTTTTCTGTATCTTTCCTCGGATGCAAACTCTACGTCTGAAAACAAGTATCCTGCAAAAAATACAGGCCAACGTGTACTCACTTGCAGATGGAGTACATGATTAGTTTTCAGGTGATACGGTACCTGAACCGTACATGGAGTATGCCGGCAGTTGAGGCCGGACATAGAGGAGGACGAGCTTATAGCGAGTGTTCACGGCTATCAGGTTGTGGAGAGACCACTGTAGGGCGTAGATGCTCTCCTCGCTCTCGTCCACAGCTACCATAATCCTCCTCTCTTCTACTGCTGCAGCATCAGCCATCTCACGACAACTCAAAAAACAGAGAGCACACAAACTAGTAAGATTTTTAGTGTGGAACAAGTTCAATGATACATGTCTCCTTATATAGTGTCGTGCTGGGTTTGGATACTGGGATTGATTGGTCTGTGTGTGGTCTCTAGTTTACAGCTCCGTGGATTTTCTAAGCACTTGGGTTTTGGTTTCGCACTACATATTATATATAGAGAGAGAAAGCTGTGAGCTGAAGTGCTGAACCCTGGGCAATTAGATTGATAGAGGGACCATTAGCCTGTTGTCAAACAGGGATAACAATCAATGCCATTTTTTTTGGAGCTCATCAACCAACCAAATGGACGCGTTCCATTAGCATGACAATACTGTCTTTTTCGAAGAGAAAACGATCTATAGATATTTTAGACTGTTTGGTTCAATAGAAATTGATCGTTGTATAGACTTATCTGATGGAAATGTATAAACTTATATAATTCGCTGCAGATATTGTGCTTTATTTGATGGAATTGGAGTGAAAGAACATAGTAAACGAAGCATTTGGTTTATGATCTAAAAGTCTGCATAAGTTAGAGAGCTGCAGTTGATTTGCTACAGGTATTTCCTGAGATTTGGCGCAGCGATGTCGAGGTGGGGCACGGTTTTGAGTTTTGAGAAGTCTCAGATTTGAGTTCACGTTACAACCTTTGTTTTTCGTTTTTCTATTGGGGTAAAAATGAAAAAAACTCCCTCAGAGCTAGGGTCTGAGAAGTCTCATGTTCAAGTTCATGATATATCCTTTGTTTTCTTGTGGAGAAAAAGAAAAGAAAAGAAAGAAACTATTCCTAAGTTCCAATTACAGTAAAATCTCTCTAAATTAATATTCTTGAGGCTCATCCTGGAGTATTAATTTAGAGGGGTTACTAATTTGAAGGATTTTACCTGTTATATTGTTATTTTGCTTTAGAAAATATGTGTGTTAAATGTTTCACGTCCTTCAAGCTCCTCCAATGACTCTATAACGTCTAATCTTTTTAAAATTTCACTTTGATTGATAAGCTATTTAAAAATTCTCTTGCAAATATATCTTATCACAAGTGAGATGGTTGAAACACTAAATTGAATTGAGATTTTTTAGCTACAACAAGAAGGTAATCATGATAAGTTATTGAGGACAATACAAAAGATGAATATCCTAGCCTTGTGCAAACTAGTATTTTAAAGTACTTTTCTAGTTCTTCAATATTATATGTAATATATTGTGTATTGTTATGAAATTATTAATTTATGCGACAATCGGGACCAAATTTTACACTAAGTTTCAAAAGGATGCAATTAATTATTACGATAGAGGGATTTATTAATTTTTTACCCTAGCCTGAGCCAGAACCGAGATTATTTATTAATTTAGAGAGGTTATTAATTTAGATGAGATAAATTTATATGAGTTCTACTGTATAGTAAAAGAGTTTTGTTTCTCCAACTATGACGGCTTAATACCAAGAATCTGCTTACAAATTAACATTCGTCATCTTAATTAACCTTCCATGGGCATGAAATTAAAGGACTAAGTGAAATCTGAAATTTAGACTGGTTTGGCTCCGAGAAATCGCGCAGATTTTGTTCATAATTGAATAAACACAATCCCACCATAACTAATCGTCTAATTTCTTCCAAACTCAAGTTGATAAAGAAAACCAATATTTACATTGCATTATTGACGATCATTGACATCACTTTAAACATGTTTCACTTTTTATTATTCTTCTGAAAAGTATTTAAATATTTTTTATTGAATTAATAGTATCCTTTTCCTTTTGTTACTAATTTCTATTTAGTAATAGATTTTTATTTGACATTCAAAATTAGTCAAAATAGAAAAGTTACTCACCATTAGATAATACTTTCATTGCTCATGTATGTATGTATGTGTGTGTGTATACCTCAGCCGCCAGCTGAGAGAGACTTCTTCAGCTGGCGCAACGTGGCTGAATTTTTAACCTCAATTTTGGGTGTTGGTATCATGGTCACAGTTTTATACGAGGAGTGTGATTAAGTCGCAGTGTTTTTATGATAGTTGCTGCCATAGTCGCAGTCTTGTCGCAGTTTTTTTACGACCAAGGTCGCAGTCTTTTCTAAGGACCGCGACCAAGGTCCCAGTTTTTTTACGATCAAGGTCGCAGTCTTTTTCTGAGACTGCTACTATGGTTGCAGTCATAATTACACTGAAAATATATGATATTTTAGGAGAGTGACCATGTTACAGTGTACTGCGATCATGTTACAGTAAGTTTGCAACCAAATTGAAGTGACAGCTGAGAGAGTCTCTCTGAGGTAGCGGCTGGTGTACATTTTTCTCATATATATATATATATATATATATATATATATATATATATATATATATATATATATATATATATATATATATATATATATATATATATATATATATATTAGGTGATTGCCACGTAAAGTTAACATACTTCTTGTGGCATTGCAGCCTTTGCTATATAATTAGGTGATTGCCACGTAAAAGTTAACATACTTCTTGTGGCATTGCAGCCTTTGCTACATCTGTTTTCTTGGAGCCGTTTGTTTCGCGTAAAACTCCGTAATTCATAAATGACTTACTACCCAGTTACAACTATGGCGTTTGTTTGGACCGTAATTCGTAAAAGACTTACGTAACTCAACTAACACTCACTTGCAACCTGTTACCACTCACTTACAGCCCAGTTACAGTTAATTTTGTGGTCATACAAATTTGTAATATTTTTTTATATTAATATTAAAAAATTTTAATATTTAACTTTTTTAATATTTATTTGCAGTATTAAACTTTTAAAATCACCAAATAGTTAATTTTGTGGTCAACTTTTTCACTTACGGCTTATACATTACGACAACCAAACACCGTAAAGTACAATACACTTTCCCACTTTACAATTTTATATTACCAACCAAACACCGTAAAATTTACATACATGTAACTCATTTACAATTGTAAAAGACTTTACCAATTACAGCTACGAATTACGGCCAGTTACGACAACCATACAGACCTAAAAGTATGTAAAACATGATTTACTAGTTAATAAAATTTTAACAATTTTATTAACTTTTACTGCCTAAACCACAATCTAGCTACAAAAATTTCTTTTTCCTCTTTTTTCTAATCTTGCTATTTGGATTATGCATTTTGAGTTAAACTAAAATGAACTCAAGAGAATAACATTAGGACCTATATATGTAATATATCTGTCACCTACAATGTACTAAAGATTTAAGTGTAAATGTTCTTTCCTCTGTTTGGTTGTCGTAATTGGCCGTAATTCGTAGTTGTAATTGGTAAAGTCTTTTACAATTGTAAATGAGTTAAATGTATGTAAATTTTACGGCGTTTGGTTGGTAATATAAAATTGTAAAGTGGGAAAGTGTATTGTACTTTACGGTGTTGGTTGTCATAATGTATAAGTCGTAAGTGAAAAAGTTGACCACAAAATTAACTATTTTACAATTTTAAAAGTTTTAATACTGCAAATAAATATTAAAAAAGTTAAATATTAAAAAATTTTAATATTAATATAAAAAATATTACAAATTCTTATGACCACAAAATTAACTGTAACTGAGCTGTAAGTGAGTGGTAACTGGGTTGCAAGTGAGTGTTAGTTGAGTTACGTAGTCTTTTACGAATTACGGTCCAAATAAACGCCATAGTTATAACTGGGTGGTAAGTCATTTACGAATTACTGAGTTTTACGCGAAACAAACGGCCCCGTGTAACTATGTCCTGCAGAGTAGTCTCCTCAACAATGTGCTCATTATCAAGTCTTGTGAGCTTCTGAATGACAGTCAAAGTTTTATGATATATATGTTTGTACCACAACATATGGATCGACTAAAATGTATAATATTAAATGACTAGTGGCTTAGTGAGAGTTAATTTCAGAAAATTATCATTAGCTTTCACCTGATTTTGTAAGACTATAAAAGCTTTAAAAAATACAATAAAATATAATGAATTTTATGATAATTTATGATTGTTTTATCCAAAATTTTAAGGAGGTTATGAAAGTTTATGACATTCGTTAAGCTTTTGTAAAAAAATTGATAGTTCTTTAAAAATCAAGTAAAATTCATGATAGTTTTCTCGGAATTAGAAAAAGGGACCACAAGTGAGGTCGTTTTTTGGACATCTGACTCGAATTTATCCTCTATAGGTGTCCAATCGGTTGGCCTGAGTTATAGTCTCATCAAGAGGTAATTAATTAATTACATCGGGTTGTTTGGATTCAAGGAAGTAGGCAGAGGTGAGGAAGTGGAAAGTAGGTTCTTTTTTTTTTTTTCCTTTTGAAAAATGAGAATTTGTGTGTATCTTTTTTCTGCGATTTGGTTGGTAGTTTGAAAGTGGAGGTGGAAGTGAAAAAAGAATATTTTGTTTTCTAGTACTTGGCAGTAATATGGAAGTGGAAATGAAAAGGTTGACCGCAAAATAATATTAAAATAAAAATTAATTATAAAAAATATTGAACTGTAATTAGAATGAAAGTAAGATTTACATGACCACAAAATAACTGTTTTAAGTTACAACTCATTACAAATGAGATTTAGATGGCCACAAAATTAACTGTAGCACCTGAAAGTGAGAAAATGATTGTGTAAAAAGAAAAGAGAAAAAAATAAAGGGATTTTCTCATTTTTTTTCAGTGTTTGAATGGACAGCGAAAGTGAAAAATGACACTTCCCCTCTCCCTTACTTCCACGCACTTCCTCGAATTCAAACAGTCCCCAAATAAATTGTATCTAGATTTAATTTTGTTTTATTTATTTATTTATTTATTTTGACAAGGTGTTAATGTTTTGGATGTAAATTTGCTAAATGCCTGCAGGGCGTTTTTGGCAAGTGTCACTGTGCGCAGAACGTGAATTTATGGTATTTATTATGTTGTGCCATCAGGCCCATTGTAAAAGTTCATGGTAGAAGTGTGCCGATGATGGGCCTATCAGGCCCATTATTAAAGTCCATTGTAGTGGGCCCATGAACTTTAACGTGTACCATCAGGCCTTTACTATGTGGTACCATCAAGCCCATTCCCCGCCCTGTGTTAGTAATGTGGCCAAAATTCACTAGATTACCACGAACTTTTAGCATTTTTGAAAAAAAATTAATGTGAACTTTTAAAATTATAAAACACTATCATAATTTTTTTCCTCAAATTTTTAAAAAAATGCCACCTGTCAGTCACATATTAAGACCATGGTCTCTGTAAGACAAATTATTTTTGTTTTTTCCGTTAACAGCCATTTGATAGTTTGTGATAATTTTTGAAAGTGTTAAAGTTCATAATAGTGTCATGTTAATTGAAAGTTTATGATATTTTAGTGAATTTTAGCCGAATGATAGTACTCGGGACTGCCCTCCTGGCCCATGATGGGGTCCTGAAAAGCTCGGCCCTAGTCTTAGTCCTATAACAAATTAGATTGGACTGGGCTTTATTAATGGGCCTAAGGCGGGGCTTCTGACGCAACTCCGACATGTAGGCTCTCCGGTGATATTATTGTATCAAATTTTGAGATATTCAATATAATATTCACTCTATAATATTAACTGTTTTTGGGATCAATAAACCTACAATTGGCGGTATTAGTACTAAAAATAATAGACCGATATCAATATCAATATCAAGATATCAAATCATGATAAGACACTTGTTTCATGGTCCCTTTCAATTCTCTCCTAACCTTTAAAATCTCTATCCTACTTCATTATTGGTTTTTCTGAAGACCGAAGGCTAATGTCAGTTCCGAATTAACACCCTGAGCAAACTCAGTGCCTTAGTGCCTTCACACGCTTAGGAGAGGCTTCGAAACCGTGACTTCTTTAAAATATCCCAAAACCATGATTGATGAGAGATGTCAGAATTTATTTTATCAGAGAGACATGCTTTGAATTTGCCACATCCTTTCACAAGTGATACTCTTCACCAGCTCCCCTCAGGATCCCATCAAAGATTTTCAATTCAATCAGTTTTAAGCAGTGGTGCATGCACAATCAAATCAACCAAAATCTGAGTCTCATTTTGATGACATGAGCAAGTATCAACTTATATATTGTCTCCATTGCTAATATGTCACAAAATTGAACCTCCATCACTCAATTCAGAGTTATCAACTCCCCTTTCTGATAGAGTTGGACACCAAATTTGTTAGGGTTACGTCTTGGACTTTCTCAAGGGTCAAAGAGAGAAGCCATGTTTCAGTGTTTTATAGGCCAGCTCGAATCCAATTCTCCCCTCATATTTTATGATATCCAGTCCTATGTCATCCCACGTGTACAGAGTGTTAGAATCTGAAATAATTTCAACATCTCAATCTTAATTCATAATTATAAAAAATATCTAAACTTAATTTTGATTTTAGTGGATAAGGTTGTAGATGAAGTGGGGTCAAACTCTTGAGAGGAGACTTGGACTCCATTGGGTTGAGGGTGCATGTTAGCTATGATGCTGGCCTGATTGTGAATCTCTTTGATAAATCTTTCAGTAAATTTATCTAATTTTTATCTAGATAAAAATTATGAATAAATATACTAACTTTTTTTTTTTGGTATTCTATCTAAAGTTCCAATCATAAAAATAAAATGCATAAAAATTACCCAAGGCGAACTCTTTGTTCCCGTTCACATAGGGAATATGAGCCACACTCACATATTTTAAAACTTTAAGATAGCTAAAAAGAAACGGACATTCTTACTTATAAGGAACAATTTTTTAACTGAAAGACAACTTTTATCTTTTTGGTAAATGAATTTTTATCTACTAATGTGAATTTTTCTTATTAGCCACCTTAAATTATGCGTATGTATAACTCCCACACCTGAACCACACTCGTTTCACCTGATTTTGACGGGGAAAACAAAAGAGAGAAAAAAATCTTAACTTGTTGATCAAATAGTAGGGTTGAGCATCGCTCAACTTAGTGCTTTTTTTTTAAAAAAGGAATTCAAATCGGAACTGCATTGACCCAGGTCTTGAACCGCACAGGTCAAGCCGTAAAATCAAACTGAAACCGAACCAAAATTTGATACATACAATTTCTTTTAACAAGTTTCGTTTAAAGTTTCACAAAAGAGACCAAGAGGGGTCATCAAAATAACGTTAGAAACTTTTCTCAAACTTGCTACTTCTGTTGTTCACATGCCCTTTGTTATTCTACTAACCCTACCCCAATTCTTCTAACTCATTCAATTTGTTGGTAGCTGCCCTTCTAGAAATACTCATGCCAAACTCCAAAGAGCCCCTCAAGTTGAACTTATTGACTTTTTCTTGGTGAGCATATAGACAAAACTACACACAAATTCAACACTCTCTATGCAAAACCCCATGGTTTTTCCACAAGTCAACCTTTGACCTCTAGTTGCTTAACCTTAATTCCCAAGTCTACTCTACTCCAAGATTCATTCTCTAATTTCACTCTGAATCCGCCACTTGTATGAATTTGAGATAAAAGCTCCACATATAATACAAGAAGAATCCACATAATCTCCAAGGGGATAAGCACAAAGATTACAAATCACAACTTGAGCTCTCCATTCTTCTTTCTTTCTTTTTTCAATAGAAAAGGGATAAGATTGAAGAAAAAACACACAAAAAGATGAAGTCATTTTTCAAAGTAACCTGGGCAATCTCTTTTCAAGTTGGAAAAGAGAAAGGCTGAGGCTGACGTTGACGCTTAATCAGTTTTTAATTGGCGACGCTTCTGACAGTCTCTCAGAAGATTTTCAGGGCGAGGGGACAGGAACTTGATTCTGATCAATTTTGATCAATGTTGTTGCGGTATGCTGATTTTTGTTCTTCTGACTTTTTGGAGATTAGTTGCAGGCTGTGCTGATCTTTTGCATCAGGGTGATCTCTTTGATCAGTTGTTTTGTTTCTGGTTGTTCTTTTTTTTTTATGGCACATGCCTGTGCATTTGTGCCCTTTGGCATGAATGAACGGTTGTTTCCTTTCTGATATTTTTTTGAGATTTTTTTCATTCAAAACTTTTTAATGAATCTCACGGGACCAGGTGGTTAACCGTTTCTTATTAAAAAAAAAAAGAAAAGAAATTGTTGAGTCTTCCTTTTTGGATCCCGTCCCTGAGGAATCCTTGCGTGTCCTTTCGTGGCAGAGCCAACCATTTCATTGCTTTCATGGCACAAAAATGGTCACAAAGATTCAAATTCCTTCTCTTGCCATGAAATTGAAAAATTATTGTGGACCACACACTTGCTTGTAAATTTTAATAACAACAACATATAGTAATAAAATGATTCAAGACTTGTTAATCTACTGGATTAAAATAATGATTATAGTGAATTCAATGTTTTTCGTTTTTAGATGATGAAATGAGTCTTTTGAGACTCACTCTTTTACCACTGAGTCGTGTCTCAATGGAACATAGATTTTATCAAGGTTGGCATGACTTGATTTGGTCAAGTCTAGATTTTTGCAATTCATAGTTCAACATAACGCTCTATTATCATATTATAAAAAATGATTAGTGAAAAATTGTAAAAGTTAAACCTTTTTTTTTTAATTTCTTGAGGTGATGATACTTAAGATATGCAAAATTTTCTACATATTAATTGTCTTTTTTGGGAAAATTAATGGTAATAATTCATGAGCAAATTTCTTAACATTTTTTATCAATATTTTTTCTTTACAAAAACTATGTTGTGAATATATAACCAAAGTTTTACGGAACCTTGACCTTTTCTATCATGGACGCGCATTATGCTAAAACTTCATTACCGTCAAATTTTGAAATTTCACAATATCTAGAAAGATGGCAGTGACTCACAAGTTTTATTTTTTTTTGTTCCGTCCACACCTTCATTCTATGAATGATCAGAATCAAAAAAATTGTTTGCAGCAATGAACATTACAAGGAGCAGACAGGCAAACACACGTGACATCAGGGACAGAATTAGGAATAAGTTTTGGGGTGAGCTACAATCTCTTATAACATATGCTTAAAAAATTTATATAAAAAGTTCCAAAATAAATGAGATTTTATATCACAATCCCTATTGCATACAAAATTTGAAATCGATTTGAAACTAAAAAACTTACATGCAGTCGACTTCGACTCGAGATTCGAGAAGGAGAAGAACAGATCGAGAAGGCAAGGACCACGACTAGGGCTCCGATCGAGGACGACAGCAAGAGATTTCGACTTCGACCTTAATTTCAATCAAGGAAGGAGAACTATTGGAAGCACTGATCTTCAATTTCGATTGAGGAAGAATAGACCGAGCACGACGTCTGGGACTTCGATCGACTGTGGCCTGGACTTTAATGAATGGTCTAAGAAATGGTGTACCACCCCGCTCCCGGAATACGTACTTAGTTGCGTATTCATATTTTTCGATCGTATTTTTTTAATTAGATTTGATTTGCTTTTAGTATTTGTTTTGTATTATGAATTATTTATATGATCGTTTTGCCGTGGATCTGGATTCGTGGACTCGAAGTCAGCCCTAGTCTGAACCAGAAACCCGATCCTAATATATCGCTCGATTTAGTCTTTCTGGTATTCAGATTTGACCGATTTCAGTTTCAAATATCGTTTTCCAATATTCTAGATTTTTCATGATTTTTCTGGAATTTTTCTGAATTAAGTTGTAAATCTTCAAAACCGGGGTCGACCAATACTGCTGCTCGATTCTCGGATTTTTAATTTATAAACGGAGTTAAAATTCTAAAAATGGCTTTCCCATAACCCTTTAAAATCATATTTTCTATCTAAATACTTTTTCTGGGATTTTTCTGAATTTATCAAAATTCCACTGGATTTGGTGTCGGCCAGTATCGCTGGTTAATTCCAGGAATTTTAGTTTACAATTGAAATCAAATTTCTGGATTCCGCTTTCATACTACTTCTTAAAATTTTATTTTCTCTTTTCATGCATTTTCTAAGATTTTTCAGAATTTATCAAAATCCGGTCGACCCGGTGTAGACCGGTATCCACGGTTGACTTCAGGATTTTTAGTTTGAAAATGCGATTGAATCTCTGAAAACCGATTTCACCAAATATCTTAAAATAATATTTATTATTTTTTAGAGTTTTTGGAAAGCTTTCCAAGTTACTTCATTTTCGGGCTTTTCCAGAGTTTTTGGGTTTTCCCCAGATACCAGAATTTATCCAGATATTATATTTATATTCTCCCTCTTTTTCTCTCTCCTTTCTCAGACGCGAGTCTCACCAAATCTGAATTCAATTAATAAATGCAGAGATTCATTTCATTCCGCATTTAATGCCTTTCAAGTCAGTTTTGACCAAGTCATTACGACTTTTGTCTTTTCTGTCTAACGCGACTCTCGCGTTTTCTGCTGGACGCGGACCTCATCTCCGCGTCTGGCTCTATTTGGCCTAGACGCAGGTCTGTCTCATTTACAGACACGGATTTCATTTAATGAGACGCAAGTCTCATTGATTTGAACTCAATGGCAATTTCGTAATAATCTAACTTCCCCTTTACATATATACACTTCTTTTCTTCTCTCTTTCATTTTCTTTCTTCTTTCTTCTCCAACATCCAACAGAGAAAGGCAGCAGCCAAAAGAGCTGGCCGTGCCCTTCTTTGGCGGCCACTCTCCACTCTTTCCACCTCCATCTCCACCAACTCTCCACCACTTTCTCCTCCATCTCCTCCTCCATTCCAACAACAACAACCACCACCACAACACCAACTCCACCACCATCTTCCTCCTCTTTTTTCATCAAAACAACCCATTAACCTCCAAAGCTTCACCACCATATCCACCACCACCTACACCACCTTGGCCACCAACAACTATGCCATCTTCCTCTCCTCGTCGTACTCTTTCAACGAGCTATTGCTTCGCTCTCCGAAAACCCTTTTGCAAAACTCCATTTTTCTCATTTTAACTACACTTGCACCCCACAATTTGCATGAGCTTGGAGCTTTGGCCGCCTTCTCCAGCCAACTCCGGCCGCCACCGGCGACCGCCAGCCAGGCCATGGCCGACCATCCCCCCTTCCCTTCTTCTTTCCTTTCTTTCTTTCTTTCTTTTCCTTCTTTCTTTCCTTCCTTTCCTTTTCCTTTCTTTTCCTTTTCTTCTCTGTTTTTCTCCCAACCTGCGTCCCCCTTTTTCCCTCCTTCCCTGCGTCTCACTTTTCCCTATTCATGCGTCTCTCACTCTCTCATCTCTCTGTCACTCTATTCTCTTGTTAATTGCTAGACGCGGAGTTCACCCTGCGTCTAGGCAATTCCTTAACGCGAATCTTCGCGTTCTTGACATTTGTATAACGCGGCATTCGCGTTCCTGTATCAACGCGACGCGGAGCTTATGCCCGCGTCTGTGTCCTTCTCGTGTCAACGCGACGCGGAGCTCATGCTCGCATCTGTGTCCTTCTCGTGTCAACGCGACGCGGAGTTCATACCCGCGTCTGTATTCTTCTCGTGTTAACGCGACGCGGAACCCACGTCCGCGTCCGCGTTCTTCTCGTGTTATAGCTTAAATGCGGGTCTCGAACCTCACGTTTGTGGCATCTACGCAACGCGACCCCCGCGTCTGCGACCCCGCGTCTCACTCTCAAACCCGCGTCCCCCTGTGCACACACTCTCTCTCCTAATACACACTCACTCTCCCTGTACACACACTCTCTCTCCATGTACTTCTCTCTCTAACTCTCTCATTCTCTTTCCTCTCTCTCATTCTCTTTCTCTCTCTTGATTTCCTCCTCTCTCTATCACTCTCTCTTTAACGCGTTTACGCGTTGGTTACCTGACTTCTGGAGATCAGTGTAACCCCCTGATCCCCTGTGTACGTATCACAGTATCGGTACGCGATACGATATATATTATTGTTTTGACCTCTGTGGTAGTCCGATTGAGCTGATTTCAGTTTCAAAAATCATTTGCTAATATTTTAGATTTTTTCAATATTTTCTGGAATTTTTCTGGATTATTTTGGAAAAACTCCGTAGTCGGTGCGACCGATACCGATAATCGGCTTTACAATTTTATTTCACAAATAGAGTTGTATTTTGAGAATCTACTTTCACCATGTATCTTAGAATCGTATTATCTCCGTTAGGGTATTTTTGGGATTTTTTCTGAATTTAGCGAAAATCTGGCCAAACCGGTGTCGCCGGTACCGACGACATCTTTCAAGATTTTTAATTTACAAACCAGATTGAATTTCTTCAAACCGTTTTTATATTACGTCTCAGGATAATATTCTCTATTTTCTGTAATTTTTGGGCACCATTCGGAGCTAGTCAATTTTCACCCTATTAAAATAATATTAAATTTCTATTTTTATTCTATTTCTATTCTCCTTTCTTCTTTCTTCTTCCCGACGCTCCTCCACCGCCATACCCAACCGCCTTTCCCCCTTTATAAATTTGCCCCCTCTCTCCTCCTCCTTCAATCCCTCTCTCTCTCTCGCGTTCTCAGACCCGCCGCCGGCCTGGGCGGGGCGGAGCCGCCGCCGGCAAGGCAGGGCTGGCCGCCGCCAGCCCTTGCCCCTCTCTTCTCTCTCTCTCTCTCTCTCTCTCTCTCTCTCTCGCTCTCTTTCCCTCTCTCCACCTCTCTCCCCCACTCTGAGCGCGGCCTCAGATCGCCGCCGCCGGCCCAAGCGCCGTCGCCGGCCGGGCGACCACCGGCGAGGCGGCTAGGCCTAGCCGCCGCCCCTGCCCCCTCTCAATCTCTCTCTTTATCTCTCTCTCTCTCTTTCCCCCTCTCTGTGGGACCACCGCCGGCGGCTAGGCCCGCCGCAGGCGGGTCTCACTAGTCGCCGGCCAGCCAGGCTGGCCGGCCGACCTGCAGAGCCGCGGCAGCGGCTGCTGCTGGCTTTGGGTTCGGGTATGAACCCGAACCCGACCCAGTAACCCTATTGGGTTCAGTGGTGAACCCAATAAACCCCCAAACCCGACCCGTGAACCCGATAACCCATTTACTTAAGTTAATGGGTTTGGGTTGTGGATCTGGACCTGACCCGTTACGAGCCCAACCCGCTCCAAAACCCAATAAAGGTAAACTTACAAAAAACCCCCTGCTACATTTCCGTATTTGCATGTACAATATTTTTATTTACATATTTAACCCATCTCTGTTACTTTTAGTATTCGGGCGGTATCTGGAGCATCCAGACTCCGATTTGGACGATTCTGGATCCGTTGCGATCGTGAGAAAGAGAGCTACCTTCCCATGGCTAGTTTGTGAGTGTTTTTCTTTTATAAATTGTATTTTATCATGTTTAGTAATCTTGATTGGTTGCCTTATTTAATAAAACTTGATTATCAGAAATAATTATTATTATAGTTTAATAAAAAGTAATTGTTGGTAAATCTCTATAAGTAAACCATACATAATGTAAACATATATGATCGTTATCACACTTTATTTTCTTACCTGATTTATTATAAATGTATGGATATAGATATATATGGCTGAGTTTGTTCGTTAGCGAGATTCAGAAGTTAACAATTGTCACCAGTAAAGTAACCAATAAATTAATACTGTGTATATAATAATTTGGTGGCACCTACCGTATTCAGAATATAGGAATCGTTATTCTTATTAGTAGTAGTTGACACTCGAGTTGATGCTATTACCCCAGACGCTAACAGTAGTGTTCACACCATGACTTGGGTATCCTATCACACGGGACACCGTTATCTCATGTACATGTAACACCGTTACACAGATCCTCTTATACGCAACACTATGTCCCACCGGTACATAGATACACCGATTCACTAGACGTTGTCATTTCATTACTGCTACATGCATATTGTCACTCTGCCATGGATACGCGACACTGATAGTTCATGTGCTAGTATCACCGTTGCACAGTTACTATAATACGTCACACTATTATTTCGTATTCATGTGCATATATATCTATATATATGTTATCATCGTTACATGGATTCTCGGCATCCTTGTTACACATGCATACATGATTTATCTATTCTTGTCATATAGATCACCGTTCATATTGCATGTCATACTTATGTATGCCTGTTACATGATTGTTTCCCGTTACATCTATTGATATTCTTGTTATTGTTATGCCCGTTACTGGACATGAGAGCTGTTGATATGCGATATGTGGAATCCCACATCTATTGTTCCCGTTTCCCGTTATATTGTTCCCGTTTCCCGTTCTATTGTTCTATGCTATCAACAGAGCTCAGGTCCAGGTCCTGTTATCATGTTACATGTATCATGTACTGTATTTGTTCTTGTAATATCAGATCATAAAGATAATTTGGGGGGAGAGACTTGACGGTTGATTAGATCTTATCGGGTGATGTACTGGATCCATATTGTTAGTCCCACTGCAGGGGACGGTAGTGCTACCTGCCAATTGCTCCATGAGCTCCCGTTACTTGATTCATGCTCCCCTCTTAGCGGAGGGACCTGGTCTCAGCAGCCAGGGGTTTGTTTAAGGCCGTGATCCCGGGTATGCACGGGATACACCTACCCGATAAGAGCTCCTCGACAATGGGTTCCAATTAACATAATAAAACAGTATACACAATAGTGACGTCAGGAACACTTATTATTTGGTCACTCTCTCGTTTGGATAATGGTACCCGTAGGCCATGTCCGGATGGGTTCGACTGGAGTGCGGGCTCCAATATGAACTGTCAGTGGTATGGGACACTGGAAGAGATTGATTAAAATACCAGGTGGTACTGATTGCTACTATTGTCTAAATATCATGACTTGCCTGATACCTGTATCCTTATTATAGTTGTACTTGTTCCTATTCCTGATAATTTATCCGCTATCATGTTACATGGATATTTGTTACTTTACCTGGTACATGTTACTCTTTCTGTGGTGACATACTATGCATGTTCTGCATTGCATCTATTCTGTTTTCTGTATACCTTGCAGATATCATTACTGTATGCACAACACAGTATTGTGGTTATATTGCATATGCCCACCTGCATGTTCATATTGCATTTGCCCACCTGCATGTTCACTTCTATCACGTCATCACCAGACAACATTATTTATGATATAACCTAACTATAGACATGACCCGATGATAACCGGCTTAGTGATGGTATTAAATGATGACATGTTATATATTTCTACTGCTTATTATATCCTTATTATATCGTATCACTAGTACAACATTATGTATTATATATTATTATCGTGCTTATATTACTATTGTATATGTTACTGCCTTCTTCATTTTACCACTCACTAGGTCGCTTTCTGACGACCCTGGGTTTGCGTGCCCAGGTTGGAGATTTGAGTTACCGTATTATCAGATAGTGCCTTGGAGTCACATAGGAGATTCCTCATCGAGACTATTCATAGGTATCTTGGTGATTTATTTCTGTTATCATATTTATCCCTGTTTTTATATCTATTATGAGCCCTAACCCCTTTCTGCAGTTATTCTTGTACTTAATTTCTGCTGGAACTCTTGTGTATATGGAGGCTATGTCCTGTACTGAGGCTTAACGTACGCGTGAGGGTGTTTTCACCTCGCGTATGTACGTCGTCATAACGTCTCCGTATCCTTGAGATCGGGGCATTACAATCAGGGATTTCACTGTGTTTTCTGAAGATTTAGGCGAGTGTTCTCGCTTTCCTCTTGACTTTCCCGCTTCGTCGGGTCGACTTGATTATTTTATGTATTTGTATCTGGAACTAACACCTTCTCTGCAGGTACCCTAACCACTGGGTACAACCTTTGAGGTTTAAAGTGTTGGCCCGAAGGCCTATCACTCTAGTTTTGATGATGATTAACTCATGTAATTATAGTACTAATGATCTTGTGTTTAATTAGTGACAGATTTATGATCAAGATCTTAGTATGTGCATAGCTTCAACAAAGGATTTGAAGTCAAGTTTTGGAGCTAGCACGGTGTTTGGACCAAGTCAAGAAGGCTTCAAGTGAAGACTTCAAGAAGATGAAGACTTGAGTCTAGGTTTGTTTTTATAAGATTTGTTTTTAGATAAAATGTAAAGGATAGAATAGTTGGTGGATTGCTCAGTATATCATATACACACACACTCTTGATAGTTTTGTTTTTACAAAAGATTTTTTAGAAAATACATGTTTGAATTTTGGTTTCAAGTTTACATATCTTTTATTCAAAATCATGTTTAGTGCATATTGTCAAAAACATAGATATTTCACCATGTTTGTGTAGTGGATCATATCCATACACTCTATGCTTTCAAAGTTGTTTAAATATCTTGTTTTTGTATTTGGAGATGTTTTGGAAAAACAAAGTTTGGAAAAATAAGTTTTGAAAAATACTGTTTTTCATTTGAGCCAATTTTTTCAAGTTACAAAAATAGTTCAAATTGTTTATAACATGTCTTGATTTTGTGCAAGCATGTTTGATAAATCAAAGTATTATATTGAACTTATTTTTGTAGATTTTTCATGATTTTATGGGATTTTATTTCAATCAAAAAGACCAAGTTTTTAATCCCTTAACATGTTTCCTGGCTTCAGCCGGTCGACCGGGACGGTCGACCGCAGCTTGAAGTCGGCCGACCGTCACGGTCGACCGACGTGCATAGCGTGCACGCCTTTTGTGCACTGGAGGGCCGGTCGACCGAGCCGGTCGACCACCAGAGAGCTTTGCTCTCTGGAAAACCCCGGTCGACCGGATCGGTCGATTGACAGAGAGACTACTCTCTGTTCCAGAGGCTCGGTCGACCGGGCCGGTCGACCGAAGCCCCAACGGTCGGATTTCTGATCGTTGGCGGACGATTGGCCGGTCGACCGGCAGTTCTGACAGACCCCAACGGCTAGTTTTTCTAGCCCTATAAATTTGGGGGTTTGGGCATTGTTTTTCTCTAAGATTTTTTAGTGGATTTTGAGCCAGTTTTTCCTACTTCATTAAAAGAGTTTTCTCCATTAAATTGAGAGCTAATACTTCCAATCAAAAGGGGAGTTTATCAAGAGTGATTAAGAGAGAATTTCTTGAGTTTTTCCTCCACCATTCTCATCCTTATTTTCTCACACAAACACTTGAGCAACCCATTGATTATTCATCTTATAGGAGTGTTGTAGTGAGATAGTTTTTAGGTGATCAAAGTGTTGTGATCACCAAAGACTTGTTCTTTGTACTTTGAGGAGGCGGACGAGTGCGTTCGCATGGTTTAGAGTTCGTGTGTGAACTCTTTGTTTGAGGTGCGGCCTCGGCGAGCCGGTGGGTTTGTGGTGTGTACGGACTAGAGAGAGTCCAAGGAGTTCTAGTGGGAACTCGTTGTAGGTGTTGCGGCACCGAGTGATCCGGTGGGATCATTATAGTGGAAATCCTTCGTGTGTCGAAGGCGGGGATGTAGAGCAAGTGTGCTCAAACTCGAAACAAATCCCTTGTGTTTGTGATTACTCACTCTCTCTCTCTCTTGTCTCTTGTTTATATCTTGCATGCTATTACTTGTCTTATCTTTACATGCTTGATATATTGTGTGCTTAATTGATATATGCTTGGGGATTGTTTGCTAACACTTGTATTCAACCAAGAGAGCCAACGTGGCACCTCAACCCTTATCTAGGGGAATCTAGAGGAGTTTGTCCAGAGCCCTTCACGGGGAATTCGGCAACACTCTTGTGTTATACGTGGTGTTTAGTGTAAGAAGTTTAATTAGGTCATAATAGTTTTAATTCCGCATTATTTGGCATTTAGTGACCATTAGATTAGCCATCACCTATTCACCCCCTCTAGGCGAACTTACAATTGGTATCAGAGCCAAGTGCTCTTGATTTGGGTCTTACAACCTAGAGTTAAAGATCCTCCTTTTAGGCTAATCATTATTTTTTTGTACACACACCATGGACTTCATGTCACCACCCACTTTTGACATTCTTAACATCCAAATTTGGAAGGTTAAGATGTCCTTGTACCTCAAAGCCCTAGGCATTCATGTTTATCTTGCTACCATTAATGATTCATATATTAATAATAGCAAGTATATTGAGGCTAACTCAAAAGCCATTCATGCTTTGAAAAGTACCCTAAATGATGATTATTTATCTAGGGTTTCTAATGTTGATTCGGCTTTTGTAGCTGGAACATCATCACCTCCCTTGGCGAAAAAGATCTATATTATGCGGGGAGCGATTCGGTTGTTGGAAGTGACGTCTCCAACAAGTGCTATATGGTCCAAGGGGATAACCCCTTGAGGTAACTACCGAATCCGAAGTAGAAGATGATAGCATGTCATATGATGAGCTTAGCACTTTTTGTCAACTCCTTCTTGAGAAATATGACATGATTAAGAAAGAAAATAAAAATTTGAAAAAGAAATTTGATTGCATGCATAAGGAAAATGATTCTTTCAAAATAATATTGCATGTTTAGAAAAAGAAAAGGAAGATTTGAAAAATGAAAATGTTTCCTTGATGTCCAAATTAAATAATCTTTGTGAAGGAAACACTATTTTGAAAAATATGGTCTTTTTGGTGGAAAAACAAAAGGAAGTCGCTTTTAATGAAAACACTTCTTTGAAAAGAAAATTTTTTGAAAAAGAAAAGAATTTGTTTCTAAAAAGAACAAGAAAAATAGTTTTATATCTCATCATGCTTTACATGCCACCACAAATGAGATAAATGTTTTGAAAAATAAAATTAATAGTTTGAGCTCTACTTTGAGCACATGTGCATTTAACCACACTAGATTGGAGTCTATGTTTTCAAAGAAACAAGCTCCACATTCTCATGCACATCATCATCATGCATATGCTTATGTTGCACGCCACGATCATACACACACACATAAGCATCCTAAGGTGTACAAGTGTACACATTGTGACCGCAAAGGCCATTTAGTAAAATTTTATTTGACAAGTTGCATCATTTTAATTTTGCTAAAAATAAAAATATTTGGGTGCCTTACAATGCTAACCCCCAAGGACCCAAAGAAAATGGGTTCCAAAACCCCCACCTTGTGTTTTTGATGTAGGTGAGGGCTCTCACAAAATGTGAGAGGGATGGTGCCTTGGTGGTGGTTGCATAGACTTGAAGGACATATAATTGATGCACCGCTATCAAGGAGTTTTGGTGGGTCGACCACTATGTTTGGAGATTTGGAATAGTTCTTTGATTTGGTAACTATTTCTAAACTCCTAATTTATTTACATGCTTGTTCATATGTCATATTTTTAGCATGTTCATGTTTTAGGTTTTGTGCTTCATGTGGTAAATACTAGTTTAAATGTAGTTTTAGCAAAACTTGTATTTATACATGTACAAATAGTGAGCAACAAATTGACTTATATATGTTTGCACTTCATGCTCATTTGTACCCACTATATGCACATGTATAAACTAGTTTTGATGATTTCCTCATTTATACTTGTTTTGCCAATTTACATGTTTTACTTCATGTATATGTATTTTGTATTCATATCTAATAAATATACATGTATACCTGTGAGTCTCTTGCCTTCATGCAAATGCCTTTAATAGACTCTTTTATGTTTGGGATATGTATGCATATTGTTAGATTTAGATAAATCATACATGTACCTAGAAGTTTGTTTTTGTTTTTTAATGAAATATGGATTTTCATGTTTTGTTTGATAAAATAAGATTCATGATATTTGATTTTGAGCCTTAATGACTATTTTCATGGTAAATGCTAATTACATGATTCTTGAACACTCACACTTCATTTGTTTGTCATGACATTGTTTCATGAACACTTTTATGAGCCTTATCGTTTTTGAGTGTCAACTCTTGTATATTTGGTATGATTCATGAAAAACATATGACTTGGTTTCATGTTTTTGAAGGATCTTTAACTAGTTTGTTTTCAAAATTAATTAACTAGTTATTTATTCTTCAATGTTTATGAGATATACACATGATCCTATTGAATCGTTTCAATTGGTATCAATTTGACTCTATTTTTGTATATACTCATATTTTGTTTTCTTATATATGTATGTATCAATTTCAATTGGTATACTCATTTTTCATACATATATATGAGTTATTTGTGCTTGAGTTAAAATTGTTTTACATGTTTAAAAGCACAAACTTTGTTTATGCTAAGCTTACTTCAATTTTTTTTAAGCTTATGCATTATGTTTTAAAATTGGTATCAAAATTTTAAAAAAAATTATGTTTATTTGATATCTCAAAATTTGTTTTAATAAAGAAAAATTAAAAAAAATTGTTTTGATTTGTATTGCCGATATGCAAGGAGAGCTTAACATCTCTTCTACATATAGATTCATGTTGAGTGTATTGTATATTGAGGAGCTTGATAACTCTTCTTTATGTGATACACGTGTGTAGGGGGAGCTTCACATCTCCTCTTATGCATTACATAATATGTGTTATGTGAATTAGGGCTTGTCATCCTTTCTTCATGTAATGCATATATGTAGGGAAGCTAACTTAGCGTCTTCCTCTTCATGAATGTATATCGCATATAACCTTTCTTGATTGATTTGGTTTACCCCTTCTTTGGTTCTTTGTTTCAGACAAAAAGGGGGGGAGAAAAATTTGTTGATTTTGTTTTTTACTTTAACCCTTTTGTTGGTGATTGACAAAAAGGGGGAGAAGTATTTGAGATATATGCATGTTTTCCTTGCTTAAGGGGGAGAATATTTGTGTTTATGCATATATATTTTGTTTTGCAAATAGGAGAAAAAGAATGTGATTTGTTTTATGCTTGATTAGCATGTTTACTCCTACATTTGCATACATGTCATATGCTTCATTTTCATATTTATTTTGTATATTTCTGATGCATGAGTTAAGGGGGAGCTTCTTTGAAGCTTTACTTTAATCCATGCATATATAACTTCATGAGTTTTGTCATCATCAAAAAGGGGGAGATTGTTGGCCCGAAGGCCATCACTCTAGTTTTGATGATGATTAACTCATGTAGTTATAGTACTAATGATCTTGTGTTTAATTAGTGACAGATTTATGATCAAGATCTTAGTAGGTGCATAGCTTCAACAAAGGATTTGAAGTCAAGTTTTGGAGCTAGCACGGTGTTTGGACCAAGTCAAGAGGCTTCAAGTGAAGACTTCAAGAAGATGAAGACTTGAGTCTAGGTTTGTTTTTATAAGATTTGTTTTTAGATAAAATGTAAAGGAAAGAATAGTTGGTGGATTGCTCAAGTATATCATACACACACACACACTCTTGATAGTTTTTTTTTTTACAAAAGATTTTTTAGAAAATACATATTTGGATTTTGGTTTTCAAGTTACATATCTTTTATCCAAAATCATGTTTAGTGCATATTGTCAAAAACATAGATATTTCACCATGTTTATGTAGTGGATCATATCCATACACTCTATGCTTTCAAAGTTGTTAAATATTGTTTTTGTATTTGGAGATGTTTTGAAAAAACAAAGTTTGAAAAAATAAGTTTTGGAAAATACTGTTTTTCATTTGAGCCAATTTTTCCAAGTTACAAAAATAATTCAAATTGTTTATAACTTGATTTTGTGCAAGCATGTTTGATAAATCAAAGTATTATATTGAACTTATTTTTGTAGATTTTCATGATTTTATGAGATTTTATTTCAATCAAAAAGACCAAGTTTTTAATCCCTTAACATGTTTCCTGGCTTCAGTCGGTCGACCGGGACGGTCGACCGCAACTTGAAGTCGGCCGACCATCACGGTCGACCGACGTGCACAGCGTGCACGCCTTTGTGCACTGGAGGGCGGTCGACCGAGCCGGTCGACCGCCAGAGATCTTCTGCTCTCTGGAAAACCCCGGTCGACGGATCGGTCGACCGACAGAGAGACTGCTCTCTGTTCCAGAGGGCCGGTCGACCGGGCCGGTCGACCGAAGACCCAACGGTCGGATTTCTGACCGTTGGCGGTCGACCGGCCGGTCGACCGGCAGTTCTGACAGACCCCAACGGCTAGTTTTTCTAGCCCTATAAATTTGGGAGTTTGGGCATTGTTTTTCTCTAAGATTTTTTAGTAGATTTTGAGCCAGTTTTTCCTACTTCATTAAAAGAGTTTTCTCCACTAAATTGAGAGCTAATACTTCCAATCAAAAGGGGAGTTTATCAAGAGTGATTAAAAGAGAATTTCTTGAGTTTTTCCTCCACCATTCTCATCCTTGTTTTCTCACACAAACACTTGAGCAACCCATTGATTATTCATCTTATAGGAGTGTTGTAGTGAGATAGTTTTTAGGTGATCAAAGTGTTGTGATCACCAAAGACTTATTCTTTGTACTTTGAGGAGGCGGACGAGTGCGTTCGGTGGTTTAGAGTTCGTGTGTGAACTCTTTGTTTGAGGTGCGACCTCGGCGAGCCGGTGGGCTTGTGGGTGTGTACGGACTAGAGAGAGTCCAAGGAGTTTTAGTGGAAACTCATTGTAGGTGTTGTGGCACCGAGTGATCCGGTAGGATCAATTATAGTGGAAATCCTTCGTGTGTCGAAAGCGGGGATGTAGAGCAAGTGTGCTCGAACCTCGAAACAAATCCCTTGTGTTGCGATTGCTCACTCTCTCTCTCTCTTTGTCTCTTGTTTATATCTTGCATGCTATTACTTGTCTTATCTTTACATGCTTGATATATTGTGTGCTTAATTGATATATGCTTGGGGATTGTTTGCTAACACTTGTATTCAACCAAAAGAGCAACGTGGCACCTCAACCCTTATTTAGGGGAATCTAGAGGAGTTTGTCCAGAGCCCTTCACGGGGAATTCGGCAACACTCTTGTGTTATACGTGGTGTTTAGTGTAAAAAGTTTAATTAGGTCATAATAGTTTTAATTCCGCATTATTTGGCATTTAGTGACCATTAGATTAGCCATCACCTTTCCCCCCTCTAGGTGAACTTACATAAAGTCCTCTGGACTTTCTCTATGCTACGCCTGGTAGGCAGACCTAGTGTCAACACTTTATCGCTTACTCCGTTCGAGTATAATTACCCGTGAGCATCGCTTCCCCGTGAGCGGTAGTATGGCGTTCATACGCTTGCTGCGACACGTGTGTCTTGCTACGCTGCGAGCGGTAACCATGCCGAGCGTGATAGCATTTAGTGTTGTACATTAGTTTTGCTCCAGCTTGTTCAGCTCTGCTTGATTGTGCTCAGTTATTACTCTATCACTTGTCAGTACATGCTTGATATGTTAACACTTGACATGCTATTACTTGATACCCATCATCTACATGCAATACCTGACACCTGTCTGTATCACATGACAACTGATGTGTCATCACCTGACACCCGACTTGCTACTACTTAACACTTGCTTCTTGTTACGACATGATTTATCACTGCCTCCCATCATATTAATACTGACCTGTGATCATCACATTTACGGGAATACTATACTTGTTATCCTATATTACATACAGTGACTTGATCTTGTACTCGTTATCCTGTATTATATATACAGTGACCTGAATCTACAGTACTCATGTACTCCTGAATTCCTCATCATGTCTTGCATGCTATTCCCGTAAATTAATAATTACATAATAAATCATAAAAAGGAACAACTTACATCAGGTCAGGGGAAACTTGCGACTATCAATATATGTTCGTGTTTACAGTGGTACTAGGTATATTGTACAACTAAAACTACCGGTCTGACCTGTGGGCCTCCAGGCGACCGAGGGGAGCGCTGGCTCCCTCCTTCCTGGTGCTATCTTGATAAAAGGCATTCTATAAGACTGTCACGCCACGCTTCCAAAATACGTGGAAACGGAGTCGTGATGAGAGTCGGCGACGCATATACGCGAGGAAAATACCCCACATATACACGCTAAGCCTAAAGTAACCTGAATAAGCTACAAAATCTACTACGATAAATCAATATCACTTCAATAATACATATAAAGTCTAACACCATGGTAGCATAGAATAAGAATAAGAAATGTGACAGGATGCGATATATAAATAAAGAGCAGGGAATCGATAATCAAAGGGAGAGACTCCAGCTCCTCAAGGTAAATATGATCCTCTCCAAAAACCTTATTAACAATAAATAGCCCTAGATCTAGATATGCAGATCCA